>OX439128.1:10351693-10946797 GCA_949318235.1 Ecdyonurus torrentis | reverse complement strand
TATTTAGATTTATGAGACCTTGTGAAACTTTATAGTTTTAGATATTATTATTGTAAATAAAAGAAGAATTTTCCAACTTTTATTTAAATAAGCTTATTTTTTTCAATATATTTATTCTGTGCGTAAACGTCTCAAGGTAAGAGGGCCGTTGGCATAAAATGTGAAAATAGAAAAATAAGTACTGATGGTAAAGCTAAATTTTACTTGTTAGTTTATATCAGGTACAGGCTTGTACGAGACGTATGAAACTAAAAGACTTTAAGTTTACTTTGAACACCATGAGTGGGTGGTGGATTTATATTTCTTGAATTGCGCTTTTAAAGTATTCTCATAATAAATATATTTTTCATATTTTATTATTAACATTTTTACATTAATTTATTACTCTAGGCAGTAGGCATACATAATGTGATTTTTGAAACTTCTAGGAGACATAGGTATACTTTTCAATCTTTTTCGTGGAATATTGCACTTAAAAATTGTTTTCCCCATGAAAAAAAAGCGTGTAAATTTAACAATTTGAGGACAAAAATTTAAAATTAATTTCGTTTGTATGTGAGACCAGCCCATAGTACCTTGTATAGATAGATATAAAGAAAAGTTGCAGTGAAATTGATGCACGCGTGGGGTGCTTTGATGATGATGATGATAATGGGTGGCCCAAACACAGCAGGGGAGTGGCCATACACTGCTATGCACCAAACAAAAATAATTAAGTCAAATTAGTTAAAGCGCCTATTTATAATATCATGCACTTTACCTAACGACTTTCAAATTTGTTACAATGAAAATGCAGTTATTTTTATGTTTGTCAGTTTAAATTTTTAAACATTAAAATTACATTAATAATGAAAAAGCATAATTTTTTCTTTAAAAAAATATATATATAATATTATAAATTTCTCTATACATAAAAAAAAAAAAAATGGTGAGAAATTTCATTAAAAAAGATTATATAAATTTCTAGATAATATATACCTACGCATTTCATTATTCATATTAGAACAATACTATTATAAAATAAATATTACGAATACTTCCTGTATTTTTGATTATTTAATTAATAGAGAAATTTCATAAAAAATATTTTAAAACTGAACACACGTTTACGTGTTTATACAAGAAAAATTTCTCTATATATTATTATTATGTTTGTCATGCTTGCTGATTTAAAGGTATTTTTTATTCTATTTAATTTACTTCAGAGTATGATATCTATTGTTTTATTACTGTTTTATATAATTTTGATCTATTAAATAAATTGAAAATATAATAAATAATAAATTTACAGTTGCAAGTATATCTAGAAATAATACCCGCATACAGTATAATTGTCATTTTCTTTACATTTTTATTATTTTCCTCGATATGTACCTTGTTATAAGTTCAAAATTGTAATAAAACATAATAAAAGCAAAGTAATAAAATTGAAATATACTATAGAATGGTATTAATAAATTTCACTTAATGGTTGATATTGTACACGCGAATGATGCGCGTGTCTTGTCACGTGACATAAAACGGCGAGGTCACTTTTGTAAATGCACCTCGGTTACCTGTGACCCTCTATGATGCATTTACAAAGTTGCAACGTTATTTATAAACCTTACAACAATGAATAATTATAATAATATAAAACAGGAGCGTAAAATTAATCAATCTTACAATGTAAAAAATAATTAGAATCATAAATTTTTAACTCAACCAAGTAGAAATGTAATTAGTTGTTGAAATTATTACACTTCTTGTTATAATCAGGTTTTTATAATTCATATTCTCTATGCAAACTGTCTTGAAGTAAGTTATCTTTACATACAATATTTACATTTATATAACTTTAACCAGATGTTTATATATGGAAAAGCTTTATTCTACATTCATTATTTGTGGAGAGTAAACATTTACTTGAAGCAAAAATTATTTGCTTCTGTTTTCCTATATATTATACGTGTTTATTATGTAATATACAGTTTGAACTATAATTTTGATTGAATTTCAAATCAACAAAAAAATGAGTTTATGATCTATTCATGATGTATAAACTGTTGTATAAATAATAACGCTTGTTCAAATTTTTCATATGTATTAATTATTTTAAATATTTTGAAAGTTTACAACATTCTATATAACTTACTATTTACCATATATTATTATTAAATACAGGAAATAATAATTTGCATTTTTATTGCTATGTATATCCAATAGTTTATTTATATGCTAAATTTGAAATTAATGTTGATTTTAGAAAACGAAATACATCTGTGTATTAATGTATTACGTAATGTATGAAGTTTAAAAATATAAAATTTCATAATCGTAATTACGAAGTTATGATCTTTGAAGCTTGCAACCAAACTGATTTACAAAGAGATTCCTTGCATTTTTTTTCTTCTTATCTGTAACAATTGAGTTGTTTTAGCAACTCATTTTCATTACCTCATCAACGTTGTGAAAAGAATTTTAATTATTTTGTCACCTTTCTTAATTAATAACATTGTTTTGATGTATGTATAAAAAAAATAAATAAGAAAATAACAGAATAATTTTTATATGCAGACTTGCTCCGTCACATTATTTTAATATTGTAGACATTTTAAACTACTGTTTCATTTTTTATTTTTTTCAATTTTTATGGCAGTTTCCTGCAAAAATTCCCAAATCTTGATATGAAAATATTATATATTTCTATATACTGCCATCAGGAATACGTGCAATGAATTTACTAAAAAATATATATATTTAAAAATGAGAATTTTAAACCCCAAAGCACGTTAGGACGTAGATCATGTGCTACATTTATTTTGTGAAAACAATTCGTGACAAATGTCTATTTTTTATTATCCTTAACAGGAAGTTCCGTTCATAGATGTCTCTTTTTTATTGTCATCACGATTCACTAAGATTGACAAGGTGCTACGGCTCAGTATCGTGAGTGACGTAAACTGAACGGGAGGAAAAGTGATGCTTGTAGGGTCAGAAGTCCAATATCTCTAAATTTTTATTTCATCATAGATTGCCATCAACTTTTGGTATCATTTGGCAGTTTATCGTGTTATCTACCTCTGATAAAAATTTCACGGCAGGTCATCGTTGAAATAAAGACAAATAATAGTAATAATAATGAGCCTTACTTGAGCTGAAAAGTTAAACTTAAAATAATTCTAAATTTTGGATGGTGACACCCCAAATTTATTGCATAATTTTCTGGGTTCTACTTAGGTCACAGTACGTACATCTGTGCCAAAATGCAAGTCCATAAATGACGCTGATCTCCATTACTGACTCCTCCCATCAAATACTTTTGAAATACCTGTGGATGCATAAAAAAGGTATTAAAAATGAGGTGATTTAAATTATATAAACTATATTATAATACATATTATATCACTTCTTCCTTTTATGGCTACTCTAAATAATTTATTTTTCTTGCACGATCATTTAATGAACAAAATAAATAATACAAGTAAACAAGCATTATTTTTATTTTCTTATTAAAAAATGTCCATGAGATAAAGTAAAAACCCAGCTTTAACCTAATGAGAATACAAACATATACATGCCATGCACCATTATAATACAGTACACATGCAGAAAAATAGTATTTATAATGAAACATCAGTGAAAATTTCAATGATTTTTGTTCTTCTTTTTAATGCTGCTTTAATGTTTTGTTTATGCAAGAAATGATACTCGAACTTTGTAAGCACGACGCCTGTGAGTTGGCATGTACTATATTGCCATTCTCACAGTCGTCATTTATGCTGACATCATATTCCGTCATTCAAAATTCTCACTGCGTCCAATGTGAATCATATTACATGTCATACAGTAAACACCTATCTCTTCATTGAATCGTAATTATAATCTGTTGCCAATAATAACTGTTTTATTTTGGACTATAAGAACACCTATAAACATGGGACGAATTGCTTAAAATTATTATTATTATTATTATATCCAATATAAATTTAGTAAATTTTATACGTGATAAATGTACATTTTAAATATATAGTTTTCTTTTTTTGTCGGCGTTGACAAAATGACAAACTTTCTGTCAGGATTTTACATCTAAAAACTTTTTTGCATCTATCTCTCATGCCAGATATAATAAATTACGTAATATTTGTTTGTTTTGAATTATTGCACTCCAAAATTTGAAACATGTTATTTTTTTAACAAAACTTCCTTCCGTTATAATATATATATATATATATATATATATATATATATATATATATATATTACAAATTTAACTTGCAAATAATTAAAGATAAAACAATAATAATAGATAAAGGAGCAGTAGAAATCTTGTATATAATAATGATAACAAATCTTGTATTTTATTTGATTAAAAAGTTAGATAAGTTGAGTAGGAGCCCCGGATACCACAAAAATCTCATGGTCTATCGATCTAGCGGATCTTGATTTATGAAGTGTATGTATACTAAAAGATGCTATGTAATATAAGATTTTATATAATATACCCTAGAAGAATACAGTTTTGTTTTTCTTAATATAACATATTGATAATACGACCTTACGCACGCTTCCTTCCGAGCTACAAGGTCGTACTGCAAAAATCCGCCACACCCAACTTAATTTTAGCAACCGGAACCCTACTCCCACTATAGTCCGCCCGCTACTACCACGCCCTATTATGTCTGACCCTGAAATCTTACCTAGGTATAGCTACAAATTAAGTCAGACAAAAATTTAGGGATATATGGCACATGCTGTGCTGACCCTGGACCAGAACAAAAATTATATCAAACCAAAATTTCTTTTTTTATGTTCTTGACACACCCTGATTAAAACTAATAAATCCTGCACGCATAAATATAATTTTATGTATTTGTAAAATATTAAGCACACTATTTACAATAAAAGAAAATATAACAATAAGATTGTACAGTATTATTATATATATATATATATATATATATATATATATATATATATATATATATATATATATATATATATATATATAAATGTTGTAGGTGTATAGGTGATATAATATACTTCGTAATAGCTATAAAGGTATTAAATGATAAAGTTGTTTTTATTTATCGAATGATTTAAAGTGTATGGTATAAAAACACACACACATATAGCAGCAACTTCATATTATACAGAAACAGATCATGGCTATAAATTTTCGGTTTAACTTTAAAAGTCACTTTTGAGTAACAAAAACATAAAGTGAGGTTGTAAAATCATGCATAAAATTTACTCTCACTTGTAGGCTTAAACTGTAAGTAAGCATTATGGTAAAATTGTTCATACACGTACTATATTATAATACTTCCAGCAGAGGGCGTGTAATATAAGACTTTGAAATTGTTGTTTATTGATTGGAGTAATAGATGAAATAATAAAAGATGTAATGTGATGGTAATATGAGAGCGGTGCAATATTGATATATTGAATTTTATTATGCAAAATATTTATGTTAATTATCATACAAAAACAAAAGAAAGTTAGAACTTTTCACACTAAATTTGTTAGCTCTAAATTTATCAGAATTTTAGAAACTGTGTGTTGTTGTTTTTAAATATATTTGACAGAAAATAGTTTAACAAATGAAATTTATTTAAAAAATTTAAATATTTTGGGTGTAACGCGATATCATGCTGAGAGTTAAAACATAAAAAATTTTAAAAATAAAAATAAAAAACATTTTATTTTACTTTCTTTTTGTTATCTAAAAGTGCAAAATATAAGTGTTAGCTTTATCACGCCAAGAAGTTGGTAAAGTCAGTGACCCACGCATGGCTTGGGTGCCAAGCACGTCGTCACGTTTGTCCCTCCACATCACTGCGAGGTCGCTCGCTGGACAATCTGCGGCCAGGCAGGCAGGCGTGCCCCGTGACTCGCACCGGTGTCCCGCGTAATGTGTCTCATTTTGTCAATACAAGTTGTTATTTAAAAGTACCGACATTTAAGTGCACAAATTAAATAAATTGATATTCGTGTTACTATATGATTTAGTTATTATATGTCCATTGTCTGATATTAAAGCCGTAGTATGGAGGCTAATACCAAAAATGTAATGTCTATTGGCTTTTCGTGAAGAAAGCACCAAATTTTCAGGGTTGGTTAAGTACATGATCTTCGTCATAAATTTAAGTGGAACCCAAAGATTGGACCCATAGGTCGACCCTGAGTGACCTTTGACCTGGAGAACAGTTTTTATTTTTTTGTGCAAGAACAGTCATGTTCACAAAAAATTTGTAATGACACAAATCAAAGGTAATGCAAAGAACTACATGTGTAAAAATTTGCAGTGCTCTAGTTAATTAATTTTCAAAATGGCGACTAATTAACTTTAATTATTGTCAAATTTTGCATATTTTTCAATATTTTTGGTTCGCTGTTGCCTATGAAAATGTGTAAACAATTAGAAATCAATATAGCACTTTGATATTGTCATATTAATTGATTAAAAATGCTAATTAAGCTTTTTAGAAGACAATAGGAGAGAAAACACGTGTCTTTGAAGCTGCCGCCACGGACTCCTATAATAGTCCTTATACCATTACAGGTTATAAATTGCAAATATTTTTAATTAGTACATTTCATACCACAGTAATGAAATTTGATACACTTATACTCTGTACCCTAGTAGGGGTTTTGAGCATCAGAGATTATTTTTTACGCTAACCCTTTTGACCCTTAGAGACCCTTAATACTCAAAATCAAGGGTTTTTATTTTTTTGTAAACGAAATATGTAAAATGCAAGAAAATGTTAAATAACAAAGTTGTTGGGCATATTTTTTT
The DNA here is from genome assembly GCA_949318235.1 of Ecdyonurus torrentis. Classification (NCBI taxonomy): domain Eukaryota; kingdom Metazoa; phylum Arthropoda; class Insecta; order Ephemeroptera; family Heptageniidae; genus Ecdyonurus; species Ecdyonurus torrentis. The sequence continues at coordinate 10,940,016 of OX439128.1, read as the reverse complement.
CTGCGCCCGTAATTTTTTTCCACGTGCTAGGTTGCCAAGTTTTATTGCAGTGTTGCCAAAGCTTAAAAATATAAGTAAATTCATGGTTTTGGCCACCACGTATGGCTCAAATTCGATCATATAGCGTAAAAACAATACGTTTTAACACTGCATGTGTTTAGTGTTACCAGTTTTGCACTCAAATTAATTTTTATAACTAGCGCTAAACTATATAGTTAGGGGTTAATTAGCACGGTAAACGTGCGCTTCCCACTTGATGTGTATGTTTCGCCATATACACAATACACCTATATGGGATTGCGCATAGTTTTATAAGAGCAAGTAAGGACCTATATAGTAGGATTTTAGAGTAATTGAGTTTTAATTCACACAAGTTTACTGGGGTCCATAATTTGAGGTACTGTAACCCTCGGTAGTCAACCCTTAGCATATTATATAGTATATGCAGTATAGATTTTTTTTTAGTTGCAATTAATATAGTATTAATAATGTAATTATAGTTTCAGACGACATAAAGAGTTTTCACTAACGGGGTTTAACCCCTGAACCCTTGTATACCCTGCAAAGGTTGGTCGGGCAAAAATCGGGCACAGAAAAAAATATGCCCAACAACTTTGTTATTTAACATTTTCTTGCATTTTACATATTTCGTTTACAAAAAAATAAAAACCCTTGATTTTGAGTATTAAGGGTCTCTAAGGGTCAAAAGGGTTAGCGTAAAAAATAATCTCTGATGCTCAAAACCCCTACTAGGGTACAGAGTATAAGTGTATCAAATTTCATTACTGTGGTATGAAATGTACAAATTAAAAATATTTGCAATTTATAACCTGTAATGGTATAAGGACTAGTATAGGAGTCCGTGGCGGCAGCTTCAAAGACACGTGTTTTCTCTCCTATTGTCTTCTAAAAAGTTTAATTAGCATTTTTAATCAATTAATATGACAATATCAAAGTGCTATATTGATTTCTAATTGTTTACACATTTTCATAGGCAACAGCGAACCAAAAATATTGAAAAATATGCAAAATTTGACAATAATTAAAGTTAATTAGTCGCCATTTTGAAAATTAATTAACTAGAGCACTGCAAATTTTTACACATGTACTTCTTTGCATTACCTTTGATTTGTGTCATTACAAATTTTTTGTGAACATGACTGTTCTTGCACAAAAAAATAAAAACTGTTCTCCAGGTCAAAGGTCACTCAGGGTCGACCTATGGGTCCAATCTTTGGGTTCCACTTAAATTTATGACGAAGATCATGTACTTAACCAACCCTGAAAATTTGGTGCTTTCTTCACGAAAAGCCAATTGGTTTATCTTAGCCTCCATACTACCGTAGACAACATAAAACAACATGTGCTTTTTAATGAATAAACACGAAATGGGGTCTTCTAAACTGATGACAATTTTTACCAGAATGTTAATGTAGCCCCATGAGAGAGCGTGAAAAAACTGTAAAGTATGCAATTTGAGTAAAAATTCATGTTTATGACGTCAGAAACATGCAAAAATTAGAATGAAAATGTTGTACGGGTTGCATAAATCGAATATTCTGATCACTGCTACGGGGCTACTGTTGGGTTTGAGACAAACTAATGTTATTTATGTAAATCCCATCAAGTGTTTTGTGATATAAATGCTTATGTTTTTCTCTGGTCTATTCCTTTAATGTATAATATTTTCAGAATAGATTTGAATATAAATTCTATACTAAAACGTAAATGCAACTAGTTGGATAAGATCTGACCATTTAATATTATTTAAAATTTAATCCATAATCATAAAATTAATTATTTAATTTTGAATAATTTTCAAAGTTGAACCATAACAAAAATTATAAAAAAAAGTCATGGCATTAGGTTTTGCTAAATGGATTTTATAAATGTTCATTTATCGTGCACACATGGTTAATTAAAAAAAAAAGACGCAGCACAATTTTTAATTAACACATTTAAATTAAATAGGCCTCAAAAACAGCATCAAAGTCTCTATACTAATCGGACCAAATAATATAATTATACTATACTGTTCATAAAGATGATGAAACATACAAACAGGACACATGAGATCATGAGATCCCATGTATCCCGAGCACGACAAAACTTTACTCCAAGAGTATAAAATTTACATCACTTCAGCTAGTACAGTACGTAAGCAGCTGCAATGAATGTATTACTTTGAAAAATAATATAAAGGAAATATAGAAACATATATAATAAGGTTTTTACTGTTTTTTTTAACTGGTTTTACTGACTTTTTTTATAGAAACAAACTATGAAATCAAACCCCTACTTGTTTCTCCAGCAAGTAATAGAGACATATCAATGTTATATTTTATACTCCTCTAATATTATATTAGTATTATAACCATATAAAAGGTATATAACTAACAAATGTGAAAAGTTAAAAAATTGTGCTTTTTTTATAATTTTAAATAATAAAAGTAACGTATTTTCAAAATTTTCCAATATGTTCCGGTAAAACTTTGTAAATGTGTTTTCACAAATTCTAATTTTTTGCACATAAAAATGTAAAAAATCGGAGTAAGTGAAAGTATAACACCTTAACAAAATAGCAAACGCGGTCTCAGTTTTTTCTCTTTTTTTTTTTTTTTTTTAAGTATTAACAATTAACATATCATATTAACTAATGAAAAAAAAAATAATACTTGCAATTTTCTGCATTTTAGTTTAAATAAATGACAATTCTTATTCTTTTTTTATTTATTATGTCAAATAAAATTTTATTACATTATGAATTTTATATAGTTTTTAATATATACATACTTATTATCTAAAAATTTTGTATGAATTTTTTGAAAACTTAAAATTTATCTGAATACACTTTGAAAGAAATTTGGTATATAACTTAATTTTGTCACATTTGAGTATCAGTATGATGTAGACTAGACTCCTAAAGAGCTCTATCAACTCATTCTTGACTTGCTTGTGGCTATAACCGGTGACATTGACACTCAATATAATTTCGCGCAGCGAGCCTCGCAGATCGTCGTGGAGCAGTTGCTATTATTTCAATATTTGTCACTCGCTCTGCTTCAACGTTTTGCATTTGGCCTTTATTTTCAATATCAGACAATACTGCTGAAACATTAAAACTTATATTTAATCTTTCGTCAAATTAAAAAATTTGCTTGGAATGAAGGAAAAATCATATTAATTTTGATGACAATGTAAGCTAAACTTAAAAGTAAAAAAAAAAGAAAAAAAAAAGTATATATAAAAAAGTGCTTACATTGAACATTATAATATAGTATCCAACGTTAATTACCTGTATAATGTCCTATCACCCACAGTATTAAACTGCTAAAGAAAAGCAGAGCCCCTAAGTGCAGCGAAACTGACAGCAAAATAATGAAGTACGAAGCTACCATGAGGAATATGGCAATCCCCCATAGTATATTTCTAAATATCAGCGTGAGAAAAAATATGATCCCCGCAAAGTGACGTAGACCAACATGGACGACACAAGTGCAATAATTGCATATTTCTGAAATTGAAAGTTAAGGTTTGATTAATTGAACATGCTATGCTTATTTTAAAAATTATTATTATTATATATATATATATATATATATATATATATATATATATATATATATATATATATATATATATATATATATATATATTTAAAATATTCATTATACGTACCACAATGTCAATGGCGGACAAACTCATTATTTTGCGTGTTTTTTTAAATAAAATTTAAGACGCATGCAATGTATAATGACGAAACTACTAAACTGAAAAGAATACAAACTACAGGCAAATTTATAAAGAAATACAACAATACTTTTTAAATTTAAAACTGCACAAGTTAACTCCCAACAATAATATTCAAAATTAACATTATACGTATACACTAGAGTACGTATACTCTAGTATAAACCTTTGACAGTCCTAAACTATATTATGGTAACATTTTGGAGTAACCTTTGAAAGATTCAAAACGGGCAGACAAGTATCTAAAAGTACCTGAAGAACTTTCTTTCAATAAAAATTTAAATTTATAAATTACCATTTAGCATTATTTTTATAATGTTATCTGCTATTTCAAATCATGGAGTAAAAAAAAAAAAAACAAACAAACAAACAAACAGATATTGACAATCAGCACTGTCAAATTTGTAATTATGTGCAACAAATGTGTCAGGTGGTAAGCTAAAGCAATTAATATAAATGCAAAGTTCTAAAAGTGAATCACCATGATTAATTAAATGTTCTATTAAAAATACATAAAATTGCAGCAAGTGTTTGCAAAATAGCAATTTTAAAATATTCTGAATTTTTACTGCAAATTTTCAATCAAAGCAATTTAATATCAATTATATTATTAAATAATATTACGTTAATTTTAACTCTTTATATATAATTTAATTTTTCGTACAGTACAGTGTAATATTACTTTTACGTTTGTGTCTACTTTGTATAAAGTGCATTAAACAAAAAAAAAAAAAAAAAAAAAAATCCACGCACATTATTACTATTAGCCATGTCTTCTTCTTCTTTCAAAAAAAATTCTCCCCTAAAAATTATCATGAAGTAAAATTAGAGTTAGTTATAGCGTAGCGTAGGTCATTGTGTACTTAAGAAAGTTAAGTAGACGTCTACAATGTTAATATTTATGTAAACTTTAACAGCAGGTCTCCAAAATGATCTTGAGACGATATCTTGTTTTCTAATATAAGTGGATTGGTGTTAATTTGTTGTATATACCAATACATCGTGAGGGTTACAGGCCACTCTTGTCTGCCCGATGGACCTTACTCATGGCATAAGTAGTTTTTTTTCCCATGACGACGACACAATGCGTAGTCTTAGCACGATCTTGCATTTGAAAATTAAAATTTTATTGTAGTATTTTAATTTTGTATTTTAACTAATATGAACCATATCAATGTAATCTAATTTAACTTTTTATTATTATTATTATTATTTTTTCAGTATTGCACATGAAAATGTTGAATGAAATGTTATACAAAAAAATATATAAATAAATAATATAATTTTTTCAAAAGCTTATTTAAATTTTAAGTGTTTGCATGATTCAGCAGTTTTTTTAATAAGTCAAACTAGTTTTGTGTAATTTTAATTTCTACAGTCTAACATTTTTTCTTTATTACTATTTTATAAGCATAGTCGAGTGGAAGTATTTTATTATAGAAGCAACGATAAAGTTTATAGGAATAGAAAATTATTATATTTTCAAACTTTGCCAAAAATTAAAGCTTATACTATATACAATAAAATAAAGAGGCTTATTTTGTAAATACGTATAAGTATCAAAAGTAAACCTGTATTATTATACTCAAAAATAACACATTATTCTGTTTGTAAAATCAATAAAAATTATACTTCACTGTGAATTGATGAAAATGGGAGTCAATAGACCCACTGAGACTGCATATAAAAAGTTATAAGTTTAAAGAACTTTTTAAGAAAAAATTATCTATATTTACAATCAATTATTAAATTTATCATGCCTCTTTGTGATATTTTATTAAACTTGATAATTTCTGTGATGAAAAGAAACTTTTTTTTTAATTTTTTTTTAACACGCAGTTGAATAGAACAATTGAAGTTTTTGTATAAATATCGAAGTTTTTTCTATCTACGTATTCTTGATTTTAAATTAACAATAAAATATTATTGTATAAAGCTTATTTTTCTTTTTAAAAGTAACAATTCAAGGATTTGGCATCCTTTATTTTTATTTTTTAAACACATTTTTTTGAGTGTTTCTCTGCTTTAGACCTCCAATAAAGTACATCTAATAATGCTTATGGATATACTAGTGCTGTACAATGGCATAATAAGTGGGGTTTTGCCGCTGTCATATAAATGTTTTCATATATGAGCTGCTTGGCTTGAACATGATATCAACATTGCTTATAATATCAAGAAATGTAAATTTTGGCAAGAATGTGAATGTGGTCCTTGAGGTGAAATAAATGTTTTGTAGGTACCAGACATTTTAATGCGGTAATGATGTTCTCTCGACGGGTGAGGAATTGCTCTCTTAGGCACTGACAAATTATAAACATAACTTAAACCTAAAAAATTTACGTCATTTTCTTTGAAATTGATAATTAACAAACGTTTATGTTAACTTAAAAGTAATAATTTGATGATAAAAGTTTTTAAATTTTGTATAAAAAATTCAGGATATTAATCTATCCTCTCCCTGTCTCTTTCTCTTTCTCACTCACAAACGCACTCACTCGTTAATTAAATACCATTTATTACTCTCATATGCTAATTTGCCAATATGCATTCAAGGTCCATTAGTAAAAATATCGACGGTACATTACCTACAAAAACCACTCTAAAAATATATATGACAAATGGATAATTGCAAAAACATAATAATTGGCATAATATAAAGATTTATAAAGCAAACAAAATCTTTTACAAAGATATACAAGTATATAAAATAGTGGAATGTTTCATATTATTCCATTCACTATTGGTAATATAAGACGAAGTATTACATTATGATACGTCATCGAAATTTTAATATTTTGCACTTTACACAAGAGTGGAACGAAAATTTATTTTTATTTTTATGTTCGGTTGATTGATGATGTGGGCGAAAGTGAAATAAAATTCATGATGCATGACAAAGTATATTATTGAGATCACTGTACTATAATCATCATATTTAAATATTATATCAGCTTTTGATATACAATTTTTATACTACTTAACAAGAGATAAATATATAAAAATAACCCTTTATTTTCATAGTTTGAAAGTGTTGGTACAGTACGTGCCCGTATTTTATATTGTTAAGTTATACCACCCATGATGAAACAATGTTTGTTTTATAAAACTGGACTTTGCGTTATTATTATTTTTTAAGGCACTTGCGGGCACTTTGGTAATTTTTAATAAATGAAATTGATTTTCTGAAGTGCACCACACGCAATTCATGTATATATGTAACATGCAAGTATGTATACAGTACATACATAACATGCAATTCTTGTAATGTTCATAAAACAGATATTTTATTACGCCTGTAGCATATTTCAAAACTTATTTTGTTCGTTTAAATGCACATTAAATATTTACTGAGATGTAATGTGATAGGTGTACTGTAACATACGAATAAAGCTGAAAACTGCATTGTTTAAAAATACTTCACATTTAAATTGTCATTTTTTTTTTCAACTCAATGGGTATGTAATAAAATTTTAGAATTGACATGACGTGTTTCAGCTTGAATGACTTCTATAAAGTTTTGTATCAAATTAAAGTACATAAATTAGTTTTTATATTATGCATTTAAATTTACATATTGCATGTAGAGCTATCTTTTTTATATGTGTAAATATATTATGCCAATCAAAACATTGCATCTTCACTATGTTTAAGGTAGAGAAAAAAAATCTGACAACATGCCAATAAACTGGACTTTTATACACCATTTATCTTCTAATTAAAGTGTAGTGCAATAGAGTGAACGTAAAACTTGACATAATAATTATTGATGTTTATGATTGATATTTGGTGGCGTGTTTGAAATTTTACATTTTTTCATATAAAAAATGATAAAATAGAAATATTTCATAAGAAATAATAATTGTATAATATGTTAGAGATTATTAACTAGTATAACGGGGCGCAATGTATATGAGAATTGAAGTTTTTTTTTTTTTTTTTTTTTTTTTTTTTTTTTTGTTATAACATATTTCCAACACTGGATGTGGTTAGAATGAGAAGAAGAAAAAACTTTGATAATTGTGACAGATTTTTTTAATTGATATTACACCAAAAAAAAGTACATTGTGTCTTTTTGTATTGAGAAATCCTGTTAAACATTGTTTTTACATCTAAAATTATTCAACCACTTAAAATTAGTTTTGTGGTTAATAACCAATAATCTTGTAATGGAGTCTCTCTCTCTCTCTCTCTCTCTCTCTCTCTCTCTCTCTTCTCTCTCTCTCTCTCTCTCTCTCTCTCTCTCTCTCTCTCTCTCAATCTCCTAATTAAAAAAAATTACAGATTACTGCTCTTTTAAATTGAAGTTCTTTTATGAGACTATAAAAATACTATAAAGTACAACTAAACTCATCATTATTTATTATTATTACACATCTTATTACTTCTTTTTTATTATTATTATCATGCTCAAAACTATATAATATGAGTCAATTTGTATTTAACTTATTACTATTTCATCAAACAAAGAATAAAAGTCTCCTGGAATTTTTACTTCCTTATGATGTAGTGTGATTTTATCATCAATCACCAACACAACTGCGAATACTTAGAAATGACTTCGAAGTGCAACAAGAATTCTCTTTTCTTGTTATAAACGAGACGTTTCTAATTTAAATAAATTCTCGCGTTGGTGCAGCATGCCATGATTCTTATCTTGGGTGTGATCTTTTTTTAATATTATACAAAATGCAGCAGCAATGATAGTTTTTAATGGATATGTATATATATATATATATATATATGTATATATATATATATATATATATATATATATATATATATATATATATATATATATATATATATATATTATATGCAGCCTTTATATTCTAAATTTTCTATCAAATTCTCTCACTTTCTCAAAGGTTATATAAACATCAGGTATGTGATTGTAATATTATGTTACATGCTATGTGCAGTGAAATAATTTTCTGAATACTTTGAAACAAATTGAACTCGTACGGTCGTTGCCATTACGTGAAGTATTGTAAAGCTGAGAGAGAGAGAGAGAGAGAGAGAGAGAGAGAGAGAGAGAGAGAGAGAGAGAGAGAGAGAGAGAGAGAGAGAGAGAGAGAGAGAGAGAGAGAGAGAGAGAGAGATAATAGTAATGCAATTGATATAGGTTTAGAATTTGTTTCGTATATGAGTTTATTTTTCTATAAAATAGTATATATCTACCCAAATTACATACAATTTTCCAAGGTTACTTTGTCCATATTATGAGTAAATTAAATTCTTCCCTTTTTTTTGCCATATAAATTAACCACAAAACTTGTCAGTAAAAAGATTAACAAGCAGTTTCCTTATTATAATTAAGTTGAAGAGTAAATTCAGGTAATTTTGTAAAATTACCTAATATACCTCAAAAAACAAGGAAGGTTGTTGATTAATTTACGTTTGCCTATTATTAAAGTTATCCTAATAATATAAGAATATTAAAGTGGAACGTTATTTTTAGACATGGTATATAATAAAAGTACATTAAATAATACATTAAAAAAATTAGTAATATTGGATTTTTTTTACACGTTTATATATTTATTAGTAATTTTCATGTTTTTTTGTTTTTATTAAATTTATCAAAAGTAGCAATATTTAGTTATTATTTTATAAAACTGAAACAATTTTATGAATTATTTATTTTAATTTAATATTCATATCATTCATATATGTAAAAATTAGATTAAACTTATTTTATAATTTAAAATTAACCACACATATTTGTATGGATATAAAAATTGAAATATATTACTTTCAGTATTTTCAATGTAAAATATGCAACAGAACTGATATATTTTGTGTAAAATGATCTAACATTTTTTTATTGTTAACTGTGTTACTGTATACTTTATGTAACACAAACAACAATTGAGATCAAACTATAAGAATCCTTGATACGTCTTACAAATATAAAAGATTTAAAATCAGAACGCCAGATGTTTTTATATAGGATGAGTTAAGAAATAAATAAAATATAGTTTTGCTATATTACTAGTGATTGTATAGGTTATACAGAAAGGTGCTAAAAATCAATTAGAAATAAATACAACAGAAAAATTGAGACAACGCCTCAAGGTTTTCTTTAAAAAAAAATGCTACTTTATCTTGACAATACATCCCATTACATTTTTTTTTGTAATAATTTCATTTCAAGTAAAAAAAGTATAAAAATGTTACCTTTAACAATAACCTTGTTATAAATCATTTACAACAGACTTTCATAATAATATTTTTCTATAATGTATTTATAATAATTAGAGTGGTGTCAGTAGAAGACACATACATAATATTGTGATGAAATAATAATGATCTAGAAATTTACATGATTGAAGTTTTGTACCCTTGAAGTGAAATTGTATCAAGAGAAAGGTCAGTAAAAAAAAAAAAAAAAAAAAAAAAAAAAAAAAAAAACGTGACAATATTGAGGTGTCTTCAAAAGAAAAATTTTACTTGACCCTGACAGTTTGAAAGTTTGTCACGTGATTTACTAAACATCAAAATTATGACGGAAATTCTTAATGAAAATTAAGCTCACATAAATATTTTTAGTCTCATAATGTCTGTCAATAATGTCAGATGATTATGTTGAAATCAGACCAAAAATGTCCTCAGTAAAAATTAAAAACATTTTAACTTCCCATAAAATTTAATTTATTCAGTTTACTTGTTAACCTCTAATTTTTTAATTTAGTTTTTAAAATCATCTATTTTATTTATATGGTAATTGATATACATGATTCAGATAATTAATGAAGTTTTATTTTTTAAACTAGGTATTGCAAAAGTTTTTATAAATGATTTTTAAAACTTCCTCTGACTCAAAAGTTAAAAATGTTGTTCACATTGAAATATTACAATAGAAAGAGAAAAATATTTTGTACTCGTATCTTAAAAAAAGTCACACCTTTACTTCTTTTTTTTTCTGCAGCCATTGTGTATGTTTCTAAGTTTTTGTCTGTGATATTTCATGGATATTACAATCTAAATGACCAATAAAAATGCAATCATAATTTTTAATAGCTTATACTTTTTCAACAAATTTGTACTTTTTTCTTATACATAAAAAGAAAAAGAATAAGCAACGGCTTTTCTTTTTCGGTATTAATAAAGATAAAAATGTCTATATGGTAATAAATCATATTTTAAACAAGATACTTGCCCTTTTCTAAATGCTTTTACTTATGTTATTATACAAATCTGACTAGACAGATATTGGTTTGTCAAAATAATAACAACCACAATAAAAATACTGAATATTATATTTGAGAAGGTGAAATTTTGAGATCAATGTTGCGAAAGTATAAACGATCTAAATTCAATTGATATTATTTTGTATATAATTTATATTTTTCGTGATGCACCGAGGCGGCAAAATTGTTTTCAAAAGTGTGAGAAATATGTCAAGTCATCATTTGGTAAAAAAAAAATATATATATATATAGATTTCGAGTGGTGCCTTGGACCAAAGCAATATCACAAAGTAATTAATACAAGGCATTACCAGAGGCTAAATTTTCTATGTATACTGTGGTGCACTTGAAAACAAACATAAGCAATAAGCGTGAGGTCATTCATCCCTGCGGCAAATAAACAGAGAAATTTATTTGCAATTTAGAGAAAATATGCTTTGTTTGTTAAGAAAGAATAACATTTTGGCACGCAAAAAAAAAAAATAAAAAAAAAAAAAAAAAATCATGCTCGTTAAATTTTTTAATAATAAACAAGTTGTAATAGCAATAGATTTGCAACGTGTTAAAACTTTTAATGAACAATTAAAAGTTTGGTTGAAAAATATTTTACGTTATATTTTATATTTTCTAGTTCTTTATTGATAAAAATAAACGGTAAATTTACTATTAAAGTTATGTGAAGTATTTTAATACTTCTTATTTTTATTCAAAATTTTAAGCTAACTTATGAATTTTTGTTATTGTCTTCAAATAAAAATAAGTAACGTAAAATTGTTTGTTGTCTTGCCTTGTAGGCTGTAAAATATTTTTTAAATTATTTGAATATAATATTAACATTCTAGCAGCGGATCAAAATACATAAAATTGATAATTATATTTTATGGTATTAACTGTTATTTAAATTCTTTGTACGAACAAAAAAAATATTCAACTATGTATATTTAACTACTCTGTATATTCATAAATATTTCTTCTCGTGTCATTTTGAGGATAAATAAATTTGATAAAGTAGGAGAAAACAAAATTTAATAAAACAATTTTTTTGATAGTTCCACCACCAGTTTTTATTTTCTTTTTGTTTACAAAATTGTGCTACAATTTATTTTGTGAAGCACACAAAGTGTTACAAAATTGAAGCTCATTCTCAGGTGGCGACTTTTGTTGAACGACTGCACATTATTCTGCGCATCCAGTAAGTATATTATGGTGCGTCTTCAAAGCAACACTGCAAGTCTGCTGGACCTTTTTTTTTTCATTTTTACTGTGGAGATTCGATGGACAACTTTAAAACCATGACTGGAACAGTCCTATTTCACTATATGACTGTAACAGCCCCATTTAACTGGGAACTTCATAATAAACACTTAAAGCCCCATTTGACTGGTATCGAAAATTTACATGAACCAGCTCTTAAAACTGCATTTATCTATTATTATACTAGATTAAATGATTTTATTACAAGAAGTATTTGGGGGGGGGGGGGGGGGGGGAAATGTTCATCAAAGTTTTCTGTGATAAAAGTCCACAGAAACACGAGCTACATTAAATGAACTTTATTTACAACAACATATTATCCATTTTGAAACCAATAACAAAAATCATTATTTATTTTGTTATTAGTTTTATGGTAACAAGTTTTCATCTATTTATATCTATTATAATTAATTATTATTATTTTTTTTTATAAAAAATACAAGTATGTATGTTGTATAAACATACATGATATAAAGATTATGCAAAAAAAAAAAAAAAAAAAAAAAAAAATCTATGGCGGGGGGTGACAGTAAATTTTGAAATTATTAAAAAGAACAAAAATAAAATAATGTGGCAGGACGTTAAGCTACTTAATTAAAGGTTTTGTTATTAGTTCATCGCCGCTTATAATATTAATATTTACAATTGATAGTAATAAAATAATAATAATGTTTTTAGTTTAATAGCAAATAAATTGTATATAATGTATATTTTAATTTAATATTTTTAAAATCAGTCCCAATGTACATTGTAAATGGATTTGCATACATAAATAAGAAAGAAGAAGAAATCAATATTGAAAATTCTTATTTTGTTATTTCATTTAAATTACCCATGTATATATATTTTTTTTAAAGACAAATGAGTATTTTAAAGGTGAAAGCTTTTAAAGAATCATTAAATCATTTAGAATCTAATTAATTGCCATATTAATAAAATAAATTTTAGACAAGAATTCTTAACCATTTACAATGACCTTTTGCGACATACATTTAAATGAATACTAATTACAACAATTTTAATTTGTTTCCAATATTCTGTACAGTTCCTTATTATTATTATTTTTTTATATTTAATAATATATTATGTAGTAAAAACATATTACCTATAACATCAAAAATTTTAACAAGAAAAAGCTTGAAATTACGCCAAAAGTAATAATAATAATATTCTATTGAAATAATAATTATATAAAAATAACTCATTTACAACAAAGTAATATTTACAATAATTTTAACCACTTTTAAACATTCAACAATATTCATTTTTCAATCTTTCATTCACTCTCAAACATAAAAATAAAATAAATTCTTTTCTTTTTTATTATTCTCGGCACCTTTAAAGGCGTCATTCTTTATATTTTAAAGCAAATTTCCCAAGTACTAAAAAAATCTATTTTATCAGTCCCACTCGCCAATATACATGGTGCGTGGGGTAGGAGGGATGAAACCCCGCGTGGGTACCGGAAGTCGTCCATATATGTGATTATAAGGTGACTCGATGGCAGCTGAGTCTGAAACAAATTACAGTTTTGTAAGTATCACCTTTGTTCTATGCTGTCTTTATGGCATTGAAATATAACACACACAATAAGCCAAGCACAGAATTGTCTTTCTTATAAATATAATAATATGACATGTCCTAATTAGCATACAATCATGCAAAAAAAAATATATAATTTATAAACAACAAAATTATAATCTTCTTTTGTTTTAATAAAACATGACACCGTAACCATATTAGAAAAAAAAAAAGAGAAAAGATTTATTATATTTCAAGTGCTTTAATTTTAATTAGAATAGAATTTAAACCTTAAAGAGTTTTGATAATGTAAATCCCATTTCTGTCGAAATTTAACATATTACGGCGATGTTTATAAATTAAAAAAGGTATGTGTATTATTAAAAACAAAACACATGTTAGTTAAGCGGAAATCAGATTTGTATTTTGAAATTATACAACTTTTGATATAGTAAAATTGCACTGACTTTAACTCTCACTTTATATAAGCATGAAGCAATGATATATAGGAACTGACCAAAAACACGCAAGGAAATGAAAGAAGTATTTTATTAATCGACAGAAAGTGAACGATACGTGATTAAGAATGACAATCTCTATTTTTTTTTATAACACTATCATATAAAGATATTGTTTTAATTATTATTTAGATTAAAAATATATAGTTAATTTGTTTATTTTTTGTCACGATAACAATGCATGATAAATGTTGTTTTTAATTGCAATAAAGAAGAGAAATGAAAGAAAAAGTTGAGTAGTCTTGAGATTCACGTAGACATGACGAGAAAATATTTCACTCCTGCGCACGGTAAACTGCGCACCGAAGCTGGAGGCAATGCCTGCAAGCAAGCGTACGTCCTTCAAGCAGATTGACCAACTAGGTCACCAACACCATGTTGTTGTTTCAAATTAAAACACACGTAATGTATATTTAATATATAATTAAATCATCAACATCCATGAACTTCTGTAACCATAATAACATTTTTTGTGTGTGGTTAAAAAAATATTTTTCTTTTACTTTTGCATGCAAATTTTATTTTTATAATTTTTAAAGCAACAACCAGAACCAAATTAATTAGTAATAATTTAAGAGAGTTAGTCAATTTTCAATTGTAGTTGTAATAAATGATTTTTTTTTTAAATGTATTGAATTTAGAATGAAGAGTGTAAGAGGATTTAAATGGTGAAACAATTAACAACAGGACACACTTTTAATTATAATTTATCTTTTCTGAGAAAATCGAAAAGTACTAAATTGAGATGGGAGGTGACAATAAAGTGGAGTTTAATTACCTTCAAAAGTTCTATTTATGTATAAAAATAGAACTATATAGAAAAGTTGAAAAAAAAATATGTATACATGAAATAGGGTGGATTCTATTTTCTTAAATTTATTTATTTTCTATTATTATTATTTTTTGGCTTGATTTACAACAAATTCAACTTTTATATTTTATTTGGGAATGTGTGTCATATTGAATAAACATCTTCATTTTCTCTCTCTCTCTCTCTCTCTTTTTTTTTTTTTTTTTTTTTTTTTTAAGACAAATATAAAATTTTATTATTAATATTTTAGACTGTGATATTGGATGCTGGGAAATTTAAAATCTCTGCAAATTTTGCGTATTAGTTGTTTTATATGAAGAAAAGCAAACTATATACAGAGCGTCATGCATTTTTGCAGAGAATTGTTAGTTGTTTGAAGTGATTTTATTTACAAGTGCATCATAGGGGTCGATGATGGAGAAGGCAGGTCACACGACGGTACACACCAAGTGAAGGGTCATGGTAGCCACCCCGCCAGGGCTGATGAGGGAAGCCACCATTAGGTACATGGTGGTGGTGATGGTGATGTGGCATGGCTGCGGGGGGTGCTGGGAAACGACGTTCTTCTTTGCCACCCTGCTTACTCTTGGCAAAGTTAGGAATACGAGCTCGTAATCCACAGTAGTAAGGATCATCTATAAACACAAGAAAACAATTCATTACAGTTATTTCATATTTTATTTTGTGAGGAAATGCAAGATGCAATCGTAAATAAAAATGTATATTGTATATAATAGGAAATATTTTTTTCTTTAATCAAATAAATAAATTTATTTAAAATAAATTATAATTTTGACATAAAGTATAAATTTATGTACCGTGATTAAAATTGCATGTTATTTTATAAATCTGTGCATACCAAAATCAGGAAATACATATTTAACATTTGAATATAAAACCAGGATATACGAATAAGTTTCTTTTATTATAATGACAGTGGTAATTTGTAAATCGATAAAAACTTATTCTCAACGACGTCTCTATCATGTGTAACTTTACAAATATTTGAACGATTTTTTTTTTTTTTTTTTTTTTTGCATTCACTACAAATATAAAATATAATGCATTTTATTACATTTTTTTTACATTAAATGCAACAAGATTAATCAAGCGTATCTTATGGAATTTTGAAATCTCAAATTATTCAAGTGAAGAATTACAAACTTCACTTTATATACATACAGACAAAATAAAAATACTGTAAATTATCCCGATGAAATGTATTTTATGTGTCTACAATAACTTTTGATCTTTATAGACATAATTCAACAATTTCCCTTTAATATATACATTGTACCATTGTTGTAATAAAAAACAAAACAAAATATGAGTTATTTTTATACAGTGAGAGTTTTGTGACTTTTCAAAATATGTATACGAATAGATATCAAATTATAGTTTTAGCTCTGAGATAAAAATAAATTTGCAAGTGAAATTACTTAAAAAATAAAATATAAACGCACTTTATTCTTTTATTTTCTCACGTAATAAAATTACGAGGGTCATTATTAGCATACCAACTATAGTCTCTGAAGATTTTTTTATTTATTTATTTGGTATACAAATTTTGCATGTCAATTTTTGTTTAAAGCTTGAAAGGATTTCTAATAATCATTATAAAATAATAATTACCATACACTCTAGTATTTAAACTGCTAATTAAAAATCTTTCTATGCATTTCAACATAATTATAAAACTAAAATTAATAAGGAGACAGATGTATATTTAATTAATTTAATTATGTAAACTATAAAATATAAGATGAATATCAACTTACTTATGTCATTTTTATTATATTAAAGGCATAGGCAACATAAAAACATTAGCATTTACATCACAAAACCCTTGATGTAACTTACATAAATATCATTAGTTTGACTCAAACCCCAACTGTAGCTCTGTAGCAGTGATCAGAAAATTTCGAATTATGCAACCCGCACAACATTTTTGTACTAGTTTTTGCCTGTTTCTGACGTCATAAACAGAAATGTTTACGCAAATTGCATACTTTACAGTATTTTCACGCTCTCTTGTAGAGCCACATTTACATTCTGGTAAAAATTGTCAACAGTTTTGTAGATCCCATTTTGTGTTTATAATGATTAAAAATAACATGTTGTTTCATGTTTTCTATGCCTTTAAATTAATATTTTTAAATAAATGAGAGACATTAAATTGTTGCATTGAGTGTAGGTGAAAGCCTGTTATTTGTATCTGCCTGCACGTCACTTTGCCTGCTATATAGCTTGTTGCATTGCAAGAAGTGTGGCAAAGCAAAGCTAACTCAGTGGCGCCATTTAAACCTGCAACTTTCTCCAAGTATAAGCAAAACAGTTTCTCTATATTTAGACTTATATTCCTGCTTAAACTTTTTCCTATACCCATCAGGGTTGCTAATATAAACGAAGATTATTATTAAGTTTTTATCTTTTGTCCAGTCATTTATTTAGATTTTATTTTTTGTATCTATTTTAACAAATTTTTTTTTTTGTAGGTTACACAAATAAAACATGACGACTATTATTTAGAAATCTATAGATTATCGATAATACTTTTTAAAATGTTTTTATTATTATTAATCTTTTTTCTTTTTTCTCTTTTTTTTTTTAAATTTGATTTTTTGTCTAATAATATCTAATCTAAATATAATTACAAAGAAATCATCTTTTTATTATTATTGTTATTTTTTATTTTCAACGCTGATTGACTCAAATGTAGCACATGATGTTATTATTATTATTTTTTTTTTGTGCAAATAAAACTGTTAATTTTGTTAAATCCGTTGCTTAACATATAAAAATATATTACTGCCCGAAGCTAAATAAATATATTTTTTATTGCTATATAATTTTATATTTTGATGAGAAAAACCACAGTGAAATTTTATATTTTACTATATTATAATATGAAAAAAATGTAGCTCTAATTTTTATTAATATAATATCAAGGTAACTATAAATACTATATTTGAATATATTTATTACCACAAAAAATAATCTATACAATAAAAACAAGAATATTGCTAATACTTCCTTTACTGTATTTCCTATATCATAAAATAGAGAAATAATATTATAATTATCCAAGAAGTGAAAACACAAAAAAACTAACATTTAAATAAAAACCATAAAAATTTTATTATGATTGAAACAAAAAAGATGCCAAAATATTTACAAACAAAAGTTTTAAAAAAAGACAATGCGCAAAAATATAATGATTCTTATATTGAAATTGAACAATGGGATTATTGTCAATTTAGGAAGAAACTTTAAAAAGAAAATGAAAGAAAGAAAGAAAAAAAAAAAAAAAAGTGTACTTTATTATTAAATAAAGTGTTTTTCAAAGCAGGAAACGGTCCGTGAAAGTGTCGTTTTATTTTTTTATTTTTTAGTACACGCGCTATCTTGATTTTTGCTGCAGGTCGGAAGTTTTTTCAATGCAATGCGCCATTAAGCTAACTTTGTGAGCAATTTTAACACTTAACGC
The DNA here is from genome assembly GCA_949318235.1 of Ecdyonurus torrentis. NCBI lineage: Eukaryota > Metazoa > Arthropoda > Insecta > Ephemeroptera > Heptageniidae > Ecdyonurus > Ecdyonurus torrentis. The sequence goes on along the minus strand of OX439128.1, from coordinate 10,921,482 downwards.
ATGGATTAACGGGTTGCATACGTTCCAACTGGTCTATATAGTTTTCCAACATTTATCAGTTCTTATCTTATACTTGTCTCCTTACAGTGTTTTTGTTTGTTAAAGTTGTAATCATAGACAAGTCTATGGTTGTAATACATAACTATACAGTACACTGATAGTGGGAAACTACTTAAAGAAAAATACAGTTTGGAACCTATATAAGAAAATTTACAAATGTCGCTAATTTGAAATATTTAAAAGAATGAAAGTTTTCTGGATAACAAAAAATTAAAAAAATATATATGATTATAAATAAAAAAACGTTTCTTGTTTCACAATTATAGAAAAAAATATTATTTAAAAAACGCATGATCCCATAATCCTCCATATTGCAGATTATTACTTTCTATATGTCCCTATAAAGCTACTGTTATTTTCACTTCTTTTTCTTTTTTTAAGACAAAAGCTATAATTATTTGTGCAGACAAAATATCTGTATGCTCCATCAGCAAAGATAATTACTATGATTTGCAATTTAGGTGCAATAATTTAACGAGGCGTATATATATTTGAAAGCTGGTTACGAAGTAAGCGAGGACATTTATTTTATTACTTGACATTCTCGGCCAGTGTGCGGGGGCGTGTTGCGCAAATCTTGGCAGCAAACTTACATTCCAGGTACAAAACATAGGTGCGCTACCGAGCTGAACTATGAACTCCTACTTAATTACATCTGACTTAAATGCAAGGTTTTTCTGATCTACTTTTCAACTCCATTATTATTACTTTTTTTAATAATTGGCCCCGTAAAACTAACATAAATTTTATCAGATTTATTTTAAAGAAAATATTTTCTTTTTAATTGGTAACTTTTTTTTTTTTTTTTTTTTTTTTTTTTGCAAAAATATTTAGGTTATTGTGTTTATTTTAATCGTGATATTAAAAAAGAATAATAAAATAAACTCTGAAATCAATAGTATGTAATTAAAAAATATTGTAAAACTTTATTATGGAACGTAAATATATGCTCGTTATATTCAGTTTCCTACATTTTTAAAAGTTCTGAACGATTTATTAATAACGATAAGTTTCAAGGATTTATTATTGTTCATTGTTTTTATTTTATTTTTTTCTTCTTGGACAATGTATGGTATCGTTATTAACAATTAATTTTTCAATCAATTTGAAAAACATTAATTGTATTTCTCTGCAGTAATATTAAATAATTATATATCATTATTAACCTCTTCATATCTCAATCTAGAAAATTATAGACCACAAATTTGCTTGGGCAAGGATGGAACCACATTGATAGATATTATTTACGAAAAAATAAAATTATTATACTATTCGTGTTGAGAAGAAAAAAAAAAGTAAAAGGCCTTGCAAAGTCATGCTAAAGATGTCCAAGCTTTATAGTTTTAATAAAAAATAAGATCTGGATCGCATTGAGCCGTGGCCAAAATCGCGGTCGGTCGCTAGCCAGAGACGCCTTGCTGTAGTGGACAGCCTTGGAAGGGACCGGTTCATTTCGATTAGCACACGACTTATAAAGCAAAAGGGAGGAGAGCCGCGCCCTTCCATCGGCCTTGCGCTCCTACCAACTGTTGTAGAGCGCGGTAAAGCTAACGTGAACTAAAGCGGTGCCCCCCAAGGCGCTAACCCCCTCCTCCTCCCCCAGTCCGGCTCTATGTTCAAATTCAAACTTCCTTACAAAAAGATTAAAATTTTCAAATTTGTAATAATTATACAATACACCCTCAACACTCTTTCCATATTTGGTATTGATTTAATATAATTTATTTGATTTAACTTGATATATATTTTTATTTGCCATAAATAAAACAAAAACACGGCATTATCCAAGAGGCAAGACTATAAAATAAACGAATTATTAGCAAAAAAAAAAAAAAAAAAAAAAAAAAGCCTCAAAGCAAAGCAAGTATTTCAAGGTAACAAAAATAAGTTATTAAAAGAGCTAAATACATATATTTTTTATTCTATGACACTTCAAGATTGACTTATAATTTTAGAGGATCTTGTACACTTTGATCGAGCGTCGAAAGAAATTATGAAATTGTATATTATTACAGTTTAATATTCCAGAGCAAATTTCATTTGATTACATGCATTGTCTAAAAAATTTGATTTATTTTTCCTCCCATTCCCCCTTCCCCTAAATTAAGCCTCTAGTTACAAGATATAAAATGTAAAAATTGTTACTATCAATTTGATATGGAATCATTAATATTCTTGTCTGCCGCAGGACAATCCGTGTACCACCCTCTTATACCACCCCTGAGATGCTTTGCAAAAATTCACCTAAATGTTTTTCAAATTAGTTTCGCATTTTTACAACAGCTTCAAATGAAATTTGCTATATCAGCATAATATCGTTATATTTATTGCGTCACAATTTTATTCTGACCTTATTATTTATTGATTTAATTTTGATTTCATTTGCAATGAGAGTGATACTTGATATATTGAACAGTTTAGATCTATATGATGCCATTTATCTAACTTGTTATTACATGTATAATACAAATGTCCTTGTTGGCTGTGTGCCCTGATTTAACCATATAAATAATAAATTGTATAATATATATATATATATATAGTAATATTTTCAATTGTAAAATATCAATCATATAATGTATAAACTTGATCTCCATAATATAGTATGTCTCAATTTATTTTAATTTTTAAAAATTATTATTTTATTGTTATAGAAAAATCCTGACTTAGTCAACCTTTAAAAACAGTAATTACTGCTGTACTATATAGCGAGGATTTGATTTGTTATTGCTTTAAAGAACGTGATAACTTAACAATTTTTCCTTGTAGAAAACCACAAAATTCTTCGTCCCTGCGCGGCATTTTGTTGTGCTTTAATCTATAAGATAGTGAAAGTAATCGTGTGCACGCGGTTCCACCACATTGAATTTTGGTTTGCAGGCTTTGAAAAATAAAATAATAATAAAAAAGTAAGCAAAAATTACGGCTCGTGCTTAAATTTTATTGTATAATGAAATATGTAACTATGATAAAAAAGCAAAAAACGTACGCATTGGTTTTTTGTACATTCATCAAAATTTTAACATCTGTCATGCTCGATTTATCAAGAAAAACTTTCACACTTTTTTTTTATAATTTAAATCTTTATTTTGTTGCATATTATTCATACTTAATGCGTAGGAGAAAGATTAAGAAATAATTTATTAGATAATTAGTGAACTAATTTAAGCAACAAAATTAGATTTAATATTTTACATAATCTCTAGTCTAATATTTCAATGTCTTGACCAATGACTCAAACCTATGATGTAATAGGAAAAAATATATATATATATTTTTTTTATAATGATATGAATAACAATAAACTGTATCAAAAAAAGATTAATAGTTTTAAATTTAAATTTATTATTTAAAAAGTATTATAATATATTAGTTTAAATTATAATTTGTTTACATTTTTGTTGAGGTCACAGTTACACTATATGGTAGTCACGAATTATCTAAATAATAGTGAATGCCGCTTATTGCTTTACTTTCGCTGACTCGAACGCGACCCCCATATTATACAACGGGCGACCCCCGCATTCTAACACTTCATAAGAAATGTAAGTGATGCAATATCGTGACCACGCCTTGTAAGAGTGGGCTACATTACATTCAAACTAAAAAGTAAATACGGAAATTATATAATCCAACTTACCGTATTTCTTATTGTCCTTTGAACGTTCTTTTGAACCTCTAGAAGTGGGGAATAATTTTAGTCGATTTTCTTCTTCATCGTCTATGTCGTCATAATCGGGCTGTTAACAAAAGAAAGATACAAATTGTTCAATTAAGGATAACGATATCATTAAAAATTGTTAATTTTGCAAGAAACATGATTTCTTTAAAAAATATGTAAAGATTTCGTTATGAACAATAAACTATACACAGTTGAAAAGTAGTGAAACTTCATTCTATTTTTACGAGCAGTAAAAAAAGCAATTGTTCTTTTCTTTAATGTGAAACTTAATTGGAATTATATTATATTTTATAGTTAGTCTTTAAGAATGTAATTTACCTTTTAAAAACCTTAATATTAAATGATGGTGTCAAAAAGTTCACGATCAAATTTAATACCAAAATTGGTTCATAAATAAGAAAAAGGAAAGTTATAATTACAACTTTGAAATTTGACCAGACAAAAAACAAATTAATGTATTCAGTGTTAAAATACTATGATTCATAATATAAAATATTATAAAAGTATAAATAGTATTTCAATCTATTAATAGATGATTTGAGATTTATGGCAAATATTGTAGAATCTTGCCGCCGGGCATTTTTTTTTTTAGTAAGGAATCAATTTTATTATTATATTCAGTGACGTCACTTAGCATTTTCTATGAATATTTTATCTATCATGTGAGTCATTTATAAGAAGAGAAGAGGTGCAGTAACCGCAGCCTCCACACCAACAGTTGAATATATAAGTGAGAATCAGCTGGAGCAACCATCCACATAAGTACATGTTTATGTCGTTGCTCTGTATCTATAATGATTTCTATTTTATACCATGATGAGAAAGAGAGTCTTGCCATATAATCATAGTGGTTCAACATGACATAAATATTTGTGTTTCTTTCTGGTTATAAATCAGCATAGCAAATGACTTAAACGTCAATATTATTTACTTCTTGTGAGAAATATAAATAATTTTTAACTCTATTTATAGATATCACATAAACTAGAAGAGAAATCAAAATATTTATTTTATTTCTTACAATAAATATGGATGAAGCACGTTTGAATGTTTAAAATTGTCGCTTCAGGCTATAATGATGATTTCTAATACTAACTCAAATCAATACACATATATTATAGGAAATTCATAAATATTTTGTAAAAACTCTTTATTATTAACACTAACAAGGGAAAAAATATACTGTGCCTTAAAGCTAACAACCCCTGAATCATGGCATCCTACGAATCTTGCAAACAATAAAATATCTTAACATCGTATACCTAGAGTTGCTCTAGCTTATAACAACACATTTAGATCGCTCACCAAAGGCACATTTTAACTTGGAAAGAATTATTCTAAGACATTAAAAAATTGTTCTTACCTTGGGGATATCGTGAATAGGGTATCCATTTGCATCACGTGGTGGCAACTTGGGAGGCTTATCACTGCGACGCTGCATAAGTTGCTGCTGTATATGTTGTACTCCACCCTCCTTAGAGCTGGCACCACTTGAACCACTGCCAGCAACACTGTATGGGTCCTCATCAGGGATGGGAATACGCGGCCGGTTACGAATATCCACACGAGCCTTGACTGTGAACAAAACAATAAAGTTTTTTTTTTTAACACGATCAATTGGACCTTATAATGAAGAGTGTATATAGGAAAGCGACCAGTTTCTTTAAAATACATAATTGCACGCTAATTGAATATAATTAATACTAATATAAAGAGTTGAACTTTAAAATATGAATAGAAGTAATTGTAAAAATGACCAAAGCGTGCGTAAAATAAATAACCGTAAAATTTGTTGATATAATTCTGTTTCACGCATTCTGACATAAATACTTTATGGTTATAAGTGCAATAATATTAAATAACATTAAATATAGGGAAGTAGGTATTTATATTTGAACTAAAATCTAAAAACTTATTCACATATTAATAAAACCAAACAGTTAATTTAAAATGTTTAAATTTTCAATAAATAATACTTTTAAATTTGTATTCACTTTCTATTCCAGAGCACAAATTTAATCATTTACTAGAAATCTTATAAATATTTTTTATGAAAGAATTAGAAATATTATTAACGGTGCTAAATATTCGGCCCAAATATCTTTTAGTTATAATTTTACATGTTTACTAATTTTGTGAAGATTTTAACGCACGATTTAAGTATTAAAAATATACAGACATTTTGTAACGAAAAGATGCGAAACTTTGATGACGTAATTTTGAAGTTGCGCTATTTTAGACGTATAGTATAATACACTTGTTGCTCTTACAAACGTTTAACCTTTTGCCATATTTTATAGTTGACCTGTGTTGATTGTATACAATACATTTTAATTTTAAACTATTTTAATATATCTTAAGATAAGTATATAGTAATGAACCTTTTTTTTAGGTCAGTCGAGCACGTACAATTGATTCTAAGTAATAAAATATAATAATAAACTAATATATTTAAGTTAAATTGTAATAGAATATTGTATATAGCTATGTAAGTGAATTATGAACTCTTTGCATCGCTTTTTTTTAAGTAACGAAACATCTTTAAAAAAAACATTTTTCATATTTTATATAAAGATCGCTCCTTATTATGATTCATATTTTGTAAAATAGTTGGTTATTGTATGTAAAACTTCTATACAAAATTGACAGTAAGAAACTCATAGATTTCATGCTAAAGGTAATAATTTATATTTAAAAAAAAAATAAATATGTAAAGTTTGAATCAGCAAAAATATTTTGAAGCGTGATGGCACTATACTAACACTGCCTGAGATACAAAAAAATTTATGATATACCGCACTTTAAGCACCAAGTGAGGTGAGTGTTCTTTTTATTTGAACAAATACATCATGTATAAATATAATGTAATATTCGCTTACCTAGCTGCCACACAAAATAATTACAACTTTCTTATAGCGTAATATACAAGTGAATCCAGTGTGAAATAACTCATTTTTTTTGTTTTCTTATAATTTCAGTGAACATTTTTAGAGCAAGAAAGATTTATTTAAACAAACATGATACGCCTTATAATATTATGTTTAATGGTTAAATGTAAATACAATTTCTTGTAATAAATTACATCATTTTTTTAAAATAAAAATTAAATATAATATTCTATTTGAAAAATAACCTTCAATAAAAAAATATAATAATAATAATAAATGGTTTGTAATTTAAAATACATAAATGTAATTTAAATGTTTATTATTTGTAGGTATAAAAGTATAATAATATAATAAATATACCACGCTCTGTTTACTGGCGTCTCTTTTGCTATAAGATAAAATTGTAAATATTATGTTTGATATCATGCATCCAAAAATAGTCTTGATATAATAAATAATAAAGCGATTTTTTTTTACAATGCATAAAATCCGTATAAGGTAAAGATGATCACACTCCCATGTAAAACTAACGTAAGTATTTAATAATATAGTTCCTAATATAATTTGACCAAACCTACATAATATAGGCTTGTCTGTCTGATGCTTTATATACATCTTTATTTAATATTATAATTTAAAATAACGAAAATATGATTCATTGACGGAAAGAAGTTTAAAAATTTAGCGCTTGAATTAATAATAATAAAAATAATAATAAAACGTAAATATATTATTATTTATTTAAATACCTTTCTTGTAGACCTTGAATTGTTTTTTTTTAATTTAACTAAAATAGATAATTTAATATGTATTTTTGTAAAGAGAGAGAGAGAGAGAGAGAGAGAGAAGAAAAATGAAGAAGTAATAATTCGTGTTTCATACAGACATCATGGTCGCCTTATGGGTATACTTTAATTAAAGTGTACTATACGTACTGTGTATATATAGTAAAAGTGGATGTCCTTATACAAGAATTAAATTTTATAATAAATTGTCGCTAGAGGGTGTGAGGAAGAGTTAGTTTATTATTTCGAAGGACATAAAAATTTTTTACTCTCACTATAGTGACATTCTCTTTATAATCATTCAAGTGAATCTATGCTATGTTATATACATGTTTTAATATCATATGAATATATGAAATAAATACTCATTACAATATGAAAACCTGTATCAAGTGTTGTTTCATTTTAATATATATTATATTTATATATATATATTAAAACCAGTATATAAGGTACAGTACGTCAATGTATTCCATGACAAATGGAGCAATTTCATTTTATGTCCACGTATATATTTTTTAAGAACTACGCAGTTTTAAAGCAGACGCTTTTATTAGAATATTAAAATATCAAGATTTTTTTCAAGGACTCAAGTAACACCCAGTTTATATTTAAAAAAAAAAAAAAAAAAGAAAGAAAAAAAAAAAGCAGAGCAAAACTTGATTGCTGATTTTTTTTTTTTTTTTTTTTTAAACTGGAATTTTTTTATTTATGTTAGTGTGTATATAAGCTTAAAAGATTCATTAAAAAGTTTCTTATTAAGTAAATAAAATATTTAAATGTTATAAAAACTTGATTGCATTAATAAATTAATGTTAAAAGTTTCATGCATTACTATTTACATACTATAATTTTAAAATGCAATTATATGTAATAAATATTTTACTTCATTTTTTTTTCTTTTTCACTTTTCTTTAAGTACTTTTAAAAATGACAACAAGAAATTAAAAAGCTATTACTTGGGAATGAGAGATACTTAGTCGTATTATTTGTTCTTTATAATTCTATTGAACTTAAAAATATATATATATATTAAATTGTGTAATATTTGAACATTAATTTCATTTTCTAAATAAATTACATTAACACATATCAGCAGCAATCATCATCAGCATGGTACATTAAAGTACACTTATTAAATGAGAGTGCCCTATACTTTATGTAATTTTTTTGTTTTGTTAAATGAATTATTAAATGGGTTATTATTACATGAAGTAACTTAATGATTCATTTAGTTATTTGTTTTGAGATAATGATAAATACTGTAAATAAAATTAGGCTAATTTAGATTAGGCTAGGATCACGCTAATATAAACTTTAAGGCTAATATTTGTATCGCATACAAAAAATCTATGACTTACTAAATATACCAATCTGAAGAAAAGAAAATCTAAATATAGAAAAATATGTAAAATTTGCATTTTAATTAATCCTGATCTGATATTTCTCCGAGGTTGCAATGTGTCACCAGTGGTCACACTTGAATGCAACGATATCCGCGAGTTAAGAGATTGATTTGACGTATTTACCTGGAGGAAGCTTTGCCTTGAGCATATCCATGGCCACGACGTTGATGATCATCACCCAGACAGGGCAGTCGAGCACGTCCTGTTCTCCCTTTACAAAAGCGATACTCGAGATACATTGACACTCGAGGCGCCTGCGGTCAGGGTACGCACGACGCAATTCGCGAGACACATTTGCTTGGAATTTCTTCATATCGAATAACTGGAACACAAAAATATCAAGAATACATATTTTAATAGTTTAATTGAATTGTTTAAACATTTTTAATTTGCATATACATGCATAATATACTGTCCCAGTGGTACAGGAAAGGGGCTTTAAAAAGGTTTAATCACATTTAAACGTTTTTAAGTTACGTCGCACCGCACCGCAACGTAATGTATATTTAAAGCTACGTTTTGTCGCAATTTTTTTTTGTTAGGGTGTAGGGTGTAGGGGGTCAGTGGGTATATTTAGCGGTAAAATTAATGCATCTTCATGCAAATAAAACACTGCTACAACTATACATACAAAAACTTAGCCCCCTTTTTTTTACTTGCGCTAATAACATATAATCATTCTTTTAAATATTGCTTGATAAATTTACTTTTTAAAACATCAAAATAATTTAATATTGTTATTTCTATTTATAAGTACCGGTATATTAAGTATTAAGAATACATCAAGAAGTTTAAAAATTAGGATTAGTTTAATTTTTCTTTTTTAAAATTAAATTTCAATTATATAAAAAAAAAAAGTTTACATAGACATAAAAAAAGTGTGTTAAGCTAAAATGAAAGTATCATTTACCGCGCTATAACAATAAAAAAATTATCTTGTTCATGATCCCCACTTTAAAAATACAAATAAAAAATTGAAAATTAGTAGAAGTGTGTTAAAAAAATAATATAATGTTTATACCTGAATAATAGCTAAAATAGCCTTACTAAAAAAATGCTAATTGAAAAATAAGTTTCAAAAAAAAAAATCAGCTTATTTCCATGAAGAGATAAAACTTGAAAGCATTATACTGTGTTAGTTTTATAGAGCTTTACACTGAAATCGAGTGCCACTGACCAGGCTGGCATGTGTCAGCTTTATTTTAGTTTTTTTTTCCTGCTAAGCTTGCATAAGATGAAAAAACTCGCACCTAATCTTATTTCTGACAAAATAAAAAATGTGATTCTTTTTTACAAGCAGGCGACTTTTTATTATCTACATTCTATATGCATAAATTATTTAAAAAGCATCATCACAAAAGTTACTTCAAAGATTAATTTGTATTATTTTTTTAGTTAAGATATTACGAAAAAATGATGATGTATAAGGATAAGGATAAATTCAGTATAGTTTAAGTCTAATTTTTATGATCAATATTATATAAAAATACATTCAACATAATAAATTTCAAAAAAATAGTGTAACTCTAACTTTTATGACCGATTATAAATATGATTAATAAATAAAAGAATTATTTGAAAATATTTTAATGATGATAAAAGTATAATATCTCGTGCCCTAAACAGGAAATACGTTAGATTTTAGAATTGGATTGAATTTATTGTGGAATGAGTGACTCACCTTTACTGGTTTCTCGGCCTCCAGGGCGCCACTAGGCAGTCTCTGGATTTCTGAAGCTACGGAGTTTTCCTCATTACTATTGAATTTTACGAAAACTGCAGATTTTGATACTCTTTTGATGAGAATATTGCCTTGGTCGTCCATCTTTACTTTCACACCCTGTCAACACAAACCATTTTCACATTTACTCAAACAACATCTCAAATCTACAACAAAACTTAGCTGCTTATACAACAATAAAAATAATATAGTAATGCATCCTTATACAGTAAAAATACCTGCTATATCATATATAATAATATTTTTGAAATCATTTTTATTACTTGCAATATTATAATGCCCAAAATAGAGCATTATATATGAAAGTGTCAGAATCTGTGATTTTGATCAATTAAAACTGGTGATATTTATTAAAATGACCTAATTTTCTATTTAAAAACATTTATCAATACTTTTTTTTTTTCGGAACTTACAGAAGCATAAAAATAAAGTCAGTAGAACATTTTTATAATATACACAGATGTTGCTTAACTTTTATTCTGAGAAAATGTTCCGGTAATTATACCGTATATCATTATATATAAAAAAAATCATAATAATAAAATTCAGTTATATTTTGATTAAAGTATACTGACATATAATAGAGTTTATAAAATAAAAAGGATCATTAAAATTATATTAAATAACTCACGCAAGATATCTCTATATTAAAATTTTATTATCTAAAAAATGGTCATTTTTTTATTAAAATATTATTATATTCTTCTCTGATTGATGAGTTATAGAATGCACTCTGCTGGTGTGAAAATATATAACAACGTATAGTATATAGCCTGTGCGAGTTATTTCAATCTAAAATCCCTACATGAAACATAATTGTGTGGTTACAAACTGCACCCGGGGGATGGACCAGTACTGATTAACGTTTTTTAAACTCATAAATTTTATAAACCTTATTCATTAAAATCATAGACATGACATTTTAAATCAACACAAAAATAAAATTATTACTATATTTAAAAAATAATGATAATAAAAAATAAAAATAAAAAAGCTATAACAACAAAAAATATTAATAAAAGAATAATATTATTTCATATAGGGTTAAATAATAATATAATATAGAATACGGTAATATAAATCATAATTTTAATTCTATCTACTTAAAAATTATAAGAACCATGATTTTGTATAATAATAAATTGTTAGGAAGCAACAATTTGTTAAGAAGTTAAAGAATAATAAATATATAGGATGCATTTTTATATATAATAAGAGTGCATTGACTTTTCGTTTATAAATTTATTCTTTCTTATATCTCTGATGTTTTTGTTAGCATTAATAAAATTAAAAAAAAAAGAGAAGCGCGTTGAAGGATATTTCATCTAATTTGTAGTTTGAAATAAGAAATTATACAAAAATATTACACAAAAAAAGCAGAGGATTTTTTTTTTAATTTAAAATTAAATTAAATGTTCCGTAATATATCAGAATGCATCTTTTAAACGGCGTGATGTAAACTTGATAGAAATGATGCGCGACACCGAATCAAATCTACACAACAATTGGAGAGAAAGTTGCCGAGGTGATATTATTATTATCATCAAATATTAGCTTTTTTTTTTGTATATTATCTTTATTTATATTTTCAAGGTTGATATATGACTTGTATAATGTCACATCACACCAAATTTTTCTTCTTCTCTTTTATTTTAATGTGTTTTCCGTGTAAGACTTGCAAGGATTTTTTTTTTTTTTTTTTTTTTTTTTTTGTCTATTGTTAAACATTATTATTATATAACTTTCTAGCATTTTTAGATTGATAACCATATTAAAATTTATAACTTTTAATTTAGACACATTTAATTCTTATATATATAAGAATTAATGGATATAAAATGTAATTTTTAATGGTTTTCCTATTTGTTGAAATGTTAATTATGTTTATATCTATTTGAAGGTCAATTTTTGTTCTTATAATTGCTAAAACGTATAATAGTATAATACACATTACTTTTCTTTTTCTATTTTGATGGTATAATTTTAATTTAATTGTTCTTTTAATATAAATTCTAACCATGCTTGGGTTAGGTGCAATAAGAGGGGGTCAGATATTTATCAGACCTAAACAGGCACCTTGTAAATAGGGACATGGTCCTGGACCTAAACCTCACCCTTTCAATTGCATTTAAAAAAATATGTATTTGAATAATGTTGAATATTTATTTATTATATTTATTTTATATAATATACTTACATGTCCTATGTGTCTTTTAACCTCTTCTGTTTTTTGGTCTCGCATTGGGTTATCAAATCCACATAAGCCAATTCTGAAACAAAAGAAAGCAAACAAACTCGCATAAATAAAATTATATGATATACATGAATGATGTAGCATAGAAAATCAAAGTCCACTACTCTTTCTAATCTTAAAACAAAGTATATGAATCATTTCCGTATTTTAATAAGATTATACTTTCCCATTGTAAATTGTAAAAACAGTTACATAATTTTGCATCATAGTAATCCAGCTGATATGAAACTAAAAAGTGCATGTTTAACAAAGATAACAACAATGCACTATAAAAGTTCTAAAGAGTATTATTTTAAAATATATATAAACATATAATTTTTTTAATTAAAAGAAAGAATAAAAAAAAATTATTCATGCCAATGTCATAATTTTATGAGAAAATATAGTTTGTAATTTTTATTGTGGTTTACATTTTCCTTGGGCCGCCTTAATGTTTGACGTAATATTATTTCTATAGTTATTCAGTTGTGAATACTCTAAACTGAGACAATTCCCTCGCTCTCTCTTTCTTTATAAATGACCCAATTGAAATCTGCGTGTATATATACACACGTTTTTTTTATATATATATAAGCTTTATAAAAATAATAATAATAATCTTACTAAATTTTTTGTCACTTTATGCTTCAATGAATTATAATTATTATTATAAACATTCTAAAATTCAATCAGAAACAATGGTTTTTTTACAATAAGGTGTCATTTATCATATTATAACATAATGCAAGAATATATAAATAAAAAAAATTGCGAACTACTTTTGCACTCGAGTGATTTATATTATTCTCACGTCTCTAAAGCCATTAACAAGCAAATTAGTTTAAAAAGAAATTTCACGTTTGTTTTGTGTATTGTCATTAAAAAAAAAGCAAAAGTATGTAAAATAAACACGCATTTTTATGCGTGTAAATAGAAATTTAAATAAATAAAAATTTAGAAGTAAAATTACAAGATTCTCTCTTATACCATATAAATATAGTATAACATAATATATGTATAAAAAGGGAACATTTTTGCTCTGCTTGTATGTGATAATCTAATTAATGAAAAAAAGCAGGGCAGTCAAGAAAGTTTATATATTACATTTTTTTAAGTTAGAAAACGTAAAGTCGTTAAGATTAATTAGCATGCGCATGTTATAAAAAAATCTTGTTGATTTAATGACACTTAGCGGAAAATTAAAGTTGAATTGAGTTATTTGCATGAATTTAGCATCAAAAGTTTTTTTTTTTTTTCTAGATTAGTTACTTTTTTTTTTTAGAAATTTTAATAAATCATATTTTAAAAAAACGAAAATTCGGTATCATCTTAAAATGTGTTTTAAAAGTGAGATCGTGTTAAATATATTCAAATGAAGCATTACAAAGTATAAATATATAATAAATAATAATATTTGTAGAACACATAAAATTTAATAATCTTCGCAGCTGATTGGTTTTTAGATAATTACTATCATGTTTTCTATTTTATTTATATTGATTACTTTTTTGAAATATTATACGATTTACTTTTAACACATACATATTTACATTATACTATAATGTGTATCTTAAAAAAAAAATTTAAGTGAAAATATATACTTAATTAAAAAAAAATCTCTAAAACTCACACTCGTGTAAGAAAAAATTCTTATTAATATGTATGTAGTCTCATTTCAATGATATTTTATATACGAAGAAAAAAATATTTATTTATCATTTATAGTTGAAATATTGCATTACATTAATATGCTGTTGAAGTTGAGAACTAAAAATCTCCGATGACAGAGTGAGGTATCAATTTGAGAAAAATTGTATACATCTTCCCATGATACTCAAGTGGCACCCCCGTGTTCTAATTTCTTATTTGATCATCTTTCTGTATCATAGCAACGCAGCAAGACGCAACAATACCAAAGCGTTAGATTTATTGGCTGAACATCTTTTTAGAAAGTATCTTCGTAATATTTATTATATATAGAAATACGATCTTCTATCATTAAAATTAATTATAGATTCTTTAAGTCCATCTATATCTATCAGAACTGACATATTGTTGATAATATAATTACAATAATAATAAGAAATATTTCTAATAGATTTTGTAATATTTAAAAGCATAAACAATTCATATTATATATTTTTTATTATAAGTTATTAATCTCAATGTCTGATCATCATTATAATAATAATTTATTAAACAACTATTATCTAATACTTAATAAGATTTTTATTAATAGATTACGTAAGATTCCAAAGTTATTACTTAAAGAAAAAAAATCTTAAGGATCAATATGAGATTTTATTTATACGCAGATTGTTGCTATTTTTTCTCAATGCACAATAATTCAATGTGAAGTGCCGGAAGTTTTTTTTTTTTTTTTTTTTTTTTTTTAAGTTTCATGTCTTGTTAAAAGAATACAAATACATTTTACAATTACTGACGCCTTTATTTTTCACACGACGCCTTCCTATGACGATAATACTAGCATTTTGCATGTATTGTGTAGAATTAAAAAAAAACTTTTATTATTTAAGTATTATTATCTTCCTCACAATCACAAAATACCTCAGCTGTACCAATTTTGAAACTTGATAGACATGTATTTCTTTCTAAATTTCAATTTATATAATCTTAAATGTTAATATATTTCCATAATATATTATTTAAATAAATTTATTATAAATTATTATAAACAATTTAAAAGGTTTAATAACTTCAAAATTATATTATAATTACATTAATACACATTTTAATATAATATAATAAAATTAATATTTTCATTTTTTGTAATATAAAATTGCTTTTAGGTATATTTCAAGTTCAGTAATGTTATAAAAATTGTTATGAAATACTATTTATTTTTTTATTTTTATCGTGCAGTTTATACTTATAATGAATAAATTATAGTGCCCGAAGCAAGCAGGCTTATATGTTAATAAGTACTTACTTTTATAAGTGTTACTTCGATATACTACATACATGTTCACCTTGTCCTAGCAATGTAAAGTATATATTTAACCAACAGACTTAAACTATTATTTTGTGTGTCAATACATACTCAGTGTCATCAAGCATACAATTTTTTACTAAACATTCCTCATTATCATTTTTTTGTTCTTAAATTTTAATTTATTCAATTTTATGTAAAATATCCTGATACTTTTCATTTTCAAAAAAAAAGAAAAAAAAATGTTATGAAGGTTGCAACAATTTTGAAATTTCTCATATAAATCAACTTGATATACTGAATATAAAAATGTATTTTTTTTATTGCTCACGACATCATTATGTAAATAAATAAACACTGCAAGATCTTTTTTAAGTTATTTTCAGAAAAAAAAAACTGAAAGTATATTACAATATGTCATTGAATCTTTAAAAGAACATGATTTCTTGATTTTTTTTTTTTTTGTATATAGCAATGTTATTTGCCAATGTAAACAGGTTGTTTAAAAATATTTAATATCAATTATATTAGCTATAAAAGCCACAAACAATAATATGCATTAGTATTTTAAATGACAATGAATGTATAATTGATTTTTTTTTTTTTTTTTTTTTAGTAAATACTTTTGAGTGTATAACCCTGAAATTAATAAGTATTGCCATGTAAAATATAAAAGTGTTGAAAAATAATTGCATTATTTTACAAGTACTGTTCTTCCGCGGGGGAAAAGTAATTTAAAAAAATAATTGAAAATAATTCACTTCATAGTTTATTAAACAAATATCCAGGAAGAAGAATATGAATAAGCTAAAGTTTGTATTATTTCGTTTATGTATACACTTATATATTTGGGTGACAGTTTTGTTCAAATAGACCCATGTAATATATATATATATATATATATATATATATATATATATATATATATATATATATATATATATATATTACACACACTCACTCACACACATCAAACACACTTACATACTGTATTAATATAATATTCGATTTCATTCTCTCATTGTTATTAAAAGGCTATATATGATGAAATTTTGCTTATACCTATTGTATTGTTAAATCAAAATAGTTTACATACCTGAAACCATCAAATCCATCATCAGATCCGTTGATTGTAAGTACAGGTGCACGTGCATAAGCCTTAGCCACGCGTCTATTTCTTTCAAGAACAATAACTTTGGCCCATATCTCGTCGTCAATCTGAGTCCATTTGTCGAGGACTTCTTGAATATGATCCTGAGAACAAAAGAGAAAAAGAGAAGAAGATTATTATAGAGTTGAATATCATGGTATATATCAAATCATAGTTTTAACCACAGCAAGTATAATAGTACGGTGAAGGTGTCCACTGTCAATGAGAGTGGAGAGAGTTATTTAAATTTCAAATATTATCATATGTCACAATATAAATATATTTCAACTAAGCAATTTATTTTAACTATATTTTATTTAGGTAAGTGCATATTTCTTATTTTCGAAACTTTTTAACGATGACTTATTATAATATATCTTGTTTATTTATTACTTGTTTCTTGATTTAACTAGTTACACCCTGGTATATAAAGACAGTGAATTATTAGATAAGCATCTTTAATCATTTTATAATATAATAATCTAAAGCTTTATTAACGTCATATTATTAAGCATGTTTTAATTATTCATTTTGTTATCTTAGTATTGCATCTATATGTGCGGTATATGAAATAAACAGTTTGCAATAATTACAAAATATAATAACTTTTTCTAAGAAATTTTAGATTGTGTATAACAAAAAATGCGCATCACCATAAATCTCTTTCTTGGTTCCATAAGCATGAAATATTTTTTATCGAACTTAAAGAGTTTTGAAATATAAGTACGTATTTCCTTTAGTAATTGCTTAAAAAATATAATAATAATAAAAATTCTTCTGAATGTCACCTAATATTTTATGTACTAAATTATTCTTAAAAACCACCAGCTTCAGGGAACAAGGAAACCACACTTTGTAAGTTATAAAGATTTCTATAGAAACTCGACCAAATTTCCCATATATATATAATATAATATGAAGTTGCATAAAAATCCTTGTGTGAATTTTGTACCACATTGTAAGTCTTCGTATAAAAATTCCCTTTTTTATTTGACATTTAAAATTGACAACAACAACAAAAAAATCAATAAATATATACCTAGATTAACCACAATATTCTGAAAATTTTATAACCTTATTACTCACGGAAATATTTAAAAGATACGTGAGTTCACGGAGCTATGATCTTCGATGTCTAAAACATTTTATATGATATATTTTTGTTGCTGCGTATTCATCTTATATATATGATGAAATTGTTCTAATTTTTTTTATCCAACTCACGTTTACAAATTCATATAAACTATAATATAAAATAACAATGTGATCTAATATGTTATTATATCATATTGCATTATTATTTGCTTTTTATGTGCATTTGTGAATCATTGTGGGAACTATTTTTACGTCATTATATTATTTTTGTCAGTGTTTGACGCGGAAGATGTCTATAATACTGTCTATCTATAGCAAGAGAGAGAGAGAGAGAGAGAGAGAGAGAGAGAGAGAGAGAGAGAGAGAGAGAGAGAGAGAGAGAGAGAGAGAGAGTACAGTAGTGTTAAGCAACTTCATGAGAATTACAAATAATATATAAAACTGAAAGGAAGCAAAAATAACACTAGTGAATTTAATTGTGTATTTGATTAATCCCATTGTAAGATATAAATCATTTTATATCATTTTAGATTAATAAAAGTTTCTATATTCACAACAAATCTCTCTCTCTCTCTCTCTCATTCACTTGTTCAAGACAATATAAGTTTATTGGCCGAGGGCACTATATAGAAGCAATAGGAGCGGCTCTGTTGTTATTTGTACCAAAATCGAGAGCTATATAATATTTTTTGAGGTTGTTAAAAAAAAAAAAAAAAAAAAAAAAATACTGGAATGGAAATTGATGCTGATGGCTGCAACGGGTCCTTACTCAAATCAAAAAAATAATGTTTCGTGCTGCATTGTAACGGTTATATTATATCATCACTATTATAATGCATTATTATGTATAGGATAATTACCAATATTAATAATGCATATTTTTATATAAAATCTTACATTCTTAAGTTTTTTTTTTTCATGAACTCTCATCTCTTTATATTAAACTATTATTTTATTTTGTTTTTCTATTTGTTTCAAATAACATAGAAAGCTAAGAATTATAATGTTAAGGTAGCCCCTAATCAAGTCTTGATTACTCTTAATTAGTTTAAGAACGGACTAGAATCTTTAAATTTTATTAAAAAAAAAATAATTATCATAATTAATCATATTTTACAGTAATCATTTTTATGCCAGTAGCTATATGTTTTTCTTAAGATGATATTAATCTTCTTCTTCTTCTTTTTTATATATATAATTTCATCGACATGAAATGCGTAGAAAATGAATTAAAATGTATGATTACATAATAAATTTTGGCACCATCAATTAGGTTTTAAGGACATATTTTATATATCCGGGGTTATCGATGATTTTTTTATATATGTATGTTTGTGTGTTAATAATTAAAAACAACATTTGGTAATCAGAGTACGTGGAATTAAAAAAACTTGCCAATAATGTCTTGTTAGTAACACGCTTGCATTTTTAATAATCTAAAAACACTTTCTCTATAACTATAAGATACTATACAGTGAAAAAGTAGTAGCTTATAAAAAGACTTGAGTTTGTAATATATTATTATTATTACTTATAAGAGAGCTCGCGCGAGTTGTGCGGCGCGCGCGTTATGAATTTCATATCACATTAAAACAATCTCTCTTTTGTCAGAACTAGGTCGCTTTACTTCTCAAGGAGTGAACACATTTTTACATTTGCAGTATAAAAATCTTATAATATTCTCTTTTTTTTCTTTTTACTATTATTATAAATAAAAAAGGAAAAGAAAAAGAAAAAGAGTAAACGCCTTCATTTATTATTTAAGCAGCTGATCTCGTTGAAAATGAAGCAATACTCAGCCTCCTACGTATATGTTACTTTGCTACAATTGTCGTTGTTATAATGTGGTTATATGAACTAGGGCAACGCCTCTTTCAATGCATTTGTTAGTACTTTACATTTTAACAACGTGATATGAAAGTTTAGACCTTTTACTTTATTATAATAGTCATTTTATAATAGTCAACATTTTTTTTATTCAAAAGGTTGCAAATATGAGTTATATATTTATTTATTATAGTATACCAAACATTGACAACAATGATTGTTATAAATGTTACCTTATTTAATAATATGTAGGACTAGCAATAATATTTTTATAATTGCGTTACTTCTGTAATAAATAACTGTATGAATATTTTGATGTGTTAAAACCTTCATTTAAATTATTATTAGTATTTTACTTATATAATTTTGTAATAACTGGATACATGTTCAGTTTTTTTTTTTTTTTTTAAGTATTTAAATATTAATTCTACAACATTCTTTTATAACTCTGTTATATAAACACATGTAAAATATATAATACAGTTGCCTTGGATTTAACATTCCTGAATCTATATATATAACGTAACAGAAATAGAACAACGCATTCTATATAGTATTTCTCAACATGGTCAGATATTTACGTAATGTTTTTGGCAACAATTTGACAGTTTTATTGATTTGTCAATTCAGTTCACGGTTTAGGTGAGAAATTTAACACCTTTCTTACCAAAAAAAAAAAAAAAAAAAAAAAAAAAAAATGTATACCTTGATATAAAACAACAACTTTTTATTGACTATAGTAACAAAATGCAATGTTTATAGAAAAGATAAAATTAATTATAAAAGAAATATTATATATTAAGGTGATTAAATGAAAGTGAATTTTTGCTATCAAATTTATAGCCTTGTATAAATAAATCTTGTTTTAATGTAGCCTCAATACAAAGTACATACAAAGTATAGGTATCATCTGCACAATAATCTTAACATGCGTTATTATAAGAAGCTGTGAGGCACTCTTGTAATAATAATAATAATAATAAAAAGTTGTATAAATTTTTTTTTCTACATTCCATAACTTATACATTCACTCTCTTCAAAGTTGCTGACCTTTTCTATTTAATACGTCGTGACATAAATAGCGTGTACTTTATAAAAATATTACTTGAATTATCACAATATTATAGAACTTTACATTGAATAATATAATTCATACTATATTATAAAAGTATATTATAATATAAATGAAATGTATAACAATAAAAGAGCACGTGCTATTTTCATGTATATATATTTTTCTTTATTGTTTACTATTTCATAGGAAACTTATTTTACAATTTTAGATTATATATATAAATATATATATATATATATATATATATATATATATAATATCTCAAAGTGTGGGATGAGTACGTGATTGTATAAATCACATTTTAAGATTGCCCACATTAAAAGGCGTTGAGTTGCGGTGGACGCCATGTTGGGGCAAGGTTGTGGCAAGGTCGGACGATGCTACCTCTTCATATACAGGGTAATTACTGACACACACAAAACCGCCCAGGGAATGCAACATGATTATTATATATATATACAAGGAAAGATTATGTGGCTGTGTTTATATGATTGTCAATAACAAAATTACTTTTTTTATCGAAATATAAATATGATATTTTATTATACTATACTCTATATTATATTCCATCAATAATCATTTTTCAATCTTTCGTTTTTATAATAAATAAACCACAAATGTCAAGTGCGAATACCTTGGAATATAAAAAACCACATGCTATTTGCAATCCGATATCAATAATAATTTGATATGAAACAAATTTCCCTCATGATGATTTTTTTACTAAGAATTTTTTTTTGTATGATGCGGCACCTGTTTGTTAAACTTGTTATTTTTTTATTTTTATTTTTTTTTTTTTTGCTAAAATAAAATTTCATATTTTACGCATAGCAAAAAATTTACACAAAAATAATGAGATGTCGACATAAATGTTTATGCGTTTTCTCTCTTTATATTTAGTGCAAAACAACAGAAAAATTTTAAGCTGGGAGCATTTTTTTAAGTGAAATCGTGCTTGTTTTGTTTACGTGGTGTGTGACAGTTTATAAGTTGTTCTGACAATGGTGCTTTGTTATGTGGCCAAGCTTTTGATATGTTTTAATATAATTTTGTAAGATCACCACAAGCTACTTGTTAAATTTTAACAAAAAAACATGAGGAATTTTTAAAAAAATATAACTTCACGCAATAATCAAAATTAACAATAATGTAAAAAAAGCACGAAAATTTTAATCTGCACGATTGTGTGCGCGCACACACACACACATCACAAAGACTTTGAAAAATATTGCATTCATTCTGATACTAAAAAAAAAAAAAAAAAAAATCGTGTTTTCTTGACCCTCACTTGAACTGATGTTCACACGCTTTTTTATAATTTTATTTAAATTAAGTTGCATAGCTAGAAGTCATATTTAAATATGCATAAATTTGTTATTCGTTACGTAAAAATTAATATAATAACTTTCATTATTGTGTACATATATACTCTATACACTTTTACTTTATTCTTTTTATTTGTATTATTCTGAAATTCTATAACTTGAATTTTGTTACTTAATTTTACATTTATAAATAGTGTAGGTGATTTTATAATATTATTGTAGGCGATTGAGAACAACCATTACATTTAACTATATAATACACAAAATAAGCAATCAAAACTCATAAAATTTATTAAAGCGTTAAAACAATTACATTTCAGAGAGAAACTTTTTTTTTATGTTTATAATATACAACAGATTTTATATAAATTGTAATAAAAGTCTATATATATTTATTACATTATACTGAATGAAAAATCATTAAAATAAATAGTGCGCAACATAAAATTGTTATTTGAAATTAAAAAGTTTAGCATATATGGATATATTGAACACACATTATTATATTGTTTAAAACATATATTGTAAAATAATATATCATATAAAAAAATGCGGTCAATGTTAAAAATCAATTGTTATAATAATACCATATATGAAAATATATAACAATGATTTTGTTTTTAAATTTGTTCTACGTACATTGCTGTATCATGCGATACATTTTTTTATCTTTTGATACGTATTATATTTTTATGTAACACGTCCTTGTAATATAAGTATGTATAACAATAGGCAGTGTGCTATACTTAATTTAATTTCTTTAATTTTTAACTCGTATACACCTTCATAAATTTTTTGTCCTCCTACACTTGCATTATAACAGGAAATAACAGTAAAGTTACATAAAAACTGACATAGCTATACTTTTGTTAAAAACTATTTATTACTTTTTCAGTATAAACTTGTTACGTCGATAAAAATGTATCAAGGCGCGGTGGGTGCATATCACGCGATATTACGTACTGTACTTTATAAGGTGACATTCACTTATAATAGTATACGCGTGCTCTTTTATTATTAGTATTATTATTGCTAAAGTGCATAATTTTCGTGTTAGTAGTATGAGGAAGGAAAGTTGTTTCACTCATTACTCTGGTGATTTTTTTTTTATCATTTATGCACAAATTTATACACGCTATACTGAATAAAATTCTAAAAAAATATAATGGTCAAAAAAAGTTATAAAAGATGGTACCGTGATCATTCTGTTACCTCAATGCTTCAATTATTTTTATGTTTTACTTCTTCTTTTTTTTATCTCATAATGAAATGTTTCTCTCTCTCTCTCTCTCTCTTTCTCTCTCTTTTGTTTTACTTCTACAAATTTTGCCACCTTTAATAATAATAATAAAAATATATCCTGTCTAATTTTATTTTTGACTTTTAATCTATCAAACCAGATACAGCTCTATGTACAAATTTGTCTATATAATAAATCAATATTTTAACACGATAGTATTTCAAAATAATGTATTTACTTTACAATAATGTGTAATATTTCTTAATAGCAATTTAATTTATATCAGTAATCTAGATTTGAACACAAATATATTATATATCAAACAGAAAGACAATATGTGATTATTATTTCAATCATGTCCAAACTTGACCCACATAATATTAAATTATCATGCCTCATCTAGCACTTTTTCTTTATTAGTTTTTTATCATAGAGAAATTAGGACAACTATTTTTTTTTCTCTGACACTTAAGCTTAAGTAAACATTAACGATCTTATTAACAATTAGGTTATAATTATTTAATTGCTCATCACACTTTTTTGTTTCATTACTATATATATACAGATGAGGTTTAGAATATATTCGTGCGTGCAGACTTGTGATGCAATAAAAACTAACACTATATAATATAATAACAATATAATAAGAAGAAGAACACCAATCAGTCAAGCGCGAGCATTTTATACAAGGCAGTAGCTTTGCCTCTAGGTTAAAGAATGACCCAGTATTTTAGTAAATGAGAGATGACCACTATAGGTGTTTATTTATTTCTTAACTATAAATATAAATGGCCTTTAAAATTATTTTTTTGTTTCCTTCTTGTCCCTTTCACTATAAAAATAAATTTTCATATAGTGCGACATCATTCATTACTTGATATAAGAGAAATTCAAAATTTTAGATGAATTTTTTTCATTAATAAAATTCTATTTTATAAATAAATATAAATGTTATGGCAGAGTAACAAGTAAAGAGTATAACTTACGACCCAGTTTATATATGTTATATATATATATAAAAGAAGAAGCATGAATAATATAATTCACAAGTGAAATTCATTGAAAGATTCGATTTATTTTTCACTCTCTTATAACGATAAATCACGATCTGATACGTTTATATTATTGAAGCATAATTAATTCTGATTAGAGAAGTAAAAAATAATAGAAAGGTCACGATGATGATTTTTTATATATAATATTATTTATGAAGATTCAAATCTTCAAAACATTGTTTCATTGGTATTAATTAATTTAAATGTTTTCTATTTTTAAATCAACCATAGCTATATAAATCGTTTAAATAAAAGTGTTTTATAAGTATTTTTCTTTTAATTTTTTTAGCCTCTTAACCAGAGATAATTCATCTAACTTTTTCATTGAAACGATAAACTTTTATGAAACATCATTTTATTTATTTGTAAAAAAAAAAAAAAAAAAAAAAAAAAAAAAAAATCAAGCGTTACATAAAAATTACTTATTCTTATTACACTCAAAATAGCGAGAGTGAAGTAATAAAGATCGTTATTCTTGCAGAAGAAGCAGAACTAAATAATTTAGTAATAAAATAAAATGTACTTCTTTAAAACAGAAAAATGCAAAGTTTTTCTCACGACAATGGAATGAAATAATAAAAATAAATTGCAAATAAAGTAATTTTCATTATTTCACTTCTATATACAAAAAAAGGAAACAATAAATAACCCTCAAGGTATCTAAAAATAAAATGCATTTAAGATAGTCAAAACTTATTTTACACTCTATGATTTTCAATAACAAAAACAATAACATTAATAATAAAAAAAACAATGGAAGAAATTTAAAAAAAAATAGATAAACTTTTTTTTTAAGAATGTAAATAAGATTTATTTAAAATAATGAATCTATAAACCTTTTGTAATATTGCAAATAGTTTTATACAATTGAAAGAAATTAAATAAGCAATTTTATTCATAAAGTAAAGATTTTGATACTTTAAAAATACAATGTATAATAATAATGATCATTCTTCTCAATTGTTGATAGTATTTTGGTACATTTACTTCACTCAAGAGAGAGAGAGAGAGAGAGATAATCTTTTGTCGCAACATCAATCAGTATTGATTGATAGCAATAATCTATCAAGCAAGAGAGAAAGAATAAAATTGCATTGTTGTGCAAAACCCCTTGAAAGTGGTGCAACAGTAGCAGTGTTGTAGTCGATCGATCAAATTTCGATCCGATCACGATCCGATCACGATCATTTGATCAGATCGTGATCGGATCGACCCTTTTTATAAAAAAATGATCGTGATCGGATTTCGATCACATTTAGGGCTGTGATCGAACGTTTTTTCGATCCGATCATCATGTTTCATACTTTAGTTTTTACAAGCATATAGGTATTTTTTTCTTTCTTTTTGTCTTCTTCTTTTTTTTTTTCCCCCTCCTTTTTTTTATTCATTATAATAAAGCAAAATGTCAAAGTCCAAAATAGAAAAGAATTTAAAAGTACAGTACAGGCAGTACTCTGCTATAGCAGCTGCTAGGTAGATATTGAATTGAGATGTTATCTACTTTAGCTAAAAGGTATCGCAAAACAAAACAAAGAAAGCAAAAATGAAAGAAATAAAAAGAAAAATAGCAAATACCTGACTCTGAGCTATAAGCTTATAGGCTTTCTAGGAAAGAAATTATTATATCAATAGTGTGTCTGTGTCACCAAAGATTTTTTTTTTTTTTTTTTTTTGACATGACATTAAAGGCGGTAAATAAGTTTTGTTTAAAATGAATTCTTGGCATATTATTTTGTTCATATATTCAAGTAACAGAATTTTTTTCTGCATTGAAAGATTGTCAATTTTATTTTAACACAATACATTTCTTGTATGAGTTTTAGAGGTGACTTTATAACCAATCGAAAAATTTTAAGTGCTTTTTACACTAATGATTTTTTCCACGAAATTTTGATGTATTAAAAAACCGCGGTGAGGGGAAAATTTTTCTGAAATAAACACGAGGGGGTTGCTTTGATTAGTGGGGATGAAAGACACAGTACTGTACATTAGGATAATTTTTGGACCTCCATCCAGACACCAGTCATTAGGTCTGTACGTTCTCGCAGGTGTCACGAGATAAGAAAGCAGGCAAAAGTGTATTTTTTATTTTTTTTTTACATTCATAAACGTCAATATATTATAATTTATAATATAAATTAAATGATAATTTGGGTGACAATTTTTTGCCGTGAAATAATAGCTTAAAAGAATTTTATCACGTAACTGCATGGAGCTCCTAAAAAAGATAAAAGTGGGAAAGAGCTTGGTATTCAGTGTTTGTATTTATCGTGCAAAAATAAACCGAATAACGTCGTATAGCCTTGAAATCTGTTGCAGTTAATCTAATAAAACATCTAAAGGTAAGAACTAACAATTATGTAACACATTTTTTTATTAAAAAAAAATTTTACACGGAAATATGAATATAAAAATATTTTTAAGTATAATGTATTATTATATACACTATAATTTCCTTTTTTTTTTTTTTTTTTTTTTTTCATAATTATTATAATTTACAAGTTCTTACATACCTACATTTATTATTGAAAACGATCGAAAATTTTCGATCAAATGATAGTCGATCAGATCGGATTGTGATCGGATAGTCTCGAGTTTTGATGATCGTGATCGAGATCGGATCGAGCTACATCTCCATTGATCGGATCGCGATCGGATCGAAAAAAGGGCGATCGACTACAACACTGAACAGTAGGGCAGATATGTTGCAACAGTTGCATATACATTCAGGGGCGCGGACAAAATGGCGAATATAATATAAATTATTATTTCATGACAAAAGTTTATTTCATCATTTTGTTATTTAAAATGCATCTACAGTCTTATATATATATATAAACATTCATGAGATCTTTTAACCATAATAATTCCCAGCATACCTAAGTATAATATAAACTTATATAAATATTACCTTGGTATAAATAATGATATGGAAATTTTTAAAATAATATTTAATTATTGTAAAACTAAACTATATCTTAAAAAAAATACCTTAGAGATAGATAATAATAATATTATTAAAACAAAAGTTCCTAAACAATGGTACCAAAGTGCAGTAGTTTTAAATATTGACGCTAGGTATTAACTGTACAAATATTTGCGGCGTTCACTACTGCGCTGCACCTGTTTTGTTTTTTCTCTTTTTTCTTTTGCGGCAACTTGCCAGACTCCTTGAGAGCTGCATAGTGACCAACTTTCTGAAAAACCGGTCTTTCTTTGTGACCAAGTTACTCATAAAGTCGATAATTTTACTTTAAATTTTAATATAATAAACTTTAATAACAATAAAGTTAAAATGATATGTGGCTTACTATATCATATTATAATGTAAGAACAAAATATATAAACGCAATACCTGTTAAACTAAAATACAACAGAAACATTAAATGCAGTCATTTGTTATTTTTATACTTAAGGACATTTATTCTTTATTTTTTTAAGTTGTCTCTTTTAATAATATTTGTATTTAGAAATACTTGAATAACAATAAATTATTATTACGAGATTTTTTAATATGTTACGAAATGCCAAATACTTGTTAAAGTACTTATATTCACACTCTTCAAATGTAAGCTTATATATTATAAAGAATTAATAACAATATAATTTATATAAAAAAATGCCACTGCAATTTAATAAATAAAAAGGAGAAACTAATAATTTTATTGTTATAATACTTCAAAGATATTTTTGGTGTCAAAATAATTATATACAGTATATATGATGTATCTATGGTTAAAAAAAATAATAATAATCAAGTACCAGTTTTTGCAACAGAGTGTATTATAATATTGTGTAGTTAGCACGTTTATATTGCTGCGCAATTTTTTAAAGATTTTAGTTTTATATTTTACGACAACTTTTTTTGTAAGAAGGTTTTGTGACATCGTTTTAAAATATAACTTGTCAAACTTCAGACAACGAATAACGAGAGAAGAAAAAAAAAAACTGGTTCAGAATATTATACAGACTTTATTCTCTTACAAGCACATTAATAACACGCTGTACAGAAAACTTTGGTTTCAAGTATAAGATAAACTAAAAAGTAACTTCGCAATGATTGTAAAATACGATAGAAATACTGGACCTAAATTAAAAACTTGTCTTTTCTGTGTGATAATTATCAAAAATGAAAGGCTAAAATTTTTACGCTACAACAAATTTTAAAATGATATATTTTCTTTTTAATTTTGCAATATGTTTGTTATATATATTTTTTTTTTCTTAAAAACATTAAATCATTTTTATGATGTAAACTATATTTAATTAATACTAATTAAATCTTGCTACAATATCTATAACATATTGATAAGAATTAGAAAATACAAAGGTATATAATTTATATGTCAATATTATGTGTTATAAAAATACTATAAATAAAGAAAATAAATCTACAATTTTTTTTATATAATATCTTGATGTACGTATGTGTATTATTAAAAAGCTGATATGTCTGGCCGGTCCAGTTTTTATATAAAGATTGAGACAGTGGTGTGTATACTGATTGTCTTCTTTTCTGTCTGTATGTCTACTTAACTTTGACGTGGATTACATGATGATATTGAATGTCAACAATATGGCTACACAGCGCAACTTTTCAAATATTTTTCTTGTTTAAATTGCATCAACATTGAATTAAATAACAACATTTTATTAAATTATTAATTTAATTATACGTTTTATTATATTCGGTGTTTAAAAATAGATTTGTCATGCAATAATTACAATTTTATAAAATACTTTTAAAAAGAAAATTGTATTTTACAAATATGTATGTAGTAATAAAAAATATATATAAAGATTTCTATCATTAAAAATATAATATTGCATAAAGTTTTTTGACATGACTTAAAAAAAATATTTGGTAAACCGTAAAAGAAAGAAGAAAAAAAAAACTTGGTAGTATTCTATATTAAAGGTTAACTAGCGTAATATGAATGAATATTAAATAGGAGTTAAAAAAGTGATAAAGGTTATAAGAAGATTGCGGAATCGTACATTTCACTGAGTTTAATTAGCAATCACAACACGTAAGTGTAAGCCTGAGGGGAGATTGAAGGTCGATGATGAGATGAAGATGGGTACAACGACATTTAGGACGCTTTATAGTAAAAAGGTTAGGGGTCAGCCTCCGGCTACTCCGTTATAAACTTTGTACATAAATATAATATTATACAGACACAGTTACAACATAATACAAGTTTTTTTTATGTTATTTGCTAAAAAAAAAAAGTTTTATAGTCACAGTGACACAAATACAACTTTCAATGAAATTGATTTTTTTTTTGGTAATTCAATTATATTTATACGATACAATCAATTCATTTAATAAAATTGATAATCGATATATTAAATTACATCAATACAGTACAAATTGATTACCTGATGCATTAAATTTAAATTATTAAAGAGTTCTTAAGAGAACGTATATATTATTGATGTATAATTAAACAATCGATTGATTTTTTTTATAACTAAATAAATAAATAAATAACTCTAGTGATATAGAACATATTATAATATGTTGTTTTCTATTACATAACAAATATTAAGATCGTAATATCACAACAAAATATACTGTATATTTCTACATTTTATAAGACTGTATCATAAAAAATTCTATAGTCACATAAATCTTTGATTATACCCATGAAACAAATGTAATCTTTTTGTTCAAAATTATTTTTATGAAGTAATTTAAACTAATACCCCTAAAAAATACAATAGTATAAAATTCAATGAATAGTTTTGAATGATAATAATATACCGTTAAGAGATATTATAATATTATATAACTGAAATAAAAAAAATACATTGAACTCGTCTTTATTTTTATAAAAGAAAATTAAATTTCTATTGTTTGTAATACAACATAACCTATATGTTTAAGTATTTAATAATGAATTAGATTTGAAATATTCTACATTACAAATCATTATATAATGAAAAATGATTAACAGTATAATATTATATAATATAGAAATAAATAAAGGATGCATCATCTGTATAGTAACGGTAATCATCGCTTTGAGAAACGACGGTGAGCAGACATAATAAAGAAAAATACGCGAGAAAAACGGAGAAGACAGAGAGAGAGAGAGAGAGAGAGAGAGAGAGAGAGAGAGAGAGAGAGAGAGAGAGAAAATGATGATGAGTCCCGTTCTTATAGGATATTATATTTATATTTTTTTATATATATAAATATATACCGACGGTAGACACGTCAAGGCAATCTACATTTTGCAGCCTTGGCATTTTAATTTCACTCTCGTTGCACCAGTTTCTTTTCAGCGAGAAAATGATGAAGAGAGGATAATTATGATGAAATAAATAATAATAACTGTAGCATACAATAGAATCATAGTTAAATATAGATTGTGTATAATATATATATATATATATATATATATATTAGTCCTTTAATATTATAATATCCTTATATGAGTGAATTATAATAACATATTAATTTCTTATATTTATAAGTTTTTCTATTCATGGCCGACAAAAATATTTTCTATTTTTTGGAAATATAATGATATATATATTTTTATATAAAATAAAGTTGTTATGTATTAATAATGCAGGCTATAGAGAATTTATATATGCATTAACTTTTATCTTTAAAACGCATCATATATAATACTTTTTTTTTATTCGTTCGAAATGTTTTCAGTTTTTTTTTTTTTTTTTTTTCTTTTCTTTTCAGTTTTTTTTTTTCATTCTTGTATAAAGCATAAGCATTATAACAATGTAACAACATTTTTATTCTGTCCCGCTGCAACGAGTAAATTATTTTAATTATTGATAATTTTATTATTACTATATAACTATATAGAGCGACGATTAAACTTTCCATTCTTATATCAACTGCAAAAACATTATTAGAAATTTGCTTATAATTATTATTAATAATATTTTTTTCAATTGAAAGTTTTATATTGGAAAGGTATATAGAATTATTAATCGTCAAGATATTTTTTTCTGATACAAATGTAATATATAGGAAGAAAAAAAAAAAAAAAAAAAAAAAAAAAAGAGCTTTCGCCTAATTCAAAACAAATGATTTCTGTCAATCAGAGCAAGCGGCGCGGGATATGATAATTCATAACAACAATAATAAAAATCCTTTCTCATTGTTTCCTGTTTGCCATACAATAACATAATATTTAATATATATATAGAGAGAGAGAAATTAAAAATATAATTATATATGAATTTATTAATTTGTAATGTTATTCTATATTATGTATTATGAACAATATAAATAACAAGTCGATGATAAGATTATAATTCACTTTTTCTTTCTTCAATGAAAGTATAAAATTTAATTTTCAAAATAGAAACTGTAAGTTAAATTTTTTTCCCATAAAATACATTTTAAAGTGATAAAGGTTTTGGAGATTTGGGAAGCAGATATTTGAAATTTTTTAAAGAAGCAGACAGTAATTAAAAGTATAAAATAATATTAACATAATTACTTAAGACATAATATAGAACACATAGTGCGAACTGTATAGGGTGGTTTCATTCATGTTAAAGTCGACGTCATAAGTGAGTACTAAATAACATTGGCCGGTATAGGAAAATGGCACATTTTGCCACTTTAAAAATACTTCGCAATTTTTTTGAGAGCATTGATGCTGTTAGCAGGTTGAATTAGTACCTCAAGTATGCAAGAAAAATAACAATGACCAAAAAATAGCTAATTTTCCAAAGAAAATAGCTAAAAACTACATTTGTCCTATGTTGAGCAATGTTATTCATTGCTCAAGAAGAGCATCTAAAAGCACTCAGAATGACGTCATGCGCACACACCCTATAGGAGAACCATTAATGTAAATGAATGTTTCAAGATGATGCACATAGTATAATTTGGAATTATATTAGATACCACTGTATACAAATTCCATGGAACGTTTAACCATACATATTATAATTCAATCCTATATCCTATCATCGTATTAGCCATCATATTAGCATTAATTTAGAGTCTCATTATTAAAGATACTTTCATAGTTACTATAATTTCAACATGATATTATAGACATCATTACAAAGTTATAAAGAGGATTAAATACATTGAGAAATACATATACATGGCCTCGCTTTATTGTATTTATTTTGTTCACATGAAGTGAAGATTCACCCGTACATATATACACCAATGTTAGTTATAGTAACGTCTAACTAACTATACGTATGTCCTTGCTAATAGGCATAATATACAAGGGAAAGGAACGGGAAACACACGATGGCATGGTATAAGGATGGACCAAGTTAAAGAAGCGTGCTTTGATAACGGGAAGGTTTAGCAACATGATATTATCTATTATAAAGAGAGAAAAGCGTCCAACCATAGCTCATACGTCATTCGCATATAACCTTGAATATTTAAAACAAAACAAAAAACTGCAAAAGTATCATCATCATAATAATAACCTAATAATGAATCAAATGAAGGCAGTGAAAACGGATCTATGTTAAACACGACTCTTTTTTCTTTTACATAATAATATGGGAGTTTATAATTTTTCTTCTTCTTCTGTAATGACAGTGACAGTATAAAGTAGGAGACACAAGGACATATCAAAGATCCTTTCTAAAAAAGAAATAACAAGCTTGAAAATTCTTTTTGTCGCATACATACATACAGTATACAATCGCACTATTAAATTTACATACAATGTGATCCGTTTTTAAACATGTCTACTTTTTTATATTTTTAAAAGCAATTGACAAAAATAGCACGGAAGATTTTTATCAAACTCTCCTTATACAAATTCTCTGATTATACCTTCAATTTGAGTTTTGAATCATAAACTAACTGTCTTCCTGAATATATAATTTAAAAGGATTTTTTGTTATACATACAGTCATATACAGATCATCTATTTCATCACGTAACCTCTAAAGATTTTAATTAAAAATTCAGATTTTATATTAGTTACATTTTGATCTTACTCAATTTTGAATTTAATATTTTTGAAATTAAAACATTATAATATAGCGATGTTATACGTGTCTTCGGCAAGCAATTATATTTCATTAAAAAATATTTTTAAAACGTGTGTGCTACATTAAAGTTTTGCGACTTAAGAAAGTAATTTAAAAAAGGAAAAAAAAAAAAAAAAAAAAAAAAAAAGCATGCATATAATATTACATTAACGTTAAAATTTAGGTCAGTTATTATATTTCATTTAATATATTATCATTTTCTAATGCTTTTGTTATATACTAACAATTAAAATGTCTAAAAAAAACTTGATATATAAATTATTACATTTAACATTAAGTTTACAGCCTCTACCACACCCGACATTTTTGTGACTTAATTGTTTGCTCCGCTATTATAGCAGACCTTGGTACATACTGAAAATTGGTTTTTAATTTCAAAATATCAGGCATAACAGAACTGGGAAGAAAGAAATTGATTGTGAGACTAAAAGAGTGTGAAATTTGGAAGTAGCTCCGCTTTAATGTGTAACTCGACAAGGTTATTTGGAGGTGTTATTATTGAACGGGTTATTAAATATAGTTTCTGATCAAGCTGAAAATTTTATGCTTTGAAAATCTTCAGTAGGCGTATAAAGAAATTGATTTGCAATTATAACAATAAAAAAAAACTATTGGTTAGAGAAAAAGTGCAAGTATATAAATATATATATATATATATTTTTTTTTACTAGATAAGTACTTTCATTTTCATGCAATTTTTTCTTTTATTTATTTTTTAATATTTCACACTTCTGAGAACAACATGAACTTTTATGTTCAATCATCTTTCAAATAACTGTAATATTGAAGATGAAAATATGATTGCATGATTGTAAAATAATAATAACATTTATCTTCTTCTTTTTTTCTTTTTTTTTTACGTTCCTTGTAAATATAAATTTGTATAAATTTCAATTTTACAGTATCTTAAGAAATATGCAACAAAACGTTTCTTAAACTGTACATTTTAAAACAGCAATAATTTAATTAAACTTTTTTTTATTATTTCATACAGTTATGAAATTAATAATGTACTGTACTAAAAAATATATATTATAAACATTTTTCTTAAAAAAAAAAATTATATGTAATATTAAAGTTAATTATAAATTTAAAGTTTGATAAATTATTATTAGAGTAATAGTGATGCAACATTTTCTAAATCATTTTACTAATTGTAGTATATGGAGTGTGGTAATTAGATTAGTAATGAAGAAGAAGAAGAAGAAGTATATTATATAGAGATGAGGCATTTACACACGTACATGCAGACAGCCATGATCTGCTCTTCTTGTACACTTTCACTTTCTGTGGTTTCCCCGTGAAGAGAGGAGCATCACGTTCGCTTCATAATCTCAGCTTACACGGTTCACTTTGCCACAAATATGCAAGCAAGTTTCGACCTTGTGGTTCAAGTGGTTTTTTTTTAGATGGTTAATGTTTAGTCAAGATTGTACGATATACGTACGTGACTTAATACAAGTCACAATTCAAATTTTATATAATAATACAGAAAAAAAAATGTTATTTTAAGTTGTTTTTGTATATATGTATTATGTATTTTTATTTTTAGGAAATGGTACTTTGTTTCTATTGTTGCAATCTAAAACTGGATTATATTGTCCTAAAAAAATCATTTGTATATGGGTATATTATTCGTTTCAAATCTCCATATAAATTCCGTATATTTAAAGATTTCTATGCAGATTGTGCAATTTTATCAATGGTGGCATTCTATTCAGTAATTTTTTTACTTATAATTATAATCTTTTTTTGCTCTGAAAAATACTACATTTGCAACTTAAGACATAAAAAAATGTGATTGAGAGAGCGTCTGTAAGTAGGCCTAATGTTTTATTTAAATCTTGAAATGATAATTTTCTATGTCGCAAAAATCTATGCTAATCTAAAACCTTTCATTTTTTTTTTTCCTTTTCATCAACATGTTATAGCTTCACTCTGATTAATCCTACTCTCTATCACCTAATTCAGATATCATTTTACAGCCAACAGGTTCGTCCTAATGTCAATTTTTTTTTTTTTTTTTTTTTTTTTTTGTAGTGATGATGACCTAAACCCTCGACTGTCCATCATTCAATCTCCACAGGAATTTTAACGCTCGTTTCTCATCTCTATATTTATCACTGAACATTGAAATTAGAAAATATGTTCTTAAATTGGATTTCAAAAAGAATAAATAACATTTCTTATTTTACCATACATAAAAGGCAGTAAAAAATTGGCTTTGTTATAAAAAGAATACCAAAAAAGGATGTAAAAAAAAAAATTATAATAGAGAAATTAGATTAGTTGTAATTTCACTTAGATTTTCTTATTGCATAGGCTTTTTGTCATATTAAAAAAAAAAAAAGAGCGGACAAAAATACTTAATTTCATTTTAAGCTTCGAGCTTTTTTAAGTTAATAGAGTTATAATACACCAAAAAAAAAATTAAGATGCACGCGCTTGAATTGAATGAATAATATATTTTTTGTTTGTTAGAGACAATGATGCAGATCTCGCCCACTTTGAGAATTTCCGCTTTATGACGTCACGAGTGGAGGATGCGCCTCACTGACAGAGGTCACGAATAATGCAGCCCTGATACTCTGCATGCTGATGGTGCGCACTCTTGGTGCACAAGAATAACACAAAGAAGCTGGGTGGGCGAGAAAACAAACTAAATAATCATTTGCCAAGGGAAAAAAAAAAAAAAAAAAAGAAAAGAAAAGAAACAAACAATCAAAAATCCAAAGAGGCGGTAACTATATGTATTAAGATAGGGAAGTCAGGGTCTTTTTAAAGGTGGTACATAGTACCCTTAGGTCAAAAGTTCATTGTGATATAATCAATATTTCTCTATGAAGTAAAATAAAAAAATGTAATTTTTATATATAAGGCTGAGAAAAGTATACATAATCATTACGATAAATATATACTTTTCGGTAATGATATTTACATTATTACCTTTGCATATGTATATAAATATATGATGTAATTTTATATATAATGTTGGTAATACAAGTAATATAGCAAAATGTATGTATTTTTCTTCTTTTTCTTTCTCTCTCTCTATAATCTCATCGATCGTGTACAAATCTTATTGCACCTCTTTATTATAGACTTAACAACCTGATTTCAGACTGAAGATTACGGCAATGCATGTTTTAAAATATATAGAAACTAAAAAATAAAATAAAACTATTAAGTTGTACAAAAAATATAATATAGTAACTCGTTTGAAGTGTTAAAAATCTCCTACCGTGCATTCAAATCTCCACATGAGATGCAGTAAGAATTTTTTTTAAGACCAACCGCCTAGATTAACGATAAAGCCGCTATGCGTGTTCATTCTTGTGTCAGATGCATAAAAAAATACATCTTCTTGCTTCTAGCTATATACACATAATTATTTCCTAATCGATATTTAAATAAGACATAAATATTCTATAACTGATTTTTTAGTTTGATACTAAAAAGGTATTTGTCTAATTTACTAGCTTTTGTTTGAGCTTTTTGTTATATCTTAGTCACTATCAAACCAATATAAGATTATTGAAGTGATTGGTTGTTTACAAAAAAAAAAAAAAAAAAAAAAAAAAGATAATGATTGACACAATTGACGTAAAAATTGTTGGCTAATTTTATGACTAATACTCAGGCGTTCAATTTAACATTGAAAAATATTAGCTACGTCAAATTTGTTACGTATATTTTTAAGGAATTTTTACTTTTTTTTTTTATTTAGTGTTTGTTATTATTAAGGTTCAAATATTGAAAAAGAATGAAACGACACTTCATTTTTTGTTTCTGCCATGTTTTCTTAACAAGTTAGCCAATAAAGAAGATAAAAGAAACATTTTTGGCAGAAGAATACCATTCTTAAGCAAGCTAAGCCATCGCAAAAAAAAAGAATTTAACTTTGATGTGTTTTTTTATTATTATTTTTAATTTTAGGACTTCTTTATGTATTACAAAGGTGTGCTATTATAACAGCAGGCAGCCAATTTTTGTCAAACTATACTTCATTTAAAAGAAGATTTCTTGTTTATTAGGATCAATTTAATAATATAATACTATAGGTATATAAACTTTTGAAAATTTGTTGATATCTTATAATGCGAAACTTTCACCTGCAACGATGCCAACGATATATATATATATATATATATATATATATATATATACATACATATTCCGGAACTGGTTCACGTCGATATCAAGGCTAACCGCCCCACCCCGGCTGTGGTACTCACACGAAAAGACTCACGTAAGTAGCTATAGGTAATACAAAGCCGCACCAGACTGTCGCTAGGCCCTCGAGCAATCAAAAAGACCACACCCTATGGTTTAAAGATAATACACTTTGCAAAGAAACATATACATACACACAGCTTCCTTTAATCCTTGATACTTCATTACAGACTTCCTTGATTACACATTTTTTTTTTTTTTTTTTTTTTTTTTGCATAATTTGATGTTATTAAACTGTCACCTTGTCAAATAAACCAAGCGCAAGGACATTAATTAACCTATTGTCCCAACACAAAAAAGAAGAGAACTATTGTTTAAAAAATAATAATCAAATTAGTCTTTTACTGAGTCACTAGGATGATACGTGACTAAAATCTCATAATATAATTACTGTATATATTATGCACAAACAAGATTTAAAAATCACGAGAGTAAAAATCTAACGTTTGTATATTTTTGTACTTGAACCTCCATAATCATTTTTATGTTTTTATTATTCATCATAATGTTATTATAATTTATTTTCAAGATTACGTTACTGTTTTTGTCTGTTTTTTTTTTTTTATTATCACCACATTATTAATTTTAACTGAAATATATTTTATTTTATATTCATACGCAATTTTGTTTTCAGAAAGTATCGTCAATTCTGCCACTTCCACTACAAAAAAAAATGTATCAGACTTTAAATAATCGTTGACCATAAAGTCGTATTAAATTTATATCTGGGAGAAAAAAAAGGTGACAAACCGCGAGATTGTCATATTACAATAGATCTTTGAACTTCCATGACATTTCAAATATTTTTTTTTTCACTTCTTCTTTACGTTCAATGACTTTCATTATATAGAGGACTTATAGTTGACATACTTTCAATCTTAAAATTGATTTATATTGATTGAAAATTAATAACAATGACTACAAAAAGTGATAATAAATAATAATAAAAAAAAAAAAACTAATAATATACAGTATATTTTTTCCTTCAATTATTAAATATAACACTTTCTTTAAAAATTTGCGAACTTTCAAGAAATAGCCTTGAATTTTTTATACATTTAAGTTATTCATTTTTTTATTTGAATATACACGTATAACAATAATACTTTGTATCATTGTTGGATAACAATGCTGGTAACATCGAAGTGCTTGCACTACATACATTATTACTGCAATACAAACTATAATATAATAAAAAAAAACAGACATTGTTATACGCTTTGTGACAATACGACAATCACAGCAGAAACCACTCTCTCACAAATAAAAAATAATTTAAATTATAATTTTATTATTGTTTTCATTTCTATAATTTATTATACTGTATAATTTTGCTTTCGTTGTATTAAATAAAATAATAAAGTTGAATAATATAATTTCTTTATATATATGTATAGAAAATAAAAATGCAATGGACCACATTTGGAATTTTGATAACTTATTTATATACATAGAATTGACATGAATCACTATAGTAAAATAAGAAATATAAAAACTGGTTATTTATTTTCTCATTAATTTTTCAATATTGTTATACTTTCACTCTATTTAAAATTGTATTAACTGAAATAAGGCTGCCAATATATATATATATATATATATATATATATATATATATATATATATATATATATATATATATATATATATATATATATATATATATATATAATATTTTTTATGTATGTTATTAGCAGTTAAGAGTCATAAGGAAAAAATTACATAACACTAACCGCGAGCTTTAATGACAGCACGTTGATCAATTTGTTTTTTTTAAATGTAAGAAAAGAAAAACAAAAGCATGGAATTATTAATAATGAAAAAAAGTGAAAGTTAAATATTTACCCTTAATATTTGATATAAAAAATAATTATTAGTTTTTCTGAGACCTGATGATGAACGTTTGTAGATGAACCTTAAAATTGGCAATCCTCCAGTAAATTAAATAATAATTTTATTTATTTTAAAAATAAACTTGCCAAGATGCGTTACAACATAAAAATTAAAATGTATACTTCGTTCTATTTACGTTGACTCTGTATATTTTTATGATGCTTTATTTCTTTAACTTTTTTTCTTTCTAGTAAATAAATAAGTGATGAGCTAACTGACATTAATAAATTTATATCCTTTGTTGATTTATTTCAAGTGCGCTCAAAAGATGTATTATACTGATATGACACTTCTGCATGTTCTAGAATTAAAATTCACGATTTTTAATAATGAAATCATGCAACGTAATATTTAAGAAATTTTTATTTATACTACAACATTTCATTACTTTAAAAAAAGCTACTTAATAGAATAAAAGTTTAATTAGTAAAATTCACTAGATCGTGAGTTATATAGAAAAAATTTTGCTCTAGGCATAAAAATAATTTGGAATTAAAAATTTAAATTTGATGAATAATCAAATAACCTAAATCTAAAATTTTTATTTCTATATTCTACATACCTTAAATTAATTTTTAATAGCATAAAATATAATTTTTTTTTTAAATATAAAATATATATATATATATATCTATAATTTCTTACTTTTACAATTAGATGTAAAAGTAAGATAACTTCAATCTTCTTACATCTTTATACGTGATTTTATGCTACACTAGTTTTTTCATATTTTACTTATATCTACAAATATAATAATATACAAGGAAGTAATGTATTATTATCCATATATATAATCTCAATAACAAAAATTAGGATATAAATTTGATAAACAGTATAAAAAAGTTGCGAATGTTTAAAAAAAAAAAAAAAAAATGGTGCAAGGTACTAGACATTACCGCCCGTTTTGGTGTGGCTGGTTTTAGGTACACCACGCCACACCAGACCCCGAGGGGAGATTTAAGTTGCAACTTTCCCTCTCGCGCATGCGCCCTCAAGTCAGGTGGAACCCACCTTAGCCACCTCACCTGGCGATACAACCTGCTTTACAGGAAGTTTCATGTGTTTTACTTAATTTCCTGCATTTTTTTTTAACCTAATCACGAAGTAAGTAAAGTAATCTAGGCTACTGTCTCAAGTCTCAACTAACAGCTCTTTTATTTGTTTTTATTTTATAAGTAAAGAGATAATTCATTCGTAATTTTTAGCCTTTAGCAAAATAAGTCTTTTTAAAATAATAATAATAACATAAAAAAGTAGAGCTTTGTTTGTTTTTAAATTAACCATAACTAAGGAAAGAAAAAAATCGTTTCTCTTATATGTACAATTATATTATATTGTTTTTCTCATTATTTTAATATTTTTTTCTTGTTGTTTATTATTTAAACTACTTTTTGAATAATTTTATTCAATCATAATACGATTATACTATGTGAGGTAAAAGTTATAACGTAATAAATAAAAAAAAAACAAGTTCAAGCAGCCGCAAGTTAAATCAAGTAAGCATATGTATATTTAAGAAAAAAAGTACTTTACAAAGCAGGAATTATGTATATGCGGAAATGAAATGAGATTTTAATTAGTAAAATCGAGAAAGCGTGTTTGAGAAGATGCAGAGCAGAGTGAATAGGTACAGCCAGCAGCCACCCGTGCCACACCGCGACACTCGTGTTCTCCGTGCTCTGTGCACACAAATGTTCCGGACACTAGCAGAGAGTTGTTCCGGACACACGGACACACGAGAAAGTACCTTACTTCGAATCTTGCTTGGGAACCAACTCAGTAAAATAAATAATAATATGATTCAAACGTTCAGCATGGTCAGCTTATGAGAATGAGGTTTATATTTTCTCATATTCATATTGAATTTTACGCAATTTTACAGAAAAAAAAAGTATTATATATATTATAAGTTTCATGATATTATGAAATATAATTAGCAAAGATTTTTTTTTCTATTATTTCAAATTATCTATCTATGAAATAAGAAGGAAAAATATAATAATATTCTAACATCTAATATTTTATTTTGCACGCGAAGATAAAACTTATACAAACTATATACTTAAAATAATGTTTAAAGAAGCATGACTAATTTTCTTACCTATAATAATAGTGTATTAAAAACCTTAAATTTAT
This sequence comes from Ecdyonurus torrentis, assembly GCA_949318235.1. Taxonomy (NCBI): domain Eukaryota; kingdom Metazoa; phylum Arthropoda; class Insecta; order Ephemeroptera; family Heptageniidae; genus Ecdyonurus; species Ecdyonurus torrentis. The sequence goes on along the minus strand of OX439128.1, from coordinate 10,879,693 downwards.
TCATAAGTATATATTATTACCATCTTAAAATTAAAATTAAGAAATATATCATTACGCATTTCTATTTATGTTTGGATACAATTTTCTCTCTCTCATCTTTGTAAGGCAGTAAAGTGTTTACATGATATATTAATAGCAACATTATATATATATATATATATATATATATATATATATTATATATATATATATATATATATATATTATATATATATATATATATATATATATATATATATATATATATATAATATATATATATATATATATATATATATATATATATATAATATATATATATATATATATATATAATATATAAGTAGGTTTTCTTCATTCATTCGGTTTCTAAGTTAAGTGAGAGTGCGCGACTAGTTAAATAAAAAAAAATTATACTATGTGTATGCTGGAACACAACTGACTTATTAGACTGCATCAACAAACCGGTCTGTAAACAACTAAAAAAACATGACTTTTTCTACACATGGACCAAAACAACTTTAATAATAATTATTATGTCTTGATCCGTACAATAATTTTTTTTCTTTTTGCGAAATTGACTCTTCTTTCTTGACTATGAAACATTTTTACTCCTACTTTATAATCCCCCTCCATAGAGTATAATAGCATCAGCTGTTGACCCACTAGCCCACACGTTCCACCTGTCTATCTGTCATATTTTCTGATCTATTACCACACTTACATTTTATATATACATAAATATATTTTAGATTTGTAATTATTTTGTCATGAACTTTATGTTTCTATAGAAAATAAAAAAATAAATATCACGATCAAATACTGAAATCATTAATAATATATTTGAAGATGTTCAATCGAATATATCTATATACTATATTATATATATATATATATATATATATATATATATATATATATATATATATATATATATATATATATATATATAAATATATATATATATATTAGTTGTGATACGAAAGTGATTTGTTGATGTTTTTTGTCTTAAATTATTATTTTTTCAAAAGAAGAAATAATTCTTCACAATAAATCTCACGACAAATAAAAATATTCTGTTGAAATTATATAAAATTAAAGTCTCAAGTGCACGATTTTTTTTTATATATTATATTCTCAGATTTTGTTTTAATAATTATTATACCTTACAAAAAAAAAAAAAAAAAAAAGTCATGTCATCTAGTCATTAAAATATATAGATATACATTTTTAGTCTTTCAGTGAAGTTCATGGTTGTATATGTTCAGGGAAAAACAATTAAATGAAACCGAGAAATAATAATAATATTAAATGCATCTAAATAGCACTTTCTTTCCTTTCTTCGAAACTCGCGGGTGGATTTATACTTTTTTTTTCCATCTCTTTCTTTTTTACATTAAAAACTGGGACAAGCACACCTTTAGGCTTTACGTACGCTGCTTCTTAAGTGGCAACAAAATACTCGCGCCATACACATATATAAATTTATACCCTTTTCTACGCATTTATATATAATATTATTTCACATGATCATATACTTATTCCCAGTTTGAATTTTATTATTTTAATACCTTTTCAATTCAATAATAATAAAATTTGAAATTTTCAAGGTTTTTTAGTTAATGATTATTTAAATATTTTTGCATGTTTAACTAAACTTTTTCTTTACTCAGTAGGAAAGAAATCACGCACGAAAGTGTTAAAAAGTTAAGATTTTATTATTATTATTATTTTATTTACAATAAATGAAATTACGTATGGTGGGATTCAAAAACTCCGTATCTTAAGTTTTTATTTCCTTTTACACGGAGGTTATTTTGATATTAATTCTCGTGTTTACACATTGCATATTCAAAAGACTAAGAGTAAGCGCATCCGAATCAACTAAATAATTCCCACAACGTGACCTTTCATTGAGAAAACGTCCTCCAAAAGTTGAAAATTAAAAGTTTTACTTAACGTAAGTTAAACTTTTTTTAGTAAAAAAGAAGCATATCTTCTTATACGCTTGAAATGCAAAGTATAAAGGAGTTTAAATACTATAATATACTATACAAAAAAAAAAAAAAAAAAAAAAAAGTAGCAAACTCTAATACATTTCAGTTTATCCGTTAAATTCAATAAAACATGCCACCCGCAATTTTAATTACTCAGGTCAACGATCTTATATTAATAAATAAACTTTCATTTTTTTAAAGAAATATATTAAAATTAAAAATAATTGATATTGCATAAGTTTAAAATTAAACACTTGATTTTTAAATAAAAAACTAATTTAAAATTAGTACAAAAATAATAATATTATTTATAAATATAATATAATTACATAATTTGCGTGTTAGTGGATCAAAAAAAAAAGTGTTTAATAAATTTCCAATGCGAAAATCTGATTTAAGTTTCTCCCAGCTAAAAAAAGTATAAAAATGATTTCAACATGTGTGTGTGTCTGTATATATGATAATAATAATTCCCAAAGTTTTATGGTGTGAGATAATTTGGACATTATTATAGAAAACTGATTTGTATCAATCTATATAGTATGCAATGTCTTGTTACTTTTAGAGGTTATAATTGTGGCATATGTGTAAACCAAAATTTTATTTTGCCGTCAGCGCTAAAGATAATTATCTTTGTAATATGATTAACATTATGATATTTTTCTATATAATAATCAATTATGTAATAAAAATTATAATTGAATATTATGAAAAGACATAATTGTAATTTTTTTTCTCTTACCTTATATAATTTATCTTTCTGATACCAAACGTCTTCCTCTTCTACTTCTGTAAAATCTAAATTAAGGTCATCCCTTGAACGGGATAGAATGCGTCTCCGCGATACCATTTTATTTGGCGGGAGCAAGCTGCAGCTGTTGCTGAAAATAAAAATAAAATATTAAATTAATAGGTTAATTTAAGGAATTTTTATGATTTTTTTTTTTTTTTTTTTTTTTTTAAGTAAAACAGTACAAAAATGAATGAACTGTTGTTTTGCAGTCGTTAAAATTCCTTGACTTACATTTTTTAACTTAGATTTTTAAAGTAATACTCAATTATTTTTATATTAAAAAAAAGTAAATAATTCGGTCATTATACTCATTATAGTTCAAAATGCTTTCATCATTAAGATATTACTTTTAATTTTTTTTAAAATGCCCCTTTCTCTCTCATCCTTTAATCACAAATTTCTAAATAATATTACTTAAATTCTTAAAATTAGTAACTGTAATGAAAGCCACATTAAAAAACCATATAAGGTAATTGACCACAGCCTAAACAATGAGATTGTTTGTGTGCTTGTTAATGTATAGATGAACAAAATAAATAAAGTCTATTTTGTTGATTTCTTGGAAACTTTTGTCACAGTATATTATCATCAAAAAGTGAACTTCAATAACCTTTCTATAAAGACAACAAATAATATAATATATTTATACATAAAAGTGAATGCACAATCCGATATAGTTTCTTTTCTATAATTTCTAAATATTATAAATAATATAATATAATTGATTAGTCAAAGTTAATTTATCTAGTAGATAAATTAGAGAAAGTATTAATAATTGTAACATTTTTCTAGTAATTATGTTATAATATTAATTTATAATATACGTGTGTGTGTGATGAATGAAGCATATTATTTAGAAAAATGTTTGAATTTAATGCAATTTTTTCCACTTTTACTTTTCATAGAAGCGTGAAGGTGGTGCTTGAATTGTTACAATTATTATTCACTTTTTTTTCTCTCTCTTTCTTTTTTTGCGGATTACAAGAAAAACAATAATAATATTACTTTATAACAAAAAAATCAAATCCTTGAAAGTTATAGAGAGAATAATTTTTGTATTTTTATTATTTTTTTTTTTAGTGTACATACAGATGGTCGGTATAAATGAATAACTAAGAAAAGAGGGAATTTTTGTCATGGTTTGTGAGTTTCTCGGAGGTCACCACAAAGAAGATGAACCTTGTTATTGTCCAGTGCATCACATCACATCTAACATAATACATACATACACAGGTGCAACGTGTGAGAGTGACTGACTGAATGAGTAAGTGAACTTCCGGTCCGCGACCTCTATATCATGCAATCACCCAAAAGAATGACCCACACATAAGTTCATAATACATCTTACATCATTATTATTGTTTCTACTTGAAAACAAAAAACTGTATATAAGTTGCATCCGTTATTGTTGATTGTGTAATTTATAATTTTTTTACATCACAAAATAATGTAATTTTAATTAAAAATATCCTGTAAATATTATTTTCATTATAAATACTACATAAAAAATTATTTTTTTGTAGATATTTATGTATACTTATTATAATTTTAAAATGTAGGTAATAAAGGCATTAGAGAAATAGAAAAAAAAAAAAAAAACTTTCAAATTCATTTGAACTTTGATATTTGAACTTTTTTTTTATAATCTTCTTAAGGCACTTGACATCATATGGCAGGCAGAACGCCTACTTTTTATTGTCGCCGCGACTTAATTTTCTCTTCTCTAGAGCTGAGAGCTGCATCTTAACATCTCTAATTATAATAATTTATATAAATATTTATATTATAATGCACTTCACTTCAAAGTAAACATAATATCTTAAAACAAAATCAATAAATTTTGAAATCAGATATTACAACATTTTTAAATGTTAAAGCTATGGCATTTAAAAAAAAAAATATTTAAACTTTAACATTCCATCTCCTTTACCGAATTGCTATTCTATCCATGTTTATGAAAATTTATTTTTCTGTATATAGTATTATTTGAAGGACCAACAGGTGCATATTTTTCCTGCAATATGCTCAAAGATTAAGTGACAAAATCTTAAAGTATATATGTTGGCGCACCTCCACACACGTACATATTCCCCAAGGATTTTTGCATCCTTATGTAAAATCGGAAATGTCTTGAATTACAAAGGAATATTTAATTCATTTACAATGTTATTAATAGAAAAGTACCACTTAAGTTTATTGTATACTGTATAGTAATAACAGCTATAGTACGTCATCCTACGTGAAAATAGCTTTTGTTGTTTTTGAGTAGGCTGATAATTGGACAACATTATATAGTCAAGTAAAGATGTATATATTTATATGACATTTTGAATCGCGGAAAATTAGAACACTAAAACTTTAAAACACACCTTACTTATTACTATTATTTTTGTTAAAGCAGTGTAAAATTAGGAAGATTTTTTTGGCAAAAAATAATTATTAATTTCAAACGTTTAGTTAAATTTACCCAAAAATATAGCTTGAAATGAGTTTATTAAAATGTTTTCAAAATTCGGGAAAGTTTTTTATTATTATTTTATTTTTTAGTATGTGTTAAAATTATGGTTGGCATGGCACACTTTGTTGTAAAAAATAGCCTTTTAAAATTGTGTGTAATATTTTTAAGTTGTTTTCTTTATATTATAATAATTTAAAAAATATTTTTAACATTATTTACAAATTTGTGTCCATTCATTTTTTGAAATTAAAAATTTTCTAAAAATTTTCATCACAATAGTACTTTTCTTTTTTTCCTTTTTTACAAGCACGTTATCAAATGCTTTACTTTTATTATTTTTTTTTTGTTCTAAATTTCTATATTAGATAATATATTGTGTAAAAGTCAAGAAAAAGCTAGAAAAATTAGTAATAAGCACGATTTATTTACAACAATATATTTTTTCGGACTATCCAAACCCATGTAACACATATTTGCTTATCTGTTTCAAACTGTGAAACCGTTATACTTATGAAATCACTTTCGTTTTGCTGTGTTCTTGCTTACGGTTATACAAAGTCGTTTTTTGATGAAATAGGTAAAGTCATGATACGCTCATCAGTATTTTTGACTTCAAAAAAACTTTGACCGACAAAGTAAAAAAAAAAAAAAAAAATGTATACACAAACATTAAAAATTTAGATATAAAAAAGGGAATGATTTCACTATTTCTTTAAGAACAGCTTGAACTCATTACATATAATAAAACTGCCTTTTTATTAAATAATAAACAAAATATTAACATATATAATAATAGATATATATTATAATATATGTATATATATATATATATATATATATATATATATATATATATATATATATATATATATATATATATATATATATATATATTATATATATATTTGCGGTCATGGGCTTTTTTTATAGCATCTATATTAACGTTATGATTTTATTAAATTAAATATTCATACTATATATTTTATATGATATTAATAATGAAAAATTTTACATTGTAACCTTGATTGATTACTAATGATTGGATTTGATAAATATATTGGTTCTATGACGTAAGAAGGTCAGAATAAACTCTCTAATTTCACTTAACGTCGGCTCGTTTTTTCTATTGTTAAAATATTAATGCATTCAATATATTATATATAGTTCAATTAAAGTTAATATACTTTTTTCTTGCTTTTTTTTTGCTTTTTTTTTCTCTATAAAAAAGCTATACTTTCTTTATATGATTTTCAAGGAGAGTGGATTAATAATATAAAAATTCCTTAATGTATCTATTGTATATGTTATATATATTTTCTTTCAATGTCATTCATTATAAGTTTGGAAAATAAATCCTTAAGGCAAGGTAATTTTTAATTTTATGTATCACTTTTTTTTCTTCTTCTTGTGACCATGCGGGACTACTGAAAGTATAAATAATAATAATTGTTTGTCTTTTCGTATTCTTCCGCTTTCTATACAGTATTTTGACAGCGCATATTCATGACACTCACGCACTTCATTCTATACCCGGTCCAGTGACATACATTAGATTTCATATAGTAAACGAAATTCGTGCGTGTGTTTAACCTCGCCCAAAGCTACTGTCATGAATAGATCTCTTTTTAACCTTCATAAAAAAAACACCCGCTAATCAATCACGTGGTCATTTTATTTACAAGAAAACAAAACTGTATTCATAAAAATACAGTAACACGCATAGAGACGTAATATACTATAGTCTCTTCATAACTGTATTAACATTTTTCTTTACTTTGTTTTAGTTTTAGTGTTAAGAAAAATGTAAATTAGGTCAATATATCAGAAATAAATAAATGACTTTACAAATCGCAAATATATTATTATAATGTATTTTCAAAATAATTTTAAAAAAGGTTACTTGTTTTTTTAAGTATATAATTTTCATATAGCGAAATCTAAAATGTTAAAACAAAAAAGTTATCCTACTTTTTACAATGGTGATTATTTATATTTAATATATAGATGCGTATATTTTCCCTTTTTTTTAATTTACATCGATAGAAGATACTCCCGGATGTTTTTTAAATCATATGTTAAAAAATTTATAACCTTTTGTTCCATTTTGTAATGTTCGATAAAGAAAAGAAATTTATTTACTCTCTATAAAGGTTAAAAGATATTTAATTGTGTATTTTCTATCTACCGTATACAAATAAATTTAAATAATGTGTTCCTTCAAATTTACTATTTTATTTTAAATCAATCGAAACTTTTACTTATGAACAAATTGATATAGGAATGTGAAATACATAAACAAAATTTATTGTTATTTATTTATTTATCTAGTTTTTTTTTTCTTTTCATGTATACATTATTTCAATATTGATCATATTAGGGTTTTTACTGTGTATTTTCTGCATCAAGTATTATTTTTAACAACTACATACTATACTATACTTAAATATATAATGACTATACTGATTTGAATGAATATTGCGGCTAACTGATATAATTGCAGCATTCATTAATAAAAAATAAAAAAATGTAAAAGTGCATAGCATGCAAAGCTCAAAGAGCGCACTTTTCTCACGCAACGGTGTCGCGTTGCGTGCAACACATAATAAAATGTCACCCATGCATGAACTTAAAAATTGTGCTAAATAATAACAGTCATTGGCAAAAGCGTCGTTTTTCAGGCTTAAGCTAGGAGTGTCTGCAAAGTAAGCAAGTTACGTTTTTGAGGTTGGAAGTGAAAGGCTGGACAGTCCACCTGTTTTCAGTTCGCTCGCTTTGCTATAGCTGCTGCTGTTGCTGTCTTAAAAATAAAGTTTAGCTGGCTGCCGAATTACAGGGGTAAAGTCCACTTTCCCTCCTGACCCAGCCTACATTCCACGGTAGCCGCACAAATATTGGCTGGACCCACACACAAAACTATAATCCCTAACTTTGATATATAAACTAAAGATTAGAAATTTTTTTCATGTAAATATATTATGATCATTAAATATACATCCATTATGTTTATAACTAAAAATAGAAATATAATTCATTCATTAATCACAATATATCTTTTTGGAAGATGGGAATAAGTCTATAAAAAGCAAATTTTACTTTATACGCGTCAATTTTTGCTATTTACTTAGGATGAAATAAATTATGATACATTTCATTTTTTTAAATGTCATTAATTCATTAAATTAACAATAGAAGCACTAAATCTCTGTATATAAATATTTAAGCTACCAATTCCTTGTCAACTTCTTTATAAGGTAAATGAAAAATGTGTCATTAAATTAAGTTTATCCGAATTCTTTTAAGTCAAATAAGAACAAGTAAGAGCCTAGACAAGTGCATTCAGCCTAGGGGTTGGTAAATCCCAGCTTTATTAGGATTCATCCTGGTCTACCTTCTTTTAAGTATTAGGATCCTATGTCAAAGGTAACGTAAGTACCTCACTACAGAAACCTTATACATTGCTGCACTTTTATGTTGTAAAATATTTATATCATATTGCCAAATATTTTTATTAAGTAAAATTTGTAAATTTAATAAAAACAATATTTTTTCCCCATTAATCTCAACGAAGTGAAAAAGTTAGATGAGAAATTCATTATTTACAAAATTAACAAAAAAAAAAAACTGTTTTGGTTAACGCTTCATTAGAAGCACACTTTTTGTTGAAAATCTTTTTAATTAAAAAAAAAATTAGCACAATTTTGGGTTACCACAAATAGACCTAATAAAATCTCATCTTTAAAAAAACTAACAAGACCGCAAATGAGAAATAAATTAAAATATTATAAATTACTTTATTTAAAACTGTGAATATATAGAAACTTGCTTTGCTACTGTCCGCGCGCAAATACAAGTACACCACATATTATAAGTACGCCTGTTTTACTCCTACATTATATTACCAGAGAAAGACAGAGAGAGAGAGAGAAAAAAAAAAGAAGCTAAATTACATACAAATTTATTAGTAACATTTAAATTTATTTTCTTTAACAACCTTACTGTATTTCATTGAAGAAATAACAACATACTCAATAACATTACAAGATAATGTAAATGAGAGAACAAAAGTTTTATAAATGAAAATAAAAGCATTATGTTATGTTGACAAGTAGTGCACTTATCGATGAAGTGTGGAGACTTTAACGACTGCAATACACAAGAATACAATAAACTAATAAAAGATAACACTTTACAGAAGAATTGTAATTAATTTAAATAAATTGCATTTCATTACACGAGATATTTATCCCTGTTGCGTTTTCTTTCTTTTTTTTTTTTTTTTTTTTTTTCCACACACTCTTCTTATCTGTCTAAAATCTTATTGTATTGGAAAATATTAATAACTTTTAATTCTTGTTATATATTTTTTTCTTTTGAATAAAAAATTGTGAAAAAATCGTAGAAAAAATTAAAAGAAATAAAAACCCATCAAATTTAAATGTTAAAAAAATTTAACCCTAAAACTCCCTTAAAATAACCCAAAATTATTAATTAGTTTTAAAATAATAATAATAAATTCTTACTTGTAGCTTGAATTCCACACTGCCTGAATTAGGCTGTGATGAAAAAATAGTATCCAAACGAGTATGTAGCACTGATAATTAATTAACACTTATAGCACATGAGTGTTAAAACACGCACAGAGCAACACAGAAACGACCTGTGCAGGTCGCAGAGACACACTGAGACCCGTTCTTTAGGCCTCAGCTCTCACTTCACGTTCACCGCTTTGGTGAACACGTAATCGCCTTGTACTCCGCAACCAGCCACACATCTAACTGTACAACATGTGCTGCCATCTTTTTAATATACGCTCAACTTTTTATTGATTTTTTTTTCAAGACATTTGCATAATACGTACTAATAAGGAAAACATTTTTTAAATACATTTTTGACTGTATATAGTAATTTTAATATTTTTATAATGAAAATATTTCTACGTAGTTAGGGTTATGATTTATGTAGGTATAATTTTTTATTATATATACTAAAAACCTTTGCAATCTTCCGGAATTTTAAACATGACTCGTCTTGTTACATCACTTTCAATTTTCATGGAAGATTGAGGGAAGTATTTTTGATGTAAAAGGTCATGTAAAGTTAACTGGGTAAGAATTATTGCGGTAATTGTTTCTCTTTTTTTTTAAAAAAATTTTTTTTCTACCCATTTCTCTTTAAAAAAAGTAATTTTAAGTAATAAATAAAGGGAGGCATCAATTTGGTAGAAAATAAATCAATTTACTTGAGTCGTCATCTTAAATTGATGAGGCTATTAATGTACTCTCAATCAAAATACTTCCACATGGTCGTTGTAATTTGGTGAACGTTTCAATTGAAGTAATTGCAGAAGAGACGTTCTGTAAATTATTTAACTTATTTTAACTTTCTTCCTCATGTTTCGAACTTCTAAAGTCACGAAGAAAAGAAGTTAAAATATATTTATGTAATTCTTATATATAAAATATTGGGAAATGAAATGTCATATTTAATGGTAATAAAAAGATTTTTGGGGTTATTTCTGCATAATAATCTGACTTTTAAATCAAATTTTACTTTCCGATTTTTTTTTTTTTACTTTCAAAATGCCATTTAAAAATAAAATATTTTATTTTCTGTAGCTTAATAGAATTGAATGGCTTTTTTTAAAATTTTATTAATAATAATCATTGGCTTCTATGGAAAGTTGGTTAAATTAAGTCCTATATTTTATCTTTGTTTGAAATTACAATCTCCATAATAACAAGTCGTGCAATGGAGAGAGCAAATAATACTCAAATACATACATACTCTAAAATTTCAAAATAATATTATTGATACTATTTTATTGTACTACTCATTAATTTGTATTTAATACTTATATAATTTTTTGTAACCTTAACAATTAAAAAATAACAAAAAATCATTAAACTAGTATTTTTCTTTCAAGGTGCATTCCATTTTTAACACTTTCAAGGTGTTAATAAAATATTTTATATAAAGAATTCCAGTTCTTAACCATAAAATTATGATTGGAATTAACATTATTTTCTCATTACTTATGACGCAGATAATTTACTTTATAAGTGTGATTACATTGTATTGTTTTGCAAAGCAAAACAAAAAGTAAGGTGAAATCAAAATTATCATTATCCACTCACATCAGAACAATTATTATTATACGTGTGATTCAATTCATTTTTCACGCCTTTTTTTAATGAAATTTTTAATTCAATTTTACTCCTTCACGTTGATTGAATTAATGAATTAATTACTGCATCTTTTTTTTATATATATGTTTATACTGTATATCGTATAACCTCTATAATTAAAATAATTCCTAATAGTTTTTTTTTATTCATTAGCCAAAACAATTAAGAATTCTTAGTATTTTTATAAAGGAAAATATGTAAATAAATTTTAAAAGCTATAAATTGTTTTTATCATAATTTTTATACTCTGAACCTGTAATTAAAATATAGACAAAAGGTCTATTTAAGCATAGGGTAGTAATTATGAAAATTATTTCGTTTTGTCTACCAAAGAGAATTATAAAAGTATTTAGTATGTAATCAATTTATAAAAAAAAAAAGAAAAGATATTAAAGTTGATAATTTAAAGTTTTAAGGGACTATGATAATAAAGTGCATTCTATTGCAGAAGAAAAAATAAAGTTATAAAAAATTAGACTAGTATTTATTTAAATTGTTGTTTTTTTAATTTATTTATTGTTTATAGTTATTATATTATTAATGAATTTTTTATGATTTGGTATTGATTTCTGTAAATATATGTATGTATGTATAAAAATGTAAATATATAACTATATATATATATATATATATATATATATATATATATATATATATATATATATATATATATATATATATATATATATATATATATATATATATATATTATATATATATATTATATAATGTATGGGGATATCGGGATATATAAATCCCCAGTATGACGTCAACAAGTCAACAAGGTCTTGTATATTTAATCCTTAATGCTAGAAGTAGCACAATTAAACATACAAGAATTTAGCACGTACAATTTTATGACAGCGTAACAACAAGTGAAATTAAATTTTGTATGTTTTGTTTGTTTATATTTCATACAAAAATTGTTTCAAAATGTAGGTTAAACTTCTTGTTCTTTACTTTGTGTAAATATTTTCATGTTCTACAGTTTTATAATAATTTCCGTTCTATGCATAACTTGTTATTGAATTTAAATAGAAATATTTCCTTGCCTTAGGATAACAGATTAATTTTTATATAAATATATAAGCGTATATATAAAAAAGAATGCAATAATTTTTTATAAATACAAAAGAAGGTGTAAAAGTTATGCATTAAATAATAAAACGTTGCTTAACTATACGATAAAATTCCATGTGAGTCAGAGTGTAACAAGGTGGCAACAGATTTAAGTAAAAATTAATCTATAAACCGTGACAAATTTTAGAATAATCTTCTCAAGCATAAAAAAAGTATATATGTGAAACAATAAAATATAAAAATATCCAGCTTATCATTCCTTTACATCTTAGTTTTTTGTAAATAAAATTATGAAAGAGAATTAAGATTTTTTTTTTTTTTATAAATATCATACACAAAAATGTGTTATTGGATTGCAGAAAGTAAAATATTTATTTCTAAGTTCTACAACAATGATTAGTGCAAACAACATTTTAATCCAAAAGATATTTTTATATTTGAAGGCTGTTATAAATATAAACAAAATTTCTGTAGTAATTTCCATACTTTCATGTTTCTCAATAAATATGAAGTAAAAGAAATTAACAAACCAACGTTTTTTTTTTTTTTTTTAATATGTATGTTTCGTTTGAAGAGTTCCAGTGTGAATATAAAATATAATATAAAAAAAAAAAAAACTAAAGAAAGAAATGAAATTGCTTTTAAAATATATAATAACAAAAAATAAGGAACCATGCGATATTATTGCAAAAGTAAAAATGGTTCACAATACAATTATTATAAATTATTTGCTATTATGTTCATACTTAATGTAATTTTGGTATATTCATACTTCATTGCTTATAATCAAATCATCCACTTCTTAGTGATGAGTCATGTTAATCGTCTCCTGTGTGAGTTTTTCGCCAAGAAAAATTTCCGCATCCTTTCTGCATTTTACACTATATAATATAGGACGTAACTGCTAACCATAAACTGGAGAATACCGCATGGATTTCCTTATCTTATTATTTATAGGATACAAATCAATAGAAAATAGAACACAAATGTGATAATAAAATATTTATAATTATAATGATTTGGTACAAACTTTGCATGTTTATTAAAACTCAGTTTCTTTGCTGCCGTCAATTAACGCTACATATAGAACAACAATATAAATTAATGACAGTAAAAAATGAGTTATATATCTTTGAATGTATGAATACAATGTAAACTATTAATTGTAAAATTCCAAGGGATCCATATGGTCATGTCTCATGATTGTATTATATTTTACAAATTTGAAAAGATTTAACATAAAAATACCTATGTTAACTACATGTTAAAGGAATAGACCAGAAGAAAACATAAGCATTTATATCACAAAACACTTGATGGTACTTACATAAATAACTTAAGTTTGTCTCAAAACCCAACTGTAGTTTTGCCGCAGAACGTGTTATAATTTTATGTTATTCATATGCAAAAATAATTGAATATATTTATGTGTATTATTATTTTTATTATTTATATTTCTTGCAAACAACAACATAGGAGAAAGCATTAAAATCAATAAGTCATACAAATTTAAAATCACAAAAATTTTAATGTTTTTTTAAAGTCCAAAAAAATCATGCAATAAAATATAACACAATATAATATACTTAACGCAATAATAGAGCCCTAAAACCATCATGCATCCACCTAGTTAAAATTGGAAAAATGTCAAATGAATCGGTGAAAACTAACAGAAAGTGTTGTTATTAATGTAAAAAAAAAAAAAACAAGTATACGAACAACTTCACATGTGAAAAAAAGAAACAAGCAAATACAATATTATTGAATTGTTGTTTTATTATCCAAGCTTACATTCTAATCAACTTTAGGAAATAATAAATTAATATTAAAATTTTATTTCCAAGATACGCTTGGAGGAAACTACTTACACTCTTGTATAATATACTAAAAAGAAAGCTCATCTCTTTTAACTTGTAAATTAAATTATTTTATTACTTTAAAAAATAAAATAAGAGTATATAAATACAAAATGTATTTCAATTATTTTAATGTTATGCATAATTAAAATATTAAACAACCTTATTATTTTGACTCTTTGATCATTTCTCACAGACAAAAACAAACAAAAATTTCTTTACAATTGTTTTACAAAGCAACCGTCTTTTCTTCACTTTTTTTTTCTTTTGGTCTCTGTAATTAGATATAAAAGAGGATGGCTTCTTCAATGTTAGATAATGAGAAGAACTGTTCATAAACTCACATATGATGACCTAAAGCCCTTTCGTAGCCCCGCAAACTCGTGATCATCCTGCGAGATATGCAACATCTCCTGTATCTTTTACGTCATGAATCTGAATAAAGAATGTGTCGTAGCGGATTGCATAATTATCTCGCAGAATGAGCACAAGTTTGCGGGGCTACTATGGGGCTACCGGCTACGGAAGGGCTTTGGGGCATCATATGTTAGTCAATGAACACTTCATCTCATTATCTAACATTGAAAAAGACATGTTGTAACCCCTGAACTTCCCCTTTAATGAATGTACTACACATACAATTTGGAACCCTCTGCAGTCAAGGGTTAAAACGGGCGTTATTTAAATAAAGAGACAAGATCAAAGTGAGCGCTTTGACATTTCCGATTCTTCACACATTTCCAACTAATGACATACATTTCCTCTCCGATTTTTGTTTTCCTTCTATCTGACAATGAGAGTTAAATTTCCGTTCTAATAAGGATGTTAGTTATATGATTATTGCCGCTGTCTGTATATTATATAGGTTCATATAAAAATTATTATTTTATCATTTTTTTTCTCTCTATATATCTATGTGTACCTCCTACTTTTGGTCGAGTAAAAATGCTTATATGTGTAGTGTAGGCAAGAAAGTCACGCTTTCTGGTAAAGTATAATATTCACCACCGTGGTTGATTATTACATGCGTGTGAGTTTTAGTGAAGATGAAACCCTCCTCCGTTGTCGTGAGGTGGGTTAAATTTAGTGTTTCGGGCACTGCAATCATGATCCAATGCGGTCCTCTCTTGAGTACCTTCACATTTTTTATTGATTAGAGAGCTCATTTCAGGTCAATAAACCTTACCAACATTTTTGTGGAACATATATTTTTCAACCTTCATCTCTATAAGTGATATTCAGCACATACTTCAATGATAAGTTTTAGAAATAGATTAGTGTTTGTAACTTGCTTTCATGACAAAATTATAATTCATTAGTTCAGTTGCATTAAGTTAGAACAATCTGCGATCTTATATAATTATACAAATCAAGTTTAGTGTAAAATACAGCCACCTTTAGTTTTACAGTGTTATATATTCAATACTGTATAGATATCAAATATTTAACTCTATATATTAATACTTTCATACTATTTTAACTCTACTAATTACATAAAATAGAAGTAAATACATGTAATAAAAAGCTTTACTAATGCAAGTTTTCTTTACAAAGATGCAGTTTATTATCAATAAGTTCAAAATCTTCCTTATACTACTGTACTCTTTATAGCTTTAACTGGAAATGAGACTGCGAATTATTACACTTTGCAAAGAAATGTTTAAGTATAATGATTCCAGTTTCTGCCAGTGTTAGTAATATCAAATATAATGTATATTATAGAGATGTCAAATTTATATTCTGGCCTGTTCATACACTACAATATTTTTTTTGCAATATTCAATAAATTTGATTGCTAGCAATCTTGATTAAAACCATCTCTTTTTTATTTTATTTATTAATAAAGATAGATATTATGTACTTTTGCATAGAATGCATGGTACGTATTGTCTTTTTACTAAAAATTTGATTTCTATTGGCATATGGGAATAACATGTATTTAAATGGAGTTTTGCGTCAACTGAAATCTCAATATGATTGCATTGCATGGCCATAAGTTAATAGAAATAATTTTTTTTTAGTAAAAATACGGTACAGTACACAACACATCGTGCAACGTTTTGTGCTCTTACACTTCACGTATATGATGCACCCAGCAGTAGCTCGAACCCATGTACTCGGTTTGGAGTACAGAGTTACGAGTCAGCTGCCTTCACCATTCGGCCATGCACAATGCACAATGTTTTATGCACAATGAAATTTGTTGCACAATAAAAATATTACACCGTGTGAATACTTGAACAGGCTATCATGCTATAAACTTGTAAATTAAAACAAAACATAATGTACATGTATTGTTATGCTATTTAAAATATTATTAACATGCTCATCATCATTCTGTTTAAATTTCTAATGAATTTCTATTTTTAATATTAAGGTCAAAAAGCAATATTTTGTGTGTGTGTGTGTTTCGTTTTATATCATTCTAATTGCGGCTATCATAGAGCAGGCAGTTTATTATTAACAACTTAATTATCACCTCTATTTTACTGTCACTCTCTCATCAATCTCATTCTCATGCATTGTTGAAAATTTGTTTAGCCGAAATTTCACTATTTATTGTACGTTTTAAAATAATGAAAGGTAATTAAATATATGAATTCAACGCTTCTGGGCGTGTTACATAGCGCTCAGTAATATACTTACATTTTCAATCTACAAAATTATTTTTTAAATAATAATAATAATATATTCGATAGTAAGAGTAATTTTAGATGATAGTGAAATAGTATATTAAAAATTCAACTCAACTTTCTATATTTATTGTTAGTTTCCGCAGTTATTATTTTAAAGTTAATTCAATACCATAATAATAATAATATTTTATGAATTCAATTAAAATTTGGCTCAAAAGAAAAGTAAAAACAAATGATTTAATTTTGTTTAAGTAATGCAAAATTAAAGAGCTTTATTTATTTTTTTTTTTAACTATTTTTTGTGTGTACTAAATAATTTTTTAACGTGAAGTCAATTATACTAGAGAAGCACAAATATAATAACTTAATATTCTTTTTTTTTATGCTTTTCAAGAACTTAATTTTTATTTTAAATGTAAAGCTCACTTAAAGATTCAAACATTTTAATACAATTTCATATTTTTATATATATATATATATATATATATATATATATATATATATATATATATATATATATTATATATATAATATATAATAAAATAAACTGCTCTAATTATCTGAGTATTTTTAGACAAATTACAATATTGTAATAATTTGAGACTGCACATCAAATAATATTAACTCAATTTTATTTTTTATACTTCATAAAAATTTCAAATTGAAGGAGGATTGAGGTGAATTTAGAAAGATGTAATTTGTAAGAAATTTATTTAGTATTTACTTTTATACCTCAATTTCAATATTTTTATTGCTTCATGAAAATTCTACTCGTGCATCAAATGATTCAAATGTATATATAACATCTTTTGGACTATAACTGTATCATATTATTATTTTATATATTTTGATCTAAAAATTTCTCCAATTTAATGTTTATTACACTTCTTCTCAGCGATAAAGTATATTATAGAAAAACTTATTTAGCGTGACATAAACCAAAACCTATTGTAACAAATCAAAAATTTCTCTCACTCTATATAGAATTGCAGTCACTTTTATAACTTGTTAAATTTGAATTTGGAAAAAAAAAAAAAAAAGTTTTTCCTTTCCTTTCACGCACAGGCCGCGGGACCGTGCGCCGACGCCGCCACAAAATTGGCGTTCATTGCTCTCTCGTATGTGTATATTTATACTTTTGCTTGTTACTTTTGATCGATACAAATTTCATGCCTAAAATTATAACCTCTTTGTATCGGTCAAATGATTTGGTATCTACTGACCTATTTTGCAATCAAATTAGTAAGAGAATGTTTTTTTTTCCCTTCCGATCCAAAATATGACGAACGTGACGGTTCAATGCTGAACGGACTTGCTATAAGAGGAAGTTGCTGCCGAGGAATTAGTTTCTTTTTCTTCTTCTTCTTCTTGCAAAGGTGAAGTGTGCAAACGACCACCAAACGGTACCAAAGCTATCAGGGTGCAATCAACCAATAATTAGGACATCAAATTAGTAGCTTTTTATACCCATCTATATTCCTCAGCATCATAACTTTTTTTTAATATTCAAGATTAAGAGAAATCAACATAAAAAGATTTCTCTTTAAATTTATTTCATTTATTATTATTATTAATAATTTATTAAAATAATGCTTTTTTTTACCAATTAACTGAAGTATTGAAGTTTAAGTCATGAATATACATTTTGATTTCTGTAAGATTAAGATATCATTGAATATTTTGTTGGCATTGAAGTACAGGAATGCGTGCCAAACAGAGAAAAACTAGAGGCTTTATTTTTATCTCTTGATTTCAACTTAATGATAAAAATAATTAATTGTTTTTAAGTGTGGTCGATGATGTTGTTAACTCAAAGAAAAAAAATGTTTGTTTAGTTTTATAATCACAAGTTCATCTGTGTCTCAAAATTTTTGTATAATATAAAAAAATGTCTTACTGTAGTTACAAGTCTGCAAGGTTTCTTCTCGACATTAATGCACTTTTAATGTGCACGAATTGACTCCAGAAATCTTGAATTTTATACAGAATTCCTATATACGCTTGAATTGAGAGTTTTGTTAGAAGTAGAAGATTACTTCAAAAAAAAAAAAAAAAAAAAAAAAAGACTTTAATTTGTGAAAGGAAATTAGTATCCGGGCGACACTTTTCGTCCTTACATTGCCTACCCAAGGCTGATATGAGTTATAAAAATATAACGTCACTTACCGTATATTATTATTATGAAAATTATTGTGCATAAGGGAAACGACGTGGAACATACAAAACAAAAACTAAATACACTTGCCGAAAATTAATTTAAACAACATATTATAATATTATATAAAAAAAAGTATAACGTAATGTTTTTATTTTGAAATATTCGTAAACACTATAATGGTAATTATATATTATACTGTTTATTATCCTATGTAGGTATCTTGAAATATTAACATTAATTCACATTAATTAGAGGTAATAACCTATACTTTAACAATATTCTATTCAATATTTTAATCTTTAGTCTTTAATAGTATTCTATTTTTATTACTATAGAAAAACAGTTTTTCTAAAGTTAGAATATCTTGCATAATTTTTATTTTAATTTAGTACTTAAATATAAACTACCAATTAAACAAAGTATTACACTTTTATCATAAACTTTATCCTAATGCTAAATAACTTTTTTATAAAAGATTTCATTGTTCAGAAATCGATTGTTTTTTTACTTTGGAATGCACACGATTTGCCAATAAAAAAAAAAGCCCATCTTTAAAAAATCATTTAATTCTCTCGTGAGGTACACCCAAGAAGTAATATTTTTGTTTTTTTACTTTCCAAGTAAGACATGATTTCATATACAAATTTCTCATGTAATAGTTGGAGCAATTGAAAAAAAAAAAAAAAAAAAAAAAAAAAAAAAAAAAAAGCTATCACCGGAATCAATCAAAATCTTGACACACCTGAATCGTGGTTTTCAAAATTTTCTCTTCAATAATTTGAAAAAACTATTACGTAAAAAAAAGCTTTAAAAAATAGAAAATTTCTTTTGAACTGCAAAATGTTCAATTTGAATTTAATAATAGGTTTATCTATTCCATGTTATTTGATTATAATGTATGTTTATAAGCTTCTTTAATAGTATAATAAAACATACTATAAATTGAAGAGCACACACATTATAAAAACATATTTTTAAAAAAATTAGTAAAATTAGCCCTAACTCATGTAGAAAGTAAAAAATTCTTTTTAAATAATGCTTATCATTAAAAATTTTACTAAATCTTTAAGAGAATGCAAATAATAATAATAATAAACTCTCTTTCATTAATTATAAATTAAATTATTACTATAGATTTTCTGCTTTTAAAAATTCCAGTTTTTTTTCTATATATAAGCACAAAGCATGACGTTTAAAAATTTACATATAAAACATTGAATAAAATTAATATTAAAATGAAATTAATATTGCAGCACTAATGGACTTGAAATTTATATATTACTCTCATTTTCTATTCTGGAAGGTTGAATGATGACCTGACTTTGTATGTAAAGTTTCAAACTTGCGTAATGATAGAGTGTACACTATAAACTTGTAAGTAATAAATAAATATACGTAAGGAGTGTCAACAAGGAGTGGAATTAATAGGCCACTGCGATGATGATCGCAACTCTCTTGTAAATGAGCAATCACTTTTTTTTTTTTTTTTTTTTGTATTTTTGTATTTTTGTTGTTGTTGTCTTCTTCTTTCAATAAAAGTAAACAACACTTTTATAATTATTATTCACTATAATATCCATGTAATTATTTATAAGACATCCCCATTTTAATATAAAGATTTCAAACTTAATTATTCCAAATATAGAAATATTATTTTCAAGTCTCATAGACTCTTCCGATTTTGATGATGTAACTATCTAATTTTTTAACACTGACGGATTTTTTTTTTTTTTTTTTTTATGAAATACGCAAAGCATCGTTTAAATGTCAGACAGTCACTCCCACACTCCAATTTAAGATAAATAGCTTCTCTATATTCATCTTCATATGATTCATGGAGTGACTTGGGAAATTTACTTTGTATGCTAAAAAATTACTGCAAATTTTCAAATTCCTATGTATAAATATATATGTATAGAAATAATAATGCATAGAATTTACTGTCCATTTCAAATTCCAATAGTGTTTGATATGTATAATTATTTCACCCTTCAAATATGTACTTATATGGACTTTTTAAACCACAAAATAAAATAAAAACTATCTATATCCTTCAATTAGACTTTACAAAGTTGAATTCAAAGAACTATATTCAAAAACAATTACTATATAAAATAATTGCAGCAATAATAATAATAATAAACTTACCTTTTTTGTCTTAAAGTTGTAGAGTTTTGACTCTTAATAGTTTTATATAATGACCACATAACTAAAAAAAAAAAAAATTTCACTAGAATATTATACACTATAATAAATAATTAATAATAATAAGTAAAACACTCAAACACAACACACTGGCAACATATCACAGTTAAATTTTCATTGCACTAAAACAGTTCCACACGAGGGTCGATTCATAACTGACTTCGCTTGCTTACACATCTTTCTTACGTGCATAACAATTCTTAATTTTTTTTCCTTGTATAAAAAAATAACTAACTTCTCCTTCTTTATGCTCCACCTTTCTCCTGCTTTACCTTTGCAATGATATAGTTAAAAAAAAAATCTTCACAGTCTCCCCACTCTACTTATATATATATAAAAAACATTTGCAGTGACCGTGGCCGTTCGTTGGTTGGTCATCCGTTCTTGTAACCAGCTTTCTCCGTAATATTCTTCGACCCTTGAAAAACGTAGGCGATACTTGTATGCGTTTATGCACCTTTAGTCACATATCATGTAATAGTGATTAATTATATCAGTTTATTTTACCTTTTTACTTAAAACATATAGAAATATATCATTAACTTTTTTTTTCTTTACACAATAATAATTATTTCTTGCTGTAACATTTTAAAAAGTGTTGTTTACGTATTTTTTTAAATAAGCTTCCGTATATTATAGATTGGTTTTATTAAAAATATAAATTTAATCATAATTTTCACTTAATTGAATTATTTTTTTTATCACTTTCACATGTGAATTAAACTAAACTTTTGCTTTCATTTTTAATTTACTTTTGTGGTTTTTTATATTATTTCCTCACTATACATATATGTAAAAAAATATTTTCATTCTGTAAAGCACATCCTATAAGGACAATACATTATAGAACCTTGATAAAAATTACGTAAAAATTTGTATAATAATATAGAATAAAAAAAATTCCATATGATATGCATTTCATAATAGAAAGACTACAAACATGAATTTTGGCGTAATGTCAACTAGTATGATTCACTCCATGGTGATGTTATACGAAGAGAAATAAAAATGTCACCATCTTCTGTAATGATTATGCGTACTAAATGTCATCCACTAATAAACTCATTTTCTTTACTTACAGTTGACATGAGAATTATTTTTCTCAATAAAAAAAGAAAAAAAAAGAAGGAAGATGTTATAGCTTCAGTCACCTGCAGTAAATGCAATGCTATCAATCTTCACAGAGTTTCATAAGCACAACGTCCACACTCACTATTACAAGCAAGCAAACTAAGAATAGTTTGCACACTTAGTTAATGAAGTGCTCTCCAACAATGCACTTGCAGCCTTCTGTATAGTTTGATATTATGGCAAGATTAATCTCTTCTAATCTATTTAACTTTCAAGTTTCTAAAGTACTAATATTGTTTAAATTTAAATATTAATTAAAAGTGTTTTTTTCTTCTAAAAATTCAAGCGTATCATAAAGCATTGAATAAATATTAGTCATCTATGAAATTAAATATTGAAATTATGTTAATTTAAGTGTAAAATTTGTGTTAAATGAAAATAAAGTAATTTATTTTTAATATTTTAATATATTTCTATTAACATAATGTCTTTACTTGAAAATATTAAGTACTTTTGAATAGCATCAATGATTTCATGTTTTAAGTTATTTTTATTTTATAATTTGTTCATTATAGTCTTTGTTGTTGTTATTATTATTATAGATGCTCTTAATAGTTTCAACAATTATTTGCCTAAATTTATAATAGCACATATTGTCAACCAAAAAGTAAATGTTGCCCGAAATGTTTAATATCGTATGTTACTGAAAACTTTCTTTCTAAAACAAAGCCCTAATTAAATTAAGGCAAAATAAATAAAATAATAGATAAAATCGTTGAACTAACACTCAGATGCATAATCTTTAACAGTAAAAATTTCTAATCAATTATTTACAAAAGTATATTGATTGATTATTACTAGTATAGAAAATTGATGCTCCAGTTTGATGTTCAAAATGTTCGCACGTTTTATATACACCTTTCAGATAAGATTAGTAAATCCACACTTTTTGGTTCCTGTTTGTTTACTCCACTTTATACATAGATCTATTTCATTAAACGAAATCACGAATGTATACTATCGTAAAACAGAATCATGATATTAATATAATACACTTTTTTTTTTCTTTTAACTTTCAAACAA
This sequence comes from Ecdyonurus torrentis, assembly GCA_949318235.1. NCBI lineage: Eukaryota > Metazoa > Arthropoda > Insecta > Ephemeroptera > Heptageniidae > Ecdyonurus > Ecdyonurus torrentis. Next base: position 10,856,192 of record OX439128.1, on the reverse strand, counting down.
ACATGTATGCATTTAATGCATACATATACATACATATAAAGCATTAAATTTCAATAGGACAAGTAGTGTGCATTGATATTTTTTAAAAAAGATCCTGGACATAAAGTGTTTTATCAGATAATTGAATTCCATATTCTGTATGTATGTGGGCAGAATTGAACATAAAAAAAGTGTTTATCTGGAAGAGAGGTACAAGTTGCTATAGCTCAAGATCGTGCACTGTACTTTGTTTATCTCGTCTGCTCCGACCACAAGGAGGGTCACCTAATGGTCACTACTCGACGACTTTTATTTCTCACGCCAACATCATCAGTATTATTGTTACTTGAGAAGATTTGTCCATACGCGTCAACTCATTCGAGTCTTATGTCTTTGTCTTAATATCATTTACTTTTAATATAATAGAAACAATAATCAAACCTGACAGCATTAAAAACAAATAGTGTATAAAGAAAATATTTAATACAGTAAATTACATTCAGAATAAATGAAGGATCGTTTTGATCCATAAAGTAAACTATATATAGTGTTGTTCGTAAACCTTGTTTTCTTGCACCAAAAAAATGCGCATTTCATTTGAATAACATTCAAATGAATTTCATTTGATCGTCATTTTAAGCGGAAAACAGGGTTCACGAACCCTTATATATTATTTCTATACTTTAACAGTGGACTTAAACAAGTACTAATAAGAGTGTATTATTTTTAAAATTATTAAACAAAATAAAATAGAATATCTTGGGATAGTAGCCAGTGATATAGATGGCCCCTTCATTAATTTTTAATTTTTTACTTTTTTTTATTCCTATGTGACCAAAACGGCAACCTAAAATTTTTTAAATTTAAAAAAAGTATTGTTGTAATTCTTTTTAAATTTGACTATATAGTTTGTATTCTTTTTAGTTTAGTTGTGTCGCCATTATACATTACATACGTCTCCAATATATTAAAAAAAAAAAAAAAAAAAAAAAAAAAACGCAAAATGTTGAGTAACTTTGTGGTACGTATACTGAATATTTTAAAGATATACTCATGTTATAATTTTTTTTTTATTAGAAAAAAAATTTGTACAAGTTTTCATAGCAGGTTTAATTAATCAAACCATGTCTTTCAATTTCAGAGTTACGCAGTTATTGCACTTGGTTCGATCATGTTGGCCTACGTGACATATATATTTATGCCATATGTAATTGTGTTCATCCTTGCAGTGTTTTTGGGGATCACATTGGTGATTGCCTTATTCGTCCAGGCAGTTTTTTACTTCATGTCTTTCTCGCAGTTTTGCTGTATGTAGCTCCGATTATCTTTTTGTGTTTACTCTTATGGATGCTAGGTAAGTAACGTTGTTTACTATATTATAATATAATGTTACAATGTAAGTTTATATATATATATATATATATATATATATATATATATATATATATTGGCCTACATTTCTTGGCATCAAATTTGATATAATTTTTCCTTCATTCCAAGCAAACTGTTAAAATTGGAACAAGATTAAATATGAGTTTTGTTATTTCAGTGTGATCTGCTGAAAATGAACCCCAAGATCAAACCATTCAAGCTAAGCTAGTGAGAAATGATGAAAAAATTGGCATTAACAACTTCACGTCAATTTGCGCAATGTCAAATGTTTTAAGTAGAGTCTGTATAGCACTGGGCCGGTTAGCCACAAGCAAGCTAAGAATGGGTTGAGAGCTCTAAGGAGTCTAATCTTCATTATACATACTCAAATGACAAAATTATAAGTATACCAAATTCCTTTCAAAGTTAGATAAATCCAAAAAATTATACAAAACTTTTAGATAATAAGTATTAAAAACTTTATAAAACTCACAGTTATAAAATTTTATTTGATATACATTATATTATATAATCATGATACGCACGCTATTTATATTTTAAAATTTCCACTATTTAATTTACCTAATTTGATATTTCAATACTTAATATTTCAAAAATAACTTGATAAATATGAGAGGATGTTTGTTATTTTGTAAATGAGTTTTCACATATTCTGATTTTGAATGTGCCAAATATGGTACGATAAATATTATTATGCAAAAAATTGGAATTTGTGAAAAAACCTTTACAAAATTTTACCGGAACATATTGGAAAATTTTGAAAATACGTTATTTATATTATTATTTGGAATTATGAAAAACACAGTATTTTTGAACTTTTCACATTTTTTATAGTTATATACGGAGTTATAACATTTATTATATGGTTATACTGATGTAAGAAAAGTATAAAAATATAAAGTATCACTCTATTATTATTTGTTGAAGAAACAATTAAGGATTGACTTTGTTTCTTTAAAAAAGTATTAATGAATTTTTAAATGTTTCAAATTTGTTTAACATTCTTTCATTTACTAAAAAAAATTTACCTTACACATGACAAATGTTTGTGAATCGATGGTAAGTTTATTAATATTCCCTATTAATATATTTTTTAAATTCAATATAAGTACTACATTTTTAAAAATATTTTTTAAAAAGTTTGAATAATACACAGAAGAGTTTCATGGCTCTCCAGTCAGCACCTACAATGCACATAAGCATCATTATTTAAAAGGTGCACCTGTTAAAACAAAAATAATAAAAATATATATTCGTAATCTTTAATTTATCTACATGTTTGCCAAACAAAACATTTTCAAAGACAATTTTTTACATGATTAAATCATAAAATAATTTATCGATGTTTGATAATTTTATAGTTGAAGATTTTGAGCGTTCAAGTTTTAGCCAAATCCGGTGTATATAATGATGAAGTATTTTTCTGTCTTAAAGATACAATCTTCATGTTTGGCAAATTATATTTTATCATCAATTTATTTTGGCATGCTAATTTTAATCTGAGCATATCAACAATGCCAAAATCAATGTTATTTAATTTAAGACGTAACTTTTATATGTTCATTAAGTTGTCAAGTTTTGATTTATGTTAATCATATTTACTTTTGCGCAAAAAATATGTGTATGTATAAATATATATTTGCATAACAAAATATTGAAATTGAATATTCAAAATACAAGACAACAAATTCTTCCTCTGGAACTATTTGCTGTATACAAATTTATATTTTTATTACAAGCTTTTTTTTTTAATTGAATTATAACACAGTTACCTATTTCCTTTCAGCTTCTATAGTACAGCAAAAATTATTAGGGCACAAAAATTGCATTATTATTATATTTTATCTGTTATCTGTTATTAATAAATAAAGAAGAAAAATGAAATGATAAAAATATATAAATAGTAATATTTTTAATTCGTATAAGATGAGTATCGCATATATGGAATCTTTAGAACACCTTTTTGGTCTACGAATGTGTGAAATTTTAAAGAAGATTAAAAGATTTACTATATATCAATAATAATGTAAAGCTAATTGTATATGCAATTTATGCAAAAGGTAAAATCCACTACAGTAGTTTTCTGCTTGCTTATTAATTTAGAGCATGTAACATAATAGGATGAACGCAGATAGTAAGCCTTGTAATTCTAATGTCGTATAGTATAAAAGATATGCGGTACTAAGATGTTACGTTTTCTAACTTAATCTTTATATAAGTACAATTAAATTTTTTGAATATATAATTTTAAATACAATTATAGTTCAGAACAGCGTAACAATAATTAACGTATACATGATACAACTTGCGCTATTTCGGCTATTAAGAAACGTGATTATTATGCATATAATTAGAGCAATAATAAAAACAATTATATTTCTTATGTAATATTTAAGGAAGGTATCTAATTTTTTGATTCAATTCACAATCCTCTAACTTTCGATGAAAACTTCAACAGTTTTTTATAATATGTAATTTTCTATAAAATTTAATTAATTTTTGTGTTACATGGCACGTAATGAAATAATTTAAAGATTAGAATTATGAAATATATTTAGAATCATCATTCAACTTTTATTTATTTATTTATTTTTTTTTTTTAGAATGAAAACTATACATTGAAATCAAAGTCATTCTAAATAATTGAAATATCAAAAGTATTAAAAAAAAAATAAAATGTTATATAAAAATTAATAACATTGCATTATATACAGTGAGATATTTAATAATAACACACTATCTACAAAAATATTTAATGGTAATGTTTTTTTAAAGAGATTGAAAAAAAATCAACCCTCTTCAAACTTAATTGATTTTAATGGTATGCAATAAGAATCTCAAATTCATCTAGTAAATTAATAGGTTGACTATTATTATTATTTCATCATTGTTCAAATAAAAAAAAATCTATTGTGTTTTGAAATACATATATTATAAGATCGAAAGAGAGTGAGAAAATGTACTCGCACTGTGGTTGATGTATATCATTATGTATAATTCAATTACAGAAACTTATTCACTTTAGTGTTACAACCTCTCCATAGATTGAATTGCGTGATATATATTATGTATAGTGTGTCATTGATTACTTGAGCACGCGTTTTTTTTTTCTTCATTTAAGGATGATTTCACTGAATTTTTATGACTCTAAGTTTTTAAATTCTATAATAAAATTTTACCAAAGCTCTTGAAAAAGTTGTCAGTTATAAAACTAAAATCTGTTGAAGTGAAGTTGTTTTATATTGACGGCAGTAATAATTATTTGAAGATGTAGAGCGATTCAGATAAAAAAATGCAATTACTTATAGTCCTGATAGTTGAAAAATAATATACATATTACTGTCTTTGGTATAATTATTAAAACACTTAATTACTTTATATTTTTGCTCAAAATGATCATACATTTTTTTCTCTCGTTTTTACTTTTTTTTTCTTGTACTATTTGATGGTATTTATCGTAATTTCAAACAAAGTTTAAAGCTATGTTACTTTTGGCTTCACAATCTTTTGGCACGCTATACTTGTGTAAAATTGTATAATTTAAACAACACTTTGCAATGAGTTGTTAAAGCATATTAATATGAATAAAAAACTACACAATTAAAGAAGACCTTTTTTATTTTACGACTGTATCATATACATATAGCAAAGAAAAAGAAGAAGAAGAAAAAAAAAAATGCAAAATGAGTTGGTCCATCGAACTCTCTCGCACTGGCTTACAGCTTTTGCTACTTTTGTCGAAATCTTCTTGGCAAACAAATAACGCGATTTTCAAACAAAGACGCGAAATGTTTACACAGTTGCTGTGTTGTATTGATGCAAAAAAGCATGCTTCAGTAACAGTTTCCCCCCGCTGTGATGAAAAGTTTGTTCACTTCCTCCCTCGACCATTGCCTCCCTCGCAATACTTGAAGTCAACCAGCCTTATAAACAATTAATAAATTACATAATTTATGCCATTAAATTATTTCATGTTGTGTTGAAAATGATATAAAAAAAATGGATCTCGTATTTGTGGAATAATTTGAAAGAAAGAAATGCCTTACAAAGATATTACTCACGCAATGATTTTCTTCGGTCGTAAAGACCAATAAAAATTATTTTCCAATTACCTTAGCATACTATCAAGTAAGCTAATGTAGTTTGCAAATTTTTCATGCTATTTTAAATTTTTATTTCTTTATTTAATTAATAAATTCTAAAGCAAGAAGAAAAGAGTTAATGCAAATGTGAAACAACATTTTTCATTGTAAGTCATGTTCACAAGGTGCAACATTTTTAATGTGCAATATATTTGAGTACATGTAATTTCAATTCAAAATTTATTTATGCAATCAAATTTATTACACACTGTTGAGGAAATGTTGTTTAGTGTAAACAGGCTATTGATTCTCACTTTATATTGGGTTTTGAGTTTATTATGATTTTTATTGCAGATGCAGTATACACAGATCAAGATAAAATATGAACAGATACTTGTGGTGCTGTACGTTATTACTTTTATTTCTTGTATTGATATCAAATAGTTTTTATGGCAGTAAAATTGCTACAATTAACACCCATATATAATACAAATCTAAAATACATCTGTAACTCGTTTTTTTTTCCAGTATTATACACTCATACAAAATAATAATAATAATAATAATATTATATTGTTATTGTTATAATCAATAATTGAAATTCATGAACACTATAATATAACACACACACACACACACATATATATATATATATATATATATATATATATATATATACACACCGTATATACAGGTAAATTATGAGATATTGCTTTGGTCCATGCAGCACTGCATGGGCGGGCCTGCATGTTCCCACGTTAATGCAGCAGCTTCACTATATACATCTCTATGGCAGATCGACGTCTGGGTCTCTGGCTTGCTTGCTAATGATGGGGTTAATGAACACCCGAGTTAGATGTGGGAGGAGAAGACATATAAAAAATAATAATAATAATCCTTCATCTCAACTGCTGCCGCTTGCACCACACATTCATAGAGCGCAATCTTCAATAATTAGACACGGGGGCGATACGAAAGAAACTTTTTTATAATTATTATTATTTTTTTACATTAAGGAAAAATTAACTTCACGAAAAAGTAATGTTATTTATTTTTCTAAGGTGGAATAAAAAAAAATTAATGTCTTTTACGTACATCTCCAAGTTTTAAAATGTAGTTTAAAATTTTTAATGGTGGTCATCGGTAATGAAAAATTCTTATATATATATATATATATATATATATATATATATATATATATATATATATATATATATATATATATATATATATATATATATATATATATATATATGGCATATGGCTTAAAACACGTAACAGTATAATATGACTATTATTCCCTATAAAAATTGTTATAAATCAGCTTTTTTTTTCTTTGTTTACAATTACTAGGATTACAAATAAATTCAATTTATTAATAAACTTCCTTTTTATATAAAAAAGGAAAGTATATCTTTGTATTGCACTAGTGCAACAAAATAATTCGGAAAATATTCAAAGTAACTCTCATCTTAACCTTGCAGTTATGTAATATACAAAATTTTCTTCCTTATAATTTTAATTTTATAATATTAAATTATTTTGCTAAGTCATGTAAAAATAATTTACTTCCAAAAAACAATCAAATATTTAAGTTTATATATATATTTTTTTGCAAAGCATCACACTGATTGATTTTTTTTCACCATACGTCTTCTATATACCGCATACTGTATAGAAATTTACAAAACAAAACAGGGAAGTATAACCTGCAGATTTGTTTCTGTTAATTAAAGAATTTCATATTTAATAGCTTTTTATACTTTCTTATATTTTTAATTACGTAACTTTGCGAAATAAATATTTTAAATGACTTAGCAGTTATTTTTTTGAAGTTAATGTAACTATAATAAAAAACAGTACTGAATTGGAAAGATAACAATGAAACAATGATAATTCACAATGGATATATTTAATTTGATATTTGCATACTTTAGGTGCACTTACCTCTCTCTCTCTCTCTGAAAGTTCTATAAGTAGATAAAAACGCGCACTCGACGGTTTTATTATAATAATAATCATTGAAGCAAAACCCTCTGAACTTATCGGTGTTTTCGATGTTGACACTGAACGTTACCGATTATACAGCAAGAAACAAAAAGAAAGTATACATAAAAGAAGATAAAAAAAGAGTATAATTAACAATAAAAAATATATATATGCATTTGATGACATTTCTTATATACCACCTGTTTTGGTATTACGGGTTAACGCTTAACTAACGGAATAACTTTGAAATAAAAACATATTTTATCTAAATGAAAAGAAAACTATTGTCTTTCTTTTTTGAATAGAATTCAATAAATCAAGGTTTTAATAAGGAATCAATAAATTTTTCAATTTATCTAATCCTCAGGGCCAATAAATTAGTTATGTTTTTGTTAAAAGATTTAGGTATTTTATATTAATATTAAAATGTGATATTAATGATATGAATGTTTACAATAATATAATTAACTGTTAATCTTTTTGTTGCATTCCTTACAATGAAAATAATTGAAAAATAAAATCTCCCATATTCAAAAGGCAATCCGTATGTAACGGTTATATAAACTGGATGTTATTTAAGGGTCACAAAATTGTTTACAAACTCTTTAACTTATACTTAATGCTTTCAAGAAGAATTGTATAAATTAAAGCTGACGCTGTAAACTTAAATTTGTTTCTTACGCATTACTTTTTTATTTCAATTATTGCGTAAAATTAATGAATCTATAAGGTATACATTGAACATTTTCATGGTTCAGTTCAGTTCATTTTCTTTTTGCCACACATAAAACTTTCAGGGAGGAGATACCAAAATGATCCCATGAAAACATTTTAAAAAAATCAATCGATGATACCATAACACCTTTATATAAAGGTTAATCGTTCAAACCTTTATACAGAAAATAGAAAATATAATAAAAATTTTCTTTATAGTACAAAATTGCATAAGATTGCAAATCAATTTCTTATATAACATAATAGTATATAAAATAGTTTTGCAATCAAAAAGGTGTGAAAATTATTTTATCATCGACGCGTGAGGTGCACATTCCAAGCATCGTCAGATAGTTTGATCCGCAAGATGACCTGTGACGGAGTCATGTAACTTTCTCTGGCGCCGCGCAGTGCATGCATCTCTGCAGCTGCATCGTCACGAAGCTCATTTGTCACAATTCTTTCATTATATTAAAAATCACTATCAGCATCAGTGGACCACACCACATATATTACATGACAAAAAGAGGGATAATAACCAAGAAATAAGTCATTTTTTATACTTTGACACTTCATACTAATACACAAATATCACATCATTGTTCATAGCACTTTACTTTTATACACTTCCTTTGAAATGGTTTTAATCGATTCATTAATAATAAAAATATACGTATATAATGCAAGCTATAAATTAAAATTTTATATTATATTGTTAAGATGATCATTAAAATAAAGTAACTATTAAAGCGTTATGCAATGCATCATTTAATTCATTTCACAACATAATATATTATACTGTATAGGGGGAAAAAAACTTGAATATTTTAGATAGAAATGATTAATTAAATTTTTACATTTTTATCACTGCATTCTTTTGCATCATAAAATTTTGCTCTTAAATCTCAGTTTTGTAACTTCTCCGCGTTCCTCGAATGCACTGAAAAGATTAAATTCGATATTTTTAAATATTGCGTTAAATTTTAAATCACAAGTTAAAAATAGTTTTCTTATTTAATTGTTAGTTAACTCTCACAATCAAACGCTAAAAGTTTTAAAATTACTAAAATTTACAATAATTTAAAGCACTTCATAATAATAATAATAACGTAATAATATATTTTATCCTGAATTTTTACAATATTTATTAATAGAAAAGCCAATAACGAACATTGAAATTTCTGTTTGTATTATTATATTTTTCTTTCGTGTTTCTACAAAGACGTTTTCTTCTATATGATAGAAATACATTTTTATGCACGAGCACAAATTCAAACACATATTTATTATTTTACTATAACAAGCTTTTGAAAGTGCGTTCGTTCCTTTCAAAAATATAGATCAATTCTATATATAAAATTTTTAAATGAAAGTGAATTAAATGTAATGAAGGTACAAATAAATAATTTGAAAAGAAAGTATATTTTACTTCGATTATATTGAAAATAGAAGAATCCTCGCGTATAATTGAAATATCACTATATACAATTTAATTTCCGAATATGTATAATGTATACGAGGTTAAATATAATAAATTTTTCATAAATTGCAAAGTTGCTTCATAAAATGGAATGCCGGGATTATAAATATCAAGTAACTGCATAAATGTATATCATGATGCACATTTAAAAATAATTACATAAAAATATGTAAAAGTAAAGGCAAAAAAAGATACAGGGAGAGTCATTTATGTGAAAGGAAAAGTTCTCTGTTGTATACAGGGTTTTGGGTTCGACTCCCAAGGATGTATACTATAAATTACACAACTTCACTCTGTGTGTTGCTTGTATGGGTGAACTAACATAAACTGTGAATCAGATCATAATTAAGTTTGCTCCGGGATTGTTTGCTAGCTGGTACACGACCTCGCGAGCCGGGTCTGTGCTCCGTTCTGTTTTGTCTGACTCACTCCCAGAGCGCGGTGCATAAAGCGCGAGAGAACAAGCACGGCCTTTGCAAGGTCGCCGCCGCACCGCGAACTCAACTCACTACCACCCACGTAATCTAGTGACGTGATGACCTCTCAAAATTTTCAGTCAGATCAACGGGAAATTGTCTGACACAACTTGAAACACGCGATTAGGTTGTAAAAACGCACGTTTTTTAGTATAATTAATTTATTATAAAAATATTATGGGTAGTTTTTAAAACTAAAAATATCATTGAATATGTCATATAATTAACTTGAGCTTATTTATTTATTACACTTTTCATTCATAAAATCGCAAAACAAAAACGTGAGCTTTACTTTTTATAATAAATTGAAACACATATGTTTTAGAACAATACTTTGCCTGTTGCTTATATATAATTTGAAAATATTTCATATATTATACTGTATTGCATACTATAAAATTGTCATTCGCGAGAAAAATGTTAATTTTTATAATCTAAAACATTTTTGTCATGCCTTAAAAAACAATAAAATAATAATTTATATATATGTATATATATTTATAGCAATGATGACAAGTAAAAATGAATTAGGAATGGAAAATAATATTAATTTTGTTGTAATGCGAAGGCTAAATTACCAATTTTTTAAGTAAAATTTATATTAATAAACTATGGTCCTAACAAATGTAATATTTTTAGTTAAATATAAAGAAATTTAAATATAATAAAGACATAAAAAATCATATATTTAAAATATATTGTGATTAAGTGAATAGTAATTGTCGATTAAATGCTCGGTTACAATGAAAACGTTCTCCGAGGGTGGCAGTTGCACGTTTGACCTTTGACCTTCCATTGCATACATGCAGTGTCCGGGTTGGAGAGTAATGTATCAGTAGTCAACATGCAGGTCAGGGACTATTAGCTATTGCATGGCGTTCACTTTCTTTCCTTTTTGTATATACGCCAATCATTGAACTCAATATTATTCGTTAATAATAAAGCATAATTTAACCGAATACCACATAAAAAGCCGCACACACACCTTGCTTTATTAAAATTAAATACATTGGAAATATTTCTATTTAAATTTTCATTTATAAAAATAACGAATTTGTATGACTTAATTTTGCTTCAAGCTTTGAAGCTAATTTAATAGTATATATTAATAAGAAAGGTATGAAAATTATTAATTTATTATTAAAATTTGATATAATTTTTTTTTAAATTAACTTTATTTTTTGAAATTTCTTACATATTTTTAAACTGACGTAATATGAAAATAGAAAACGCCTTAGAAAATAATATAATATTAATAAGAAAATACTAAACATTATGAGAATTGAGAATTAAATGTAGCAAACGCCCTAAATATGGAATTTAAAAAAAACTTACATAAGCTATTTTTATAAAGCATTCTATATATTTGACTAAATTGAATTTAAATTTTACTGTATTTTTAAATTTTATTCACTAAATTAAATTAAATGTATTATTACCGTATGAGCAGTACAATTGCACATAATATTTTTTAAGATTTTAAGCTTTCAATAATTATCTCATGGCATGAATAATTTTTTAAAACATGAATTTATATGACCTCTGTTTGAACTTAGCTTTTCTTGGTATTGCTTTTTGTATAATGCAACAAGTTTGCAGAATTATATTAATTAATAAAATATGTCTTGATTAAAGTAAAGAAATGCTTCCACTCTAAAGTGTCAACTAAAACAAGTTCCACTAATGTATTTGAATTCGATAAACTTGTATTTATTGATAAAATTGTTTTACAATAAAATATTTCCAAGATTCTGTACATCAATATAATTGTTTTAATTTATTATTATAGGACTACAGTATATTATGTTAAATTAGTATTATATAACACACACACACACACACATATATATATATGTATATATATATATATATATATATATTATATATATATATATATATATATATATATATATATATATAATATACATGTATTTAGATTTTTATACGATATTGATGCAAATTAATAATAAGAAATTAAAAAACCAGAAAAAAGTATCATTTTACTTGGAAATCAGGAAATTATAAAAATATTTAATTAAATTTCAAAGGAAACTATACATAATTGTAAAAATATGTAATAAATTTTAAAGAGTGATTAGTTTCTTTGCATTCTTTTTATATATGTATTATTGATACATTACTAAGGCAAAGTTAAAAGTGTGCCTAGGTCATCTTGCAAAAAACATAACAAGAACTTGGGATTCCACGCTTCTCACGTCTCATTTCCCTACTGATATGAAATGTTGAGTGACTTAAGAGAGTCACGTGGGCCTAACCGTGAACTCACCGGAGAAATGGCTTCAAGCACGGACATTTTAACACTTTCCCCTCTCACAATGACTTTTATGTACATACACATACATACACGATTACATGATTATTGCGATATACTGTATAATTTATACATACACACATCTTTTTTTTTTTTTTTTTTTTTGAAATGAGTTTATAATATGAACAATTTAACACATTTAAAGAAATGTTAGTGTTTATAAGGTTAAAAAAATATTTTCAATTACACATGATCAGCATAAAATATATTATGATCTGATATAAAAGTTAAAATTATAATTGTGTCGCAACAATGGGAGAGACGTTGCAATAAAGAGGTTACATGTCCTGGGCAACATGCCCAAGGTATGCATACTGTATGACGTGTACACAATATGACTTGGTGCATTATCGCAATACCTCATGTAAAGGTTGTGTTCTACAGAATATCATGTAAAGAAAATGTTATAAAATACATGCATTGCGTGGTATATATGTTATAAGAAACAAAGCTTTTAAATGTGAGAGATTACTATGGTATTGTAAATCTTCTTGCACTACAAAAGATAATAGATATGAAAATAATATGTTAATATAGAGAAAAATATTTTAGTTGAATTTTAATACAAAATTGAGAGAAAATTGTACTTTGTTATGTTATTTTATTTTACTGTAGTTTTCTATTAGTTTTTAGTTTTCTAATCTGACTCAACATTTTTCTTCCAAATTTTCTATATAAATATTGCAAAATTTAATGGTTAAAACTTAATATATTAACAGCTTTGTAAGCCTGTTGCGAGCTCAGAGTGTTGTTGTTTTATTCTGCTATATAGAGGATAATTAAAATGTACGTACGATTAATTATAGATAATTTAAACATTGAAAATTAATTCCTCATATTTCGTAACCAATGACATTATTTTGAAGAACACACTTACAAAGCGTATCATTTGCCATCATTATATACTTAAAGTATTTAATAAAAATACTTTTTGTATATCATTATTCTCGTTCCCTTTCATATTTATGTCAATTTGTTATGGGCGTTCAGGGCATGCTAATAAAACAGCATGGTGTATCTTATATAAGATGCAATCGTAAAACCTCCTCTTTAAATGACAAACTGTTACACAATTTATTTTTTACCCCATTTAGGCGTATATCCTTCATTGCAAATAATTACAATAATAAGGTGCAACGAATTAAAAATTAATGTAATTTTAAATACCTTTTAAAGAGGCCACACGTACTTCAATTGTTGTATAAATATACAATGTTAATTATATAATATTTAATAATGCAATTATTTCTTGTTTTATTGCGTGTGTGTGTGTTTTTATGTTATAATTAAAGAAACATTTCCAGCTAAATTAAAACAAAAACTGACCAATTTTATCAAATTTTTTGATTATTATTATTTGGTGCACTCTAATTTTACAACAATATTTTAAAGAAATAATAATGCATCTGGCCTAAAAAATATTATATATATATATATATATATATATATATATATATATATATATATATATATATATATCACAATTGAATCTATAACCTCCTCTTAAAAAATGAACTTGCTTATTACTGAGTGTATGCTAAGGAATTTAGGCCTAGGTCAAATTTTTGACCACTTTTGAAGGTCATGTGTTCCCGCAAGTAGTGTTTTCCTGGGCAAATATGATGACTACAGCAAGATGCCGCTTAGTTTGCTGACGCATTTTATTCGCACGACAAAAAAGGAAAGTAAACTCTACTTTAAGTGCAATCATTACATATTATAACTCATCATCATCATCATCTTTTTCTTTTTTTTTTTGTTTCTTTCTGGTTCCATGCTATGATTAATTGAAAACTTTTCTTTTTCATATGATTGTGTAAAGTGTAAATGGATTATTTTACAGGATATTAAATTGTTGTACGTAGAAAGGTCAACTATATAACAACGTATCTAAGCGTTTATGTTATTAGATTCATTTATTTTGTTAACTTGCTATGCCAATTAAATTTGTATACAAATTCCTTGTGCAGATACAGAGTGTTATAATTAAAGTTTCATTTTCTATTGACTTATGATAACAGAGTCATGTACTTTCATGGAACATTGACTTATACAAAAATCTCCATATATGAATATATTGTATATTATATAATATATATTGCGTATTATAATACATAGAGTAAAATTTAAATCAAAGTGATACAGTACAGTCCAGTCAGAGCAATGCAAAAATATAATCTTGACCCGAGGCTAAATAAATAATAATTTAATTTTAAATAAAAATGAAAGAAAATTGAAGTTAAAATTAAAAAAAAAAAGATTATTTATTATGAAATGAGGACTTTAAGTAACTGCTGCTATTATTTCAATAAAGATATTTCAAAAGAAAATATACAGTACATGAGCACATATATGATACTAATAAATATAAATAATAGTAAAAAAATATAATAATTTATAAATAAATTTGTATGATAGCATAGTAGGTATAATATAATACTGATATATGTTGCATAGTTATATCTGTATCATATGATATTATTATATAGTATATTACTTTAATGATAGTAAATTATTATAACTTGATGTAATTTAATCTGAAATTAAAAAAAAAAAAGTTTATAAAAGGATTAATTTGCACTATAAATGCACTATAAAATAAATGAGTAAGGAGTAAGGTTTGACAACACAGAAATGCATCTCAATATGACGTGAAAAAGCAATGGAAGCGTGACGAGCATTGAAGCACGAGCCTATTATCTTGCTTTGATGCTTGCTGACAAAAGAATTAAATACGAGAAAACACCACAAATTATGTCCCGTAATCCCTCAGGCTAGGAACACAGAAATTTCTGAGGATTTTATTCCACGAGGAGCAACGTACTGTCTTTATAGATATATTAAAATCTAATATATATATATATATATATATATATATATATATATATATATATATATATATATATATATATATATATATATATATATATATATATATATATATATATATATATATACTCAATATATTATAATACACATACTTAATGTATAATTACTAATTACATTAAGGTCGAGTAAAGGGTTTAAACAAAAATAGCAATTAATATTAATTTTACTTACATTTTATAATCAATAAAAATATTAGATGCGCTTTTCTGTAAGTTTTTATTTATTATTATTTTTAAATCGTTTTATTCAATTATTTTAAAACTCCATGTACTTTTTTTTTATACATTTATACGCTAGTCCATCAAAATTATTGTCTATTTTGTTTATTTTCAAATTGTTTCCTTCAAATAACAGTGTTTTGTCATGCGAGTAAATGTTTTATTACAAAATTTAATGCTAAGATTTTTAACACAGTTTTTAATTAAAAATGTAATATACACGAATTAAATTTCATTATTGTTTTTTTCTGCATTTATATACTTTAAAAAATGGGATAAAAATTATAATAATTTAGACTCTCAAATTTTAAAATATTACCAAAGGTCCACAAGTGAGCTAGAAATTCAAATTGTCTATATCTAATTTTATGGTCTTAAATTTAAATTGTCTTAAAATAAAATAGTAAAAGTGTTATAAAATGGAGTGTTTATACGTAACAAGCTTAAAGATAAATAAAAATCCAATTAGACGATTTAAATAGGTCTCATTTAAAAACTATTTTACGGTCTTCAGCTGATTGCAAACAATTTGCTGTTAACGATCGAATTTTAACTTTTTAATGAAGAGCACTTTATATTATTATTTTATTCGAAAATTTTCTATTCCTAATTGTGAATCATTTTTTAAACTTTCTCTGACGACTAATCAAGCTAAAATGATTTTAACCATTATTGTTGTGATGGTCAGTATAATATTTTTTTTTTTTCATATAAGCTTTTTTTTTTTACCGTTTTGATGTTAAAAGTTAAATATAAATATAATTGAGAAAGAATTAAATTTTAATGTCTTTTAATTCAACAACGATTTCTAAAAAAATTGAAAAATAACCACACGGCTTGACGTGATGGTACATACCTCACACAGAAGAAAGCATTTTTATGAATAATTTGCGGAGTGCAGAATTTAATGCTCGAGTAGTCTTGAAATTAAAGAAGCATAGAAAGTTTTGTGGTCATAAGTATATAAAAATTAAGTAGCTAAAAATTATTGAAAATTAGTTTTTATTACAAAGCATAGCTTGTTATGATAAACAATGGTGAGGTAGTCAAAATTTTATTAAAAAAAAATCATAATAAATCAGTAAAAACGTAACTTTCTCTAGATAAATTATTTTGTAAAATAAAATAGAAATAATAAACAAATAATGATAATAAAAAATATCATAATATAATTTCTTTTATGAACTTGGCATTTGTGAAAATTGAAAAACATATAAATGTCTGAAGGACAATTGAATATGGTTATTATTATACATATTAATACATGGTTGGTTATACATTTTTACTTAAAAGTTTTACATACAATATTTTAAATATTTTAAATCGGGGGGGGGGGGGGGGGGGGGGGAGGTGAGAGAGAAAAAGTTGAAAGACGATGACATAAAAAAAAAATAATAATAACGTGTAACATTTATAAAACGCAACAAAACCAAGAATTTGCAAAATAGGAAAACAATAGGCCCAGTGGCGGTCCTATGTTTTTTAGGCCCGGGGACAGAAATCTATGCGGGCCCCCTAAATAGATACGCGAAGCGCAAATAGCCCACGGCAGGTGCGATTTTTTTTACCAAGTGACTATTTACAGGCAATTTAGTATATAAATTCAGTGTATTTATCAGTGAAGATAGCTTTAAGGAGAATAAATAATTTTTTTTTATATTTTATAAATTTATAAATGAAAATCATCAAATTGTTTTATATAAACTTGCTCTCTCTCTCTCTCTCTCTCTTCTTCCCGTCCCTTAACTTTTTTTTTCTTAATGAGGTTTGATTTTTTTTTAACATGTAAGCCTTGTCCCGGGGACCCCAAACCTAGTGGGACCGGGGATATCTGCCCCTCAATCCCCTCTGTAGGACCGCCACTGAATAGGCCATAAGCTGCAACCTCCAGTTAAACCTTAGCTATAATATATTTTTTAATTTTGATGCAAAAATCAAAATAACAACTTAACTACGGTTTAACTAATTATTTAGCGTTGCAGCTACTTTTTTATTTAGTTTTATTATTATTATTATTATTATTTGTTATTTTGCCACAATTTATATATTCAGCAACGACTCGAATAACTTTTTTTTTCCACATGCTCTCTTTAAAATATATTTCTGCTCCCACATGCCTTTGAATTGCCGAGTCATATAATAATAATTGCATTGAGACTCGCCCTTATGTGTATTATAAGTTAGTAGATATTAAATCACTTGACAAAGTGCTGCACGCAAAAGTGAGTGAACTCCTCTCTGCTTTGGTTGCCCCCACGCTACTGGCAAGGACTCGCAAGGTCTCGCGTGGGACAACTCGCGCGCAACTAGCTTTATTATCCACTACAGCGATCGTAATTTAATCACCGTCACCATTAAACAACTTGGCTTGTAGGAAAGGAGAGAAAAATAATCTTACGTTAGTTTAATAAATTTATTGTAACAGATTTGTATTTAAAAAAAAAATATCCTCTGTGCAGTCTGTGCATAATACGTTTTAATGACTAATATTGCACATTATTTCCAAATTAATATATATATGATATACACATGCATATATATATATATATATATATATATATATATATATATATATATATATATATATATATATATATATATATATATATATACTAAAATTTAAAGTGAGGAATTTAAAAAAAATATATATATATTTAAGTTAAAATTTTAAGTTTAAAGGTTTAAAATATACTCAGTATCCCATGTCTATATATTTCAGTATAATTCCGAGTGTACAAAGTGACAATATATATATATATATATATATATATATATATATATATATATATATATATATAAATATATGAAAAAACCATCGCGGTTAATGCTACTAATCAATAATAATTTTCAGTTTATATAAAATTGGACTTGAATGCACTATAAAATTACTATAACTGTAACGTACAGTATAATATTTAACGTGAGTGTCATTATCTTTTTAATTATTCATTTATATAAATGTAAGTATTATAATATACTACATTTTTAAAGTAATTTTAAAATGCATTTTAAAGGAGAGAAAAAAAAACTTACGTTAGTTTAATAAATTTATTGTAACAGATTTATAATAATAACTGAATAATAACTGAAAATGATATATATTATATGTCAATTGATTTATTAAGTAACTTTAATTAAATCACCATACAAAGACACAAATTCAATAGAAATATACAAACAGTTAGTTGTATCTAATGCAACATATATAATCAATCTGAGCTGGTGTTCTACGTGGGTATATTTATAAGACGTCTAGATGTAGTTCTGACCATAACACAATCATTGCAGGACAGAAAATGAACGAACTTCGACGTGCTACACAAATAATTATATATACCCTTCTATTTGTATCAAGACAAATTTTAAATAACTGTATTTTATATTATGCATATACGATAATATATTATATAGATCTTAGATCAGTAAATTTTATTCAGACAAATTTTAAAAATTTGAAAATGTGTAAATATCGATATACTGTAAATTATTAACAATTAAATAACATCTCAAATCGATTTTGTAGAACGACAAATCAACCCTGAAGTCATTTCACAAAATTGAGAGTTCAGTTTACTGTTCAATAAATAAACACCTTACTTTTCTGTCCAAAATTCTATTTGAAAAAGTAGACTGAATGTTCAAATATTTCTTCCTAAATTTTATAAGAAAAATGTAAAATTTTATCTTTTAGAGCTCAAAATCAACCTCTGAAAAATATGTCAAGCTTCCTTTGTATATTTACACATTTTTATACAAATTTGCTAAAATCCACAAAAAAAAATAATTTAAAAGTAATATTAAGTCAAGATGTTTGGGCCACAATGTCAATCTTGAAGAGATGAGAAGGTTAACAACCGGTGTGTTCAGTGAGTTAATTGTGTATGAGTAGGATGATCATGAAACAAACGTAGCATTAGCTGCTATAAGTGTTGGCTGCAAATATAATACTTACGACGCCTTATCTGGAGAAGCTACAACGAGCGAGGTGCGCTTGCTCACAGAGATTATGCGCACGTTTTAATTTATTATTATTATTTGCTCTTGTTTTACTTTACAGTGTATATTGCATTCATTTCTTATTTGAGAGTGCAGAGCGGGTGTGTGCTGACATGTAACACGACCATAGTACCTCTCGTAAATCAAAGTGTCCCAGGTTAGGATTACGTACATAAAAATGTGACTATAATATGGACCTATAATATTGAAATGCTAAAACATGGCATGAGCAATATGAATTGTTTCATCCTGCAGTATTAATATTCACTTTGTTTTAAATTAAAATAAAATACATAAAACATCAGATTAAAAAAAAAAAATAATGTCACAATTTTTCATCGCAGGACAAATTAATATTATTTCTAATTTAAGCGTATAATAGAATAATAAAGCGGATCAACTTTGTTTATGGACAATATGTCGTAACTTTCTCACCTAAAAATATTTGATATAACAAACGCCAATTGACATTTTGACCCGGGAAGTATAAGATCAGGACTATATCTCGCGCATTCTTATTCAGGGCGGAGGTAGAACGAGCCATGCAAATGCAGTATTGTGTATATGATGCATGTAGACGTAATATAAAGTATATAGTGTGGGCGCAAATGTCACACAGTCAGCAAGGCGCATGTTATATGCATATTATTTTAGTGTGGGAGCAAAATATTGCTTGACTTGCATTAAACGTCGGGTGGCCCCACCATATCACTTTCTCCCACGAGTCGTTTGCTTAAATGTCAATGTTTTAAATCAGAATTTATAGAGATATTTTCTATCACATGAGAACAATGAGCATACCAATGATGTAATATCCTCAGGATAAAAAATTCAATTAAGTATACGATCGAGCAATATATCTTGATCTTTCTGGTGTTTGTTGATACGAAGTTCTTAATTAAAAATAAATTAATTGTATTTAATAAATGTCTCATTCAAATTCTAAACCGAGAAGCAAATTGAAACCGAATAATATTTTATTTTTAATGTTCGTTTGAAATATTTTATATTTTACACTTTTTGACAAGAAAATAAAGAAATTATATAAATTATCTCTCTGGACATTCAAACATTGAAATTTTAAGTTAATTTCGATCTATAGTTTCTCCCTAAAACATAAAAAAGCAGTAATTTTATGGCAAGTAAAATATTAAGCTTCAACGTGAAGGATAGGCAAATTTTACGTCCCATACGTTGCTCAAATTGCACAATATAAGCAAGCAAAGACCTGTATAAAGAGATAAATATGACGCGCTTCGAATAAAAATAAGTTATTTTAAATAACTATATAGCACACAAACAATATCAAACTGCAATTTATAGGCACAATAATGTCAATATATAATTATAATATTCCAGTAACTATATACACACTTTGTCATACAGTTGTCATGGCACATCAGCCCATGCGAGTTTAGAAAATATTTAATTTTAGCTAGAAGTTGGCTCTCATCAATTTATTTGAAATTGTTGAAGCTAAATTAAAATTATTAATTTTTCAAAGCACCAAATTCTAAAATCTATGAAATTATATATATATATATATATATATGTGTGTGTGTGTGTGTGTGTGTGTGTGTGTGTGTGTGTGTGTGTGTGTATTATTATATTATAGCAAATAAATAAAAGATGTAAGATTTTTAAGTTCTATGTCGATTTAGTATTGAGGTTATTTGGAACAAAAAGTAAAGACTAAAATAATAATTCCTATTATTATTTAAATAATAACAATTTTAAAATGATAATTAATTTTACATATCAACATGCTACGTAAAAATTATTTTGATAATGTTATCGTAATTTTGAAATCTCGACTCAGAAGGATGAGATAATGAGTTCTACTAACTTAACTTTTGTATGTATAATATATATGCATCCATCTGTTTATTTTTAAATACATAAATATAATAATAATAAAGATATAAATAACCTACACACACACACACACATATATATTGAAGCTAAATTAAATTTATTAATTTTTCATATATATATATATACAGTAGCGTATTTACGGGGGGGAGGGTTCCGGAACCCCCCCCCCCCCCCCCCCCCCGTCAGGTCTGAGAAGGGCAAAAAATTTGACATTTTAAAATTAAAAAATTCTGAAGCTAAATTCTTTAAGGAACTGATATCTCATTAATAAGCTCTCAAAGTGTTAAAAATATGACATTTCATTAGTAATTAAAAAAAAAAAAAAAAAAAAAACTCTGTATAGCTAAAATGAAAGTTACCAACATAAGACCCCTTTCTTTTATTTTACATATAGGCATACCTGTTGTTTATATTTTGTCATATCTTGTGTTATATTGTATTATGTAAGGCTAATATTTTATTTTAACAAATCGTTTAGTTTCTTTATTTAAACACAGAAATCTTTTCCCCCTTATTGTTTCATGCTTTTTATAAGAGAAAAAGTTTCGATAAATAAAATATAAAACCGATCAAACTGCCACACTATTACTCTTACATACTTAAATTTCAAATTAAATGACTATACATTTATCTTTAGAATCTATACTGCAGTATAAACAAAAACTATATATATATATATATATATATATTTTTTTTTTTGCTTTTCAATTTACATTTTTTTTAATAAACAAGATATTACAGCAAATAATGTATTGAAAGTATAGTATATATCGTTAAAAAAAAAATTGTAAATTTAAGACGAATAAAATGAATAAGAAGTAGTAGACAACTTGTAAGGGGTTTAGTGGGGAAAAAAATGAAAAAGTGGAGATCACAAAATACTAACAAAGTGCTAGCAGACGACTTTGTGTTCCTCTTGTTTTAACACTGCTTTCTTATGAGGGAATGAAGCACACACCTACAACTCTAGTTAAAAAATTTCCTGACTGAAAATTTTACTGCGCGCATTTTACAGAGAGCATTTTGTTTTCCTTAATTTCAAGAAATTATTTTTTCATTGTCATCCAAATGCCGTCATATCATGCATACGCCACTGTATATATATATATATATATATATATATATATATATATATATATAGGCCTAAATAAAGGGAGGCAAACAAAAATATAATGTACGATATATTCTGCCTTCTTCTGCTGCTAAATCTATGCTAACTGCAATTTAAAAAGAAAAGCCTCTTAATAATTTTTAAACAGCAAAACATTAAGAAAGGAATTCTAAATTTTCTTGATTGCATAGCCACATGGCAATATTTATTTAAAAAAAATTGATAATAATAAATCTTAACATAAATCAATACAATGTGGTACAGCTGTGGCCAAAAGTTAGAGAACAGGGCAGCGGCAGCGTTTACTCATTAAGATAACATAGTGAGGTTGCGAGTGGCCAAGGCAAATCGTTCTCAAACTTTTGGCCAGAGCTGTACAATGTAATTGAATACAAATCAAAAGATAAAAAAACATGACCATTGATAGGGAAAGTGCCCGTCTTTAGATGTAAAATCACACTGCAATGTAGCAAAAACAATATTATATTACGCAGTTACAGTATTTATTTTTTGTTAATACTTACAAATTTTGTACTTACAATTATACTAATGGCAATATGAAATTTTCTTCGTCTATTCACAGAAAGCATTAAAATGTATAGCTGCAATTTTTGTTACAGTATTTTCCAAAAATTTGAGTGTACACAAACTTAAAAAAATATTGAGGAAAAAAACAAAATCAAAATCAGTTTTATATTTTTACTTTCTGTGAATATTAGCACACATCAAGAATATTTTGTTCAGGAAAAACCAGTGAAACAGAAAGCTACTATAATTTAAATTATTATAAAACAAATTGTTTTGAATTTAGAAAATTATACAAACAAATAATTTAAGTGCAAAATTGATTATACTTAGGATATATATATATATATATATATATATATATATATATATATATATATATATACAGTATATATATATTATTTTGTAATCATTTTATTTTAAAAGAAGAAAACTGTATTACAATAAACCTTTTAGCATTTCTTTTAAGTATATGGAAGATTTAAATGCATTACAGTAGGGGAGTGGACATACACACTACACATCTTTTAGTACCTACCTACGCACATACACCCCACAATATATATTTAAATTTTATTTTGTATGAAATTTGTATAGATTTTTTTAAACTTTTTATTGCAAATAACATAATCAAGCACTTTTAACTTGTTCCATTTCTAATTTTGTAATTCTTATTACCAATTAGCACTATAATAAAACTATACATATTAAATATTAATTAATTCCTGAAATCGACAAAAAAGACAAAGAAATGGTAACATAAGTTTACTTAAAAAAAAAAAAAAAAAATATTACACTGTTTATTACATAAGAAATGCATAGCTCTGAACTTGTCATTGCTGTAACAATGTGCAACAATAAATATTACAAAATCTATTTTAATATTTTCCTTTTAATAACTATAAATATTTTTTTATAAGGCCCATATTAGGAATTAGGAATGATTCTGTCATTTAATTACGACACTTGGTGCAACAGAAAATATCTCATCTCAGTTATTACCTGCTATGTAAGAGCAGAAAATTTTAACCCAGATGGTGAGGTGGAAGATTTTGGAGAACGTGAGGGAAAAACAAATTTCTTCCTCAACAGAGCATCTTGAGTTAGGGGACTGTTGAACTTAAAGGTCTTGAAATCTATAGCACTGGAAGGTGCAAAGAGGATAGAACTCACAACATCATTTTGTGCTTCTTCAAAAGTAAACTCTATGTCATGACATGAGGTTGATCTGGTCAAGTTGCATTTTGGGTACAACCCAGGCTTGTGAAACCATACTCGGAGAGTGTGCTGCTCATTCTGCTTTACTTCAACTTTATTTTCAAACTTGATATCTAAAATAGAATTGAATTTTGTGTTCTGTTCAAAATGAACATAAGCTAATAAATTCTTATTCATTCCAGTCAAGCTAACAATCACAAGTTCATCATAAGTTTTATCATCAGAATCTGAAATGACATCTGACTTCTGAACCTGAGAGGCAATTTGTACTCCTTCAAAACAAATGTTTTTACTCACAGAAAAGTGAAGGGCACTTTCAATAATTTCCACATTTTCCATGAATACTTGACGTTGGCTTAGACAGGTAGAGTGACGTTGAGCATCCCATACGAAGCTGTCATTTTGTGGACAACAGCGCGGTTCTCTACTGGTGCAAACCCCTTCAGGAATTACCAAGCTACCAGGGGAGTTGAGGTTTATGAGAATGGCAAAACTCTCTTCTCTTGTCAACAAGTTGGAGAGTGCAGGGCCAGAGGCAAATTGAGATGGCACAAGGGTAAGGAAGCGCAGAAGCTGAAATGCAGGTCCCAAGATTTCTCTCAACACTAATCCATCAAACTGATCCAGTTCTCTGTGTTCTGCTTCTTTTCTAGCCCAATGCAAGCAAGCATCGATCAAATCTAATTCTGACAATACCATTAGATTATTTTGTTCTAGAAGTTTGACAAGAGTTGAAATTTCAATATCTTCAAAACTTGGATCTTTGATCACTCTGTCAGTCTTTTCTCTCATTATCTGTAAATAAAATTTTAAATAAGATAAATAGGCCTAAACATTCTCATTATAAATATTAAAAAAAAAAAAAAAAAAAAAAAAAAAAAAAAAAAACGTTCCAGTTAGGTATGATAATTTAAAAGAAAAGGATATGAGAAAACCAGCAAGGGTTGGTAATACCATAGTGAAGTCTCATCTACACATAGTTTGGTAAAAATCTTGCTCACAGAAAAAAAAAAAAAAAAAAAAAGCGTTTAGCCCCAACTTTCAGAGAAAACAGAGGATACTTTTGTCAGTCTAACAGACTCAGAGAGAAAGTATCAGTAGTTTCTTCCTGAATCTGAAAGGACTGACAATAGCATAACAAATTCACAAAGTTTTCTCTTGGAGTTTAGTGCCAAAAGCTATCCAATTTACCTCTATGCTGGCAAGATTTTCACCAAACTATGGGATTCTCTTCACTATGTTAAAGACGTAGAACACCTTGAACAAAAAACTTGCCTAACACCCTAAACATACCTATATATCAATGTTGATTTGGCTGGAGTCATTGATTTCTAATTTATTTTCCATTCACAAAATGGCAGCTGTGGGTTTATGACATCACAGCTCACTAGTCCACGTGAAAGGAAACAGGCGAGCTGTGAAGTCATAAACTCCATAGCTTCCATTTTGTGGATGGAAAATAAATTAGAAATCAATGACTTCGGCCACATCAACATTGATATTTAGTTATGATAGGATATTAGACAAGTATTTTGTTCAAGGCGTTCTACGCCTTTTAGACTCTTGCTGGTTGTCTTCTATTAATAGGATCATTTTCTTTCATTATAAAATTATACAGTTAATGCTATACCAACCTTCAAACACTTGTCTGCTATATCCATTTCACCCAAGTGTTTTGCAAACTCATACACACGACACACATTCTCGTGAGTAAGGTTGTTGCACAGGTAATTCTTGCATTCTTCAACAACATATGGCAAAATGTATTTTTTGGCAGCATACAACAAGTCACAGCCAAGGTCAAAAGATTTCAAGTTAATGTTGTCAGTGTAAATATATCTGAGACAAACAAAAACATATAATAATAAAATCTAGTTTCTTGCATACATATTCCATGATTTTACTTACTCAAGCATGGCCTTGAATGCATCTGGAGTGACATCAGGAACAACAATAGGATCATCTTTCTCAGCAATTCCCCCATAGAACATGGCTTGAAACACTGGACTAGCCCAAGCTAACACCATCTTATGACTGTTGAACAGCTGCAAATATAAAGTATGGTACATAAATATACTGCGTAAAATAAATATACTTTCAACTAATAGCACAGAAATATTTCTATTACCTGAGTGTTCAAGTCTTTGCCAACCAAAAATGAGCAGTCGCTTAAAGATGCATTCTCCAAAGCAAATTGGCTTCGCTCAAGCAGTTTCTTCTTACCCAGCTGCCAGTCTCGTTTCTCAAACTCCACATTCTACATAAAAAACATGTAAATGTCAGTTAATTATAAATATTCGGGAGGATGCGGGAGGCAGAGAATTTATAATATCATTTTAAACTTGCAGACCTTTGTAATTTTTCCCACTTGCTCTTCTCTATGTTGCTCCTCGTCCTTTCTAGCTTCCTCCATGACGGGTGTGTATGTATTATACATACAGTATGTATATTGTGTATTATGCTTAATTTTTCTCAGCAACTGGCACGTCGCAGGAAAAGTGATTTTCTGTTACAAAAATAAGAAATTATAGTGACATTAGAGACAACATATATAAAACAGAGCTTTAATGAAATAAATAAAGACTCATCTCTGCATGGTCATTTAACATTTTTACTCTATATTGCCTTAGTGTAAAGGCAAAGAATATAATGTTCTATGACAGAGCATGTGTATGCATACATATAGGATACTATATTGTATACAGTATACATAATACATATGTATTATATACACATACATTATGCAACATGTATGTACTATGTATGTAGCATGTACAATAAACATACGTTATTTGTATACAATTGATCGTCTCACGTATGTATATACTGGTATGCAATTGTCTGCTGTGTTACTACTGCTGTGTTACTGTGTTACTACGTACAGACTATGCTACACATACGGTTACTAGATTTCAGAGAGTATGTGGCTGAGATTGTGTGAGTTAACTATCATAACATAAGTTAAGTATGAGTATTTAAATTTCCTACTTACGCACGCACGACCATCAAAAATAAAAGTTTATCATCATTTCAAACTTTGAAGATACAGTATACACATATGCATTACATGCATGCATATAGAATCAGGCTAGAATAGTAGGGAAATTCTAGTGTAGTTATGCAAAATAAAAAATATGTGAATCCACCTAGACATACGAAACTATGTATGTATATATATATACATATTATTCATTGTTTATCTTTTATCTACCTCAAAAAAAAAACTTCGAACCGTTGCGATGGATGGAGACTGTGAAGACTATGGGGAAGAAAAGATGAGAGAAGAGGAAGAGAAAACCAGTACCCATAGCACTCTTGGATAGTAAAGTAAACTATATCTTGCCGTTGCTACGCTACGCCTCCTGGTAAAAAAAAACCTGGTAAAAAAATGTATTGACTAGTAAAGGAACAACGGTTTTGAGGCCGACTATAAGCGATTTCGGTCACATCCGCTTCCGTTTCTCCTTATACGCATGTGCAGTAAGTCAAAACGGAAGCGGATGTGATCGAAATTGCTTATAGTCGGCTTCAAAACAGTTGTTCCTTTATCAGTCAATAAACAGAATGAAAATGTATAAGCCCTGTGAAGTTGGCTTTAAAAATTTATAATCATCAATCATCACCTCACTTCACAAGTTCACAGTCTGCTGTCCAGCTCCAGCTCAAGGGTCATCAAGGGTGTCCGGCTATCTGCTCTGCTCCCTCTGCTCAGGCCAGGCTCAGGCTCTGCAGAGGCTCTGCTGCTCGCTGCAGGCTTCGCTGCTGCTTCGCTGCTGCTCTGCTCTCTGCTCACGCCTCTTCTTGCGCTCGCTGCTTCTCGCTGCGCTCGCGCTGAAACGTTTTGTTGTTGTTGTTTAGAAGCTAACTTCATTGAAGTATCAAAACAGCCAACACCCGGTGTCAACTCGCGTGTTAAACGTCCGTTTATTAACAACTTGGGGAATAATCTGTAGAGATGGCGCCACCAGTACTATTTATCCTGCAGGTTATGCAATTTGCACTACATTAACGAAGAAAACGTTGCCTACTTGGCAGGATACTTGTTTTTTTTTATACCTTTTTATTAAATGCACTAACAATGATAATAATCAGGTAAATAATTAAGCTATTCAGGTATATAGAAGTATCTAGAGGTATATTTCACTTTTTTAAAATTAAATTTAATAGAATCAGAATGTACTTTTATAAAATATATCATATTTAATTACGTAGCTTATTTGAAGTAGTTTTTGATTAAAAATATATATTGCAAAAAAAAAAAATACTCCCCCCCCCCCCCCCCGTACTCTAAAAGAAAAGAAAAATTAATAAAATAAGTACTTTTACCATTATTAGTTATTATTATATTTAATTATTGTGCATTAAATTGTATTTTATGCATAGTACTTGCACTCCACCCCTCTCATTCTTCCTTAATTGTATATATGTGCTCTGTACATTTCTAGTGAAACGAGAAGCTAGTCTGGCTAATAATTTAGTCCGGCTGAATTACTATCTTAAATAAAATGGTGGCGATATAAATACACAGAAATGGGTTTTCACTTCAGTAAGTTCATTGAAAAGACAAGCAATTCAATTAGGATTTTTTATTATTATTATTATTTTTCATAATTTCTAATTTTATTCATTGTTTAATTGTGGCATTCATTTTATATTACAGGAACTAATTAAACAAACTATAGCAACACCCAGGCATCACCTGAAGTACAGAATCAGAAGTTGGAATTCTGTGTGTGCTTTCCATTAATTGGAAATTCCTTACCTGTCGATAAGACAATGTCTTGACTGGGACTGGGATTGGTTGTATAGAACAATAATACAAAATGGCAAGCAAAAAAAAAAAAAAAAAAAAAAAAAACTGTTTTTCTCTCTCTATTTTCTTGATAATCTTAAAGCAAAAATATAACTTTTTAGTTCTTGTTAAAGAGAGTGAGAGAGAAAGAGAGATTATCACTAAATCCTTGGTTACGTCAATGTAAAGTGGGACTTCGGACGTCGAGTATGTTGATGACTTGATGTGACTGAGGATTAGTGACATTCTCTCTATCTCTCACTGACGTAGGTAACGTTGGACCTTGGACGTACAGCAATGTTAATGACCTGACAAAACTAAGGATTGGTGAAATTCCCTACCCTCTCTCTCTCTCTCTCTCTCTCTCTCTCTCTCATACTGACGTAGGTGACGTTGGACCTTGGGCATAGAGAAATGTTAATGACTTGACATGACTACGGATTAGTGACATTCCCTCTCTCTCTCTCTCTCTCTCTCTCTCTC
This sequence comes from Ecdyonurus torrentis, assembly GCA_949318235.1. Lineage (NCBI taxonomy): Eukaryota > Metazoa > Arthropoda > Insecta > Ephemeroptera > Heptageniidae > Ecdyonurus > Ecdyonurus torrentis. Next base: position 10,826,641 of record OX439128.1, on the reverse strand, counting down.
TCTCTCTCTCTCTCTCTCTCTCTCTCTCTCTCTCTCTCTCTCTCTCTCTCTCTCTCTCTCTCTCTCTCTCTCTCTCTCTCTCTCTCTCATATTATATAGTGACATAGGTATCATTAGATCTTGGACGTACAGCAATGTTAATGACCTGACAAAACTAAGGATTGGTGACATTCCCTACTCTCTCTCTCTCTCTCTCTCTCATACTGCTGTAAGTAACGTTGGACCTTGGACATACAGCAATGTTAATGACCTGACAAAACCAAGGATTGGTGACATTCCCTACCCCCCCCTCTCTCTCTCTCTCTCTCTCTCTCTCTCTCTCTCTCTCTCTCTCTCTCTCATAATGCCGTAGGTATCATAGGATCTTGGACTTACAACAATGTTAATGACCTGAAAAAACTAAGGATTGGTGACATTCCCTACCCTCTCTCTCTCTCGTACTGCCGTAGGTAACGTTGGACCTTGGACGTAGAGAAATCTTAATGACTTGACATGACTACGGATTAGTGACATTCCCTTCCTCTCTCTCTCTCTCTCTCATATTATATAGTGACATAGGCATCATTAGATCTTGGATGTACAGCAATGTTAATGACCTGACAATACTAAGGATTGGTGACATTCCCTACCCCCCCCCCCCCCAACCTTTCTCCTCTCTCTCTCTCTCTCTCTCTCTCTCTCTCTCTCTCTCTCTCTCTCTCTCTCTCTCTCTCTCTCTCTCTCTCTCTCTCTCTCATTATTAGGTAATTTTTTTAACAGGAACTATAAATTTATATATTTACAGTCAACCGGGGTGACTTCGAACACTTTTTGCAGTATTTTGCAAATATCTTCAAAAATAATTTTTTCAGTGCAACCAAAAAATTTGGGGTTGTGTAGCTAACGACGTACTACTACTAACCCCATGTGTTGTTTTTAAATTTTCTCAAAAACCCTAATTAACAAAAAATTAAAGCTAGAGGTGTTAAAAGTCATCCCGGCTCCGGGGTGACTTTAAACACCTAAAATATATATATATATATATATATATATATATATTACTGGCTTTGGGTTAAATTTTGAGCTTTAAACTTCCATGGAACTTATTACTAAGGGTCTTGTTATATGATATGACAGCTCAAGGTCCACCCCCAACCCCCCGGCTGGTATGAGTTTTCTTAGAAGTATGCGTGGTAAAACAAGATTAGATAGGGTAAGGAATACTTGGGTGATGGAGAAATGTGGAGTAAAAGAAACTGTGACTGAGAAGTAAGAGAACAGTGTGTTACGGTGGTTTGGTCATGTTGAGAGAGTGGGTGATGAAAGAATAGCAAAACAGGTATTTCATAGTAGAGTGAATGGAAGGAGAGATAGAGGCAGGCCTAAAACATCATGGTCTGAGGTGGTCGGAAGATGTTTGAAAAATAAGAATGTACTCTGCAGTATGAAATGCAAAAGGAAATGTATGAAACAAGGTATGGAGACTGGAGGAAGCAAGTGAAGTATATCAGGACAGGAAGTTGTGGAGGTCTATCACTGGGTCAGGATAAAACATCTGTGTTGTTGGCTTACCACAAAAGGGATTATAGCGTCATGATATGTATGTATGTACGTATGTATGTATTTGCCCAAAATTCATTTTAACCATATTTTCAATACGACATCAATTCATATTTGTACAAAATGAAGTTAATATTACTTTGCTAAGCAATTTAATTTCTAATTTTATAATGTCTGAATGGTACTTGATAATTTTACCATTAATTAATGGCAATAAGTAATTATTGTACTGGATTGCCAAAATTCAATGTTAAAGATAGGGGAAAAAAATTAATATTTGATTTTTCAGCTGAATTTTTGGTTATATAAACATCAATCAGTACTTAATAAGGTGTTGTCCCTAATTTTTAGCTGCCCGGCACCCTTGACCCTGAAATGACCCTTGCTTTTTTAAATATAAATTTTAGAGAAATTCTAACTGCACCAATATTGAATTCCTAGGCCCTCAAAACCTAAGTACTGGCACCTTGGTTGTTCACATGTCAAAAACCATACTTTGTAGGGTAGGGTCATGACCCTTTTCTGTGGACGGACCCTTTTTTCAATACAGTCTTAACCTGGGAAGGGATTGAGATATTTTGAAAAGTAACCCAAGCTGGTATGGCCGAGTGGTGAAGGCAGCTGACTCGCAACTCTGTACTCCTCACCGAGTATAGGTTCGAGCCACTGCTGGGTGCGTACATGAAGTGTGAGAGCACAACGCGTTGCACGATGCATGTTTACATGCATTCCATGATGACGCACAGTATTTGGGAGGTTCATGATTGTTGTGATTGCACCGACCAGCCTGCCTAGATGTTTCCACGGTTTCTCTATATAGGCTGTCATGGCGAATGCCGGGCTGTGTACTTAGGCCGTGGCCGGCCCGTGTGTGCTTTTCCATTAATTGGAAAGTCCTTACCTGTCGATAAGACAAAGTCTTGACTGGGACTGGGATTGGTGTATAGCACAATAACACAATATGGCAAGCAAAAAAAAAAAAAAAAAAAAAAAAAAAATGTTGTTATGTAGGTTTTTGGGGGCAAGCAATCCTCTTAAATACTCGTTAAATTCTTTAGCCCCTTGAATACAAAAAGCCAAAGTTTCAGAATGATACAGCTAAATTAAATTTTAAGGTCTATACTTAACATGGGAAATGTGCCTCGGAGGTGTTCAAAGTCACCCCAGAGGACAAAATAGGATATAAAAAATAAACTTCTAACCCTACTGCAATAAAATTTGGTAAACATTGTCAGGAAGCTATATCTGACAAGATGGTACCAGATTCATATGCTAGCTTTCACCTCACCACCCTCCAGGGTAAGAGTTTAAGGGATTGTGTTTATTGTTAACTTTCCCACTTCTTGGAAAATAATTTTTCTCGGAAAACAAACAATTTAGGGAACTAAAAAAGCCAGCAAAATTAAATTTGAAAATGTGCATGTGCACTATGCACACAAATTTTTTAAACAAAGTGGCAACACGCATTATTGAGTAACAATGGGGGGAAGTTAAAGTATATAGCCAAGTTTTCAAAGTCACCCCGGTTGACTGTACTTTATGATTACCAAGGAGAGAGAGAGAGAGAGAGAGAGAGAGAGAGAGAGAGAGAATGCACTAATTCACAGTATGTCAATATTCATCAACATTACTCTATATACGTCAAAGGTTCCATGCTACCTATGTAACATGGGAGTAAGGGTAAGTGAGAAGCAGAGGGAGGGATCAGTTATACATTCAAAATGCATACTGATATGCGGTGTTTACGTTGCGCTTTTGTACTGTAATTGGAATTGTTAATTACAGCTAACCGGGTTGACTTTGAATACCCGGGGTGACTTTGAACACTTATTGGCTACTTTAACTTTCCACTCTTGTTACTCAATATTGGGTGGTGCCACTATGTTCAAATTTTTTGTGTGCATAGTGCACATGTCTAAATTTAATTTTGCTGCCTTTTATAGTTCCCTAAATTGTTTGTTTTCCCAGAAAAAATATTTTCTGAGAAGTGAAAAAGTTAACAATAAACAAACACCCTTAAACTTTCTACCCTGGAGGGTGGTAGGGTATTCTATTCTATTTTGGGTATAAATCTATTCTTTCTCACCATTGGATTGCTTGCCCCCAAAAACCTACATAACAACATCTTACTTGTCAAAATATCTCAATCCTTTCCCAGGTTAAGGCTGTTTTGAAAAAAGGGTCCGTCCGCAGGAAAGGGTCATGACCCTGCCCTACAAAGTATGGTTTTTGACATGTGAACAACCAAGGTGCCAATTTGCCAATACTTAGGTTTTGAGGGCCTAGGAATTCAATGGTGCAGTTAGAATTTCTCTAAAATTTATATTTAAAAAAGCAAGAGTCATTTCAGGGTCATGGGTGCTGGACAGTTAAAAATTAGGGACGCCACTTTGTTAAGTACTGATTGATATACTCATAGCCAAAAATTCAGCTGAAAAATCAAATATTAATTTTTTCTCCTATCTTTAACATTGAATTTTGGCAATCCAGTAAAAAAATTACTAATTACCATTAATTAAGGGTAAAACTATCAAATACCATTCAGACATTATAAAATTTGAAATTAAATTGCTTAGCAAAGAAAAATTAACTCCATTTTGTACAAATATGCATCGATTTCCTATTAAAAATATGGTTAAAATAATTTTTGGGCAAATAAAATTTAAATAATTAAATTGGGGGGTTGGGGGTGGACCTTGAGTTGTCATATCATATAACAAGACCCCTAGTAATAGGATCCATGAAAGTTTAAGGCTCAAAATTCAACCCAAAGCCAGTAATAATTTTTTAGATTTAGGTGTTCAAAGTCACCCCGGTTTAAACACGCAGCTTAAATTTTTTGTTATTTAGGGTTTTTGAGAAAATTTAAAAACAACACATGGGGTTAGTAGTATAGTACGTTAGCTACACGACCCCAAATTTTTTGGCTGCACTGAAAAAATTATTTTTGAAGATATTTGCATAATACTGCAAAAAGCAGGGTCGGCCTGGCCAGGTCCGCGAGTCCGCGATTGCGGACCGGGCCCCCCCAGGCGCGGGCCCTTGCCGTGCCCACCACAACACTCCAATTAAAAAAAAAAAAAAAATGAAGGAAAAAAAAAAAAAAAAAAAAAAAAAAAAAAAGGAGAAGAAGAAGAAGAAAATTAAAAGGACAATTTCGAACTGATAAATTTTCTTTTTCTTTCAAAAGAAGATAAGAAATTACATCTAATCTTAAAATTCTATCCGCTTTTAATTTTTTAAAAAATTGCACTCCTATAGTGAACTCTATAGTCTAGTGGTCAGTTAGCAATTGTTTTGTTATTGTTCACCTACTTTATATAATTTGTCCTCCTTTATATTTTGGTAAAAATAATAAAAAAAAATGTGACTTTTTGATTGAACGGCGGGGAAGAAATGTGACTTGGTGCGGCAAGTGTGTCGGTGTGACAATACTAATTAGTAAAGATAAATTTATAATTAAATTATCGCTCCTAAATGTTTTCTAAACCAGAATATAAACACAATACTGGTGCACTGAAACATATACTCAGTCCGCTAGAAAAGAATTGGATAAGTGTGGAAATGATCCTAAACAAAGAAAGCTGTCGTTCTCCGCGTTTAAATAAAATAGTTGATTTTATTCAATTGTATTTTTTAATTTAAGCTTTTTTCTGAACACCATATTTTTCTCCATTATATTAGCTCATTTAAAAACATTATAATGATTTTATTTGTAGTGTGCATGTCATAAAAATATCATATAAAAGTGAAGTATTTTAAGTAAATTCCTAATTAAAAGGGGGCGTGGCATCAAAAAAAATTTCCTGCGGAGCATTTTTGGGGGGCTTCGCCCCCAAACCCCCCTTTGGTCGCGGGCCCTATTGTAATCTCGCGGACCGGGCCTTTTCCTCCCAGGCCGACCCTGGCAAAAAGTGTTCAAAGTCACCCCGGTTCACTGTATGTGTTTAACCAAAATAACATGCAATCTTATGGAGCTCACTTAACAATTCCTATAAGAAAAAGGTCTTAATTCTTTTAATTATCTGGGGGTTATTATGCAACAGACGGGGAAATCTTTCTCTAAACATATCAAAGAACGCTGTCGAAATGCATTGTCATCTTCATTCGCTATCTCAAATCTAAATTCGTTATCTTTGGAAACAGCTATTAAACTGTTTCACCTGAAAATCTCTCCAGTTGCTTCGTACGGCATTGAAATTTTCTGGTCATTTATGTCTATAACAGACTTCAAAAATCTAGAATCTGTTAAGTCTCGGTACTTAAAACGGATACTTTGCTTGTCAAAATTTACGTCGTCAAGGCTGGTTTACGAGCTAGCAGGGGAGGAGTTATTTGTAACGGAACTACAAGTGAAATTTAAATTGTTAAAAACAGATAATTACATTAAATTTGTTAAGGATAGACTAAGTAAAACTGAAGATATCAGCCTGGCCTTCTATAATACCCCTGCATTTAATATTAATAATATTAATGGGTGGAAAGGCCCAAACTGTACAGACAGGCATGTTTTTACCCGTTATGCGGTGCATGGTTTCCACCATGTAATCTGTCAAATTAAAGAATATCACGAGTGTAATGATAAATGTGTATGTGTATTATGTAGTGGCCTATGTACCAGGTACCACTTACTTCATTGTCCATCTCGGACCCTATCATTAAGTCAATATGCAAAAATGTAGACCTATATAAATATGTATATAAATATGTATAAGTACACCTTGGTGTTTAATAAATAAATAATAATAAGAAAAAGGTCAATGTGAACACAGCATTACTGTATGTACTGTATATGTATGTACTTTATTCATATACATATATCATACATACTTTTGAAATGCTGATGAAAGTATCATATGATGGTGTATCACGTACCATTCTCACACACCTGTTTTTCTTGTATTATTATTATTGCAGTCCAAATAAAAATTTAATAATAGTTATAGCCAGTCAAAAAAGAAGTATGTAATACTAATAATAATTTGGCATTAAACACGTACAACAAAACAAACAAAATTATGGTGACGACACCAGACCATCACCAGACAAAGCAATTATAGCAAAATAATAACTTTTTAGTTTCCCAATATGACAGATCACACAATGTGTGCATACGTAAAGAAATATTCTATGTGTGTACATCATATACATGCATAAATACTTTATATTAATCATATATAAGCTTCCACAAGTCCAGGTAAACAGAGAAAATTGAATGACAACAATAAAAATCGGACTGAACCGACAGCTTTCCAACACTTTTGGAGACTCAATTTTCAGGGAAGATGATATTAATTTTTGTAATTAAATAAGCACATATCTCGGAATTCATTAAGATATAAAATTAGTATAAATACCACTAATATGTAGTATTAAATTACCAAAACTCTTCAAAAACACTTTGTATTATTTCTAATATATTCCGCCATCTTTGAATTTAGGCCGTGCTGCCATCCCAGTAGACTATTCCCCAACTATTTTGCTAATAAACGGCGCCCCCTATGTTAGTTTTCACCGGGTGACAGCCAACAGCTGCTAAAATAAAATCAAAATAAAATTTCAGCAATCTTTGAGCCCATAGTTGAAATAGTAAGTATTTTAATTCTTACTATAATAATAGTAATAATAGTAATGTATAGTAAAATTTATAAAGCTTTCTACGAGTTTATCATGGAAGTACAGTACATATGCATTTTATGTGGCAGAAAGTGGATGGGACTATACTCAGACCATAGTTGGGTTTGTTATTATATAGTTATTAGTTTTATTATGTACATACATATATAATATTTCCTTGGGTTGGATGGAAACCTCTCTTAATTAAACAGTAGCTGGTCCAATATCATACATATGTACATACTGTATCGCATACATAAGTTTTAAAAGTCCACTTTTTAATAAGCTTGGAATGCGAATTACATACATATATATTATGAAAGAATTGTGTCAAAATAATCTTTTATTGGTGATATATATACATATCCCCCTGGCTGCACCCAAAGGGCATACTTGCATTTGGCTAAAATCACAACTGCGCATGCATCCACCATAAGATTAACGTGTAAAATGTACTACAAGTACGCCCTTTGTTGTACTGGACAAAAATGCAAGTACGCCTTTTGTGAGAAAACCTTGAAATGCAATTACGCCCTGTGGGCGCAGCCAGAGGGCGATATACCTACTGTATGTATGTTACGCAGCACGACGCAGCACATACCAAATCACCAATTAAGTTCCTGGTAGGGTCGTCTCAGTTCTTGCTGCAGGACAGTATAATTATATATTATGTTAAAAATAAAAATGTTAAAAGGAAGTTTAAATTTTAAACCAGTATATTATATAGGTCTAGGTATTATATCATACCATCAAAACTGTTCTACGAGCATATATTACCAGTGTAGGAAAATGTGCCAAAAGAACTGAATCTCTCCATTTACCTCAATGCTAAAAGATAGGGAGCATAATTAACATCATATTTCATTATAAATTTGTATATACCAAGAACTACGACTCTCTGCATACACTGTATATTTGCATATACAGTACACAACAAGTTTTTTTTTTTTTTATATATGTAGCCTATATTCTAAAAAAAAAAAAATAATAAATTCTTATGCTTCAATAATATGCAATGAAAAAAGTAAAGGTGTATGATGTATTGATGTATACATTTCTTCAATTTCTTAATTATTCATGTGCAAATCCATATGGATTAGTTTTAATACTTCACTGTCTTTCAAAATTGGGTGTTTGTGTCAGGTTCATGTTCCAAGGATTAAAATTTTTTATGGTGATATCCTGCCCTTAATGTTCATTTTAATGGAGACTGTACAGAGAGATGCTTCTGCTTTATATTATACCGTATATATTGTCTCTATCGCGTTGAAACGGTTCTTCTAAAGTTATCACAAACCCGATGCGTTGCGCATCTGCTACAGTAAACCCTATATAGATGCACTACGTATTGAGTTCGTGATTACTTCAGAAGAACTGCTTCGACGCGATAGATACACACACACATATATATATATATATATATATATATATATATATATATATATATATATATATATATATATATATATATATATATATATATATATATATATATATATATATATATATATATATATATATATATATATATATACTGATAATACTGATTTATATTTCTAAATCTTTTCATAGCCAGCAAAGGAAAAAAAAAAAAAAAAAAAGGAGATTAAGTATGCTCCCCACTAAGGTACTTGTTACCTCTTTCCTGTGCAATTGTTGTGAAGCATGTTTTCTCTATTGTTTTTCTTTCCTGTTGTTAGCTCATTTTAGCTCAAAACTGTGAATGAATTATAATGTTTGTGTTATTATATTAGCCTATTACAGTATTATTTATTATTATTTTTACAATATCTTTTTTTTTCTGCTTGTTATTATTATTATTTTGTGAAGCTATGTTAAAGCTTTGCTTACCAACTTACAGTATTTTACAGTATTGCTACTTCTTCTGAGTTCTTCTACTTCCTTTTTTTTTTTTTTTTTTTTTTTTTTTTTTTTTTTTTTTTTTTTTTTTTTACTTTGCATGCGTATTTTCTAATAAAATGTACAGTTTATACAGTAATCCATGATATGGTACTATTGCAGTTTTTGAAGAAAAAGGTTTAATTTTAGCATTTTTTTTTTTTTTTTTTTTAATATTACCTACATTACTGTATTTGACATTTGATAAAATTTAAATAATCAATGGTTTAATGCACTTATAATTTTATTCTTAAGGACAGTTTTATACTGTGAATTAATTTTTTGTCTGAAATAAATAATACGTAAATCTGCATCATTATTACACAACTTAGTTAAATTTTTTTTTAAAGGTTTCTTCTCCAATAGTTGCACCAATAGCAGATATTGAAGAAAACCCATCTAAGTTGACCAAAGCAAAGAAGAGAAGACTTAGGAAGAAACGTTTAATCCAGGGTCCTCAGATTGATGGTGGAGAAGCTCAGGCAGAGTTGCCACCTGACACTGAACTTGTGCTGCCTCCCACAGTTGCAGTCTTAGTGAACACTGAGGATGATAAATCAGGCAAGAAACAAACTGTTTTTGGATCAATAACAATCACTCCTCTCATTACTTCAGTAAGCTCTACTGAAATTCAAGCTAAAAAAGAACATGATACTACATCAAAAATACCAGTGAACAGCACAAATAAAATTCAAAAGATTAAAGATTTAAAGAGTGGTAAATGTGCTGTAGAATCTGAAAAAGAAATAAAGGAGACCAAGGAAGAAGTATCACCAGTACAAATTAAACAGTCTGAAGGAAATATAAAAGTTGCTGAAATGTCTGATAAACAAGGTAAAAAGACTACTCAGAAAGGAAAATCTACTAAGCAAGACCAATCAAAATCTCCTACTGTATCAAATAGTCCAATAAAAACTTCTGAGGCAGCTGAAAATGTAAAAAAAGCTTCTCAACTAAATTCTCCACCACAAGCTAAAGAAACACCTGCGAAAGAAACTGTAGTTGCAGCTCAAGCAAGTTCAGCTGATGAAGGACAGTCAGCAGTAGAGAAAACCAGGGAGGAAATTATGGCTGAAAGAAAAGCAAAGAAAGCCGAAAAGGCTTCCAAGAAAGGTAAAGGAGGCAAAGAGAATGCTAAACCCCAGCAGCAAGAAGCTTCAGTAAAAGAAGCTGTAAAGCCTACCGAGGCTCCAATTGCAGAACCACAAAGTAGCCCATCTACTAGTACAACTGTGAGTGTAGAGACACCAGCTCCTAAGCCTGATGAGAAAAGCAAAGCTGCATTGAAAGAGGAAAGGCGACTCAAACAGGTAAGTACTGTAAACAATATCACGATTTAAAAGTGATATTGACCTAAAACAAACTATAACACACAGGAAGCCCAGAGAGCTGCCAAAGCAGCAGCTGCTACTAATAAGAAGCAAGAGCCACAACAGTCATCCAAACCCGAGACCAAAAAGGCAAGCAAGGAAAGTCCTGCAACAGCCAGCATTACTGCTAAGCCTAAGAGTAGCAAACCACTGACAAACTTGGCAAAATTGCTGAGTCACTTGCAACGTGATAGCACCACTCAACCTTCTACTGAGTGAGCATTACATACAATGTTTGTGAGACATAACATAATCTTAATGCTGTATCATATTGTGTTTGCAGAGGAATTCACCCAGCCATAATCAAATTAGGACTTCAATACTCACAACACCAAGTAGCTGGCTCAAATGCTAGAGCTGTTGCACTCATGAGAGCAATGAAGAAGGTAAACATTTGTTTAAAAGAAAAAAAAAAGTATTTTTTATTGTAAAATTTTAAAACTGTATGTGAGTTTAGTATTATTATTTTTAGCTGCAATCATTTACAAAGATAGTTCATTAACTCGATATTTAAATTATCTGTGCTAATGTTTCAGGTGATAGAAGATTACATAACACCACCTCAAAGTGAGTTGCGGAGAGATCTTGAAAACTGCATGCAGGCTTATATGGAATATTTGGATAAGTGTCGTCCAGTGTCTGTTTCCATGACAAGTGCAATGAGTTATCTTAAGAATTGCATTCAACAACTACCACCTGCAATCTCAGATGACAAAGTATGACCCCCCCCCCCCCCCCTATTTTTTTTTTTAAATATATAGTTAAATGATTTGATGATGTTTCTACTGAATAAATCAGTAATTTGTTTTTGATTATGACTGATTTTTATATTCCCCAGGCAAAGAAGCTGTTGATTGCAGGTATTGAAAGCAGTGATAGAGAAGATGGATTTATCAATAAATTGGATCTAGATTGCTGCAGTGTATCATACAACATGATGGAGAAAATTAAAGATGGAGATGTTATCCTTACTTATGGATGGTAAAGTTGTTTATTTTATTAGATATTAATAATTTACAGCAGTATTACAAAAAGAATTGTATTTTGTTTAATGTTATCCTACATCACTGCCAGCTCACAAGTGGTTGTGAAGTCACTTGAATAGTTAGCAATTATGTTAATTTTCATAAGCAAAACTATTCACCCAGCATCACTTAACCACCTTGTGAGCCTAATTATACTATCTTGATCCTACATACATTTTTGTAGTATAAAATGTTTCGAAATATATTTAGTCTATTCTATAATATAAATAAAATAATTAATAAAAATACTACTATACTTATGCTATTTTGAAGAATAATTAAATTCTATATTTATATATTATCAAAAGAAAGAATAGGAAAAACTAACTAGCACCTTACCATGATATAGTCGGTATAGCTAGGTGAAGATTTTGATGGCACAGTTAACCCAAATACTTACATTGATTAAGATGTTTCAAGGACGTTTCTTCAGTTGGTTGGAGTTTTCCTATCCTTTCCAATGATAATATATTCAAACTGAAATAGGTTTTAATTTCTACACAATTAATAAAAAAAATTCTACATTTGTGTAAAAGAAAGCTAATTTTGTGTATTTTTAGCTCATCTCTTGTGCAAAGAGTGTTATTAGAAGCTAAGAGAAGAGACAAAAAATTCCGAGTGATGGTGGTAGGTGCAAGACCTTGGAAAGAAGCAGAGAAAATGCTTCATTGTCTCTCATCCCAGGGGCTTCCCTGTACTTATCTTCTCATAAACGCTGTTAGCTCAATCATGAGACAGGTGTGTACTTAATATATATAGCCCTATATATAATATGGCTTAATTTAAACCTAATCAATCAAAGTAGGTTCTCGTCAAACGTTCAACCAATATTATTAGTTGTACAAGTAAAATGTATGGTGTAGGTATTTATGCCGCATTGAGAGTCCATATGTATTTTATTTATTGGTTGAATACCACATTTTGGAAATTTGTGAGTTAGCACAAAAAGGGTAAAATGCTTAATATTGTACTTAATTAATGACATTTAAGGCCATTACAATTCCTATGACTTGTAATTAATAAGGAAAGGTAAAAACCATTTCGGTTTGAATCAATAATCAAAGGAAAGGATAGGAGAAACCAACAGGTGCCTTACCACGATGAGGTCCGTAGCTTGGTGAAAATCTTGATGGCACAGTTTACACAAATATATTTACAAGTTGTAAGACGTTTTGAGAGCAACAGCCCTCTTCTTCAGTTGCTTAGCTGTTGCCCTCAAAACGTCTTAAAACTTGTAAATATATTTGTGTAAACTGTGCCATCAAGATTTTCACCAAGCTATGGACCTCATCGTGGTAATTCCTATGACTTGTTGTTTTTTGAGTGGTAAAAGGCATAACACTATAATGTGCATTTTATTATTATTATTCAATGGATTTTAATAACATTGATATTTTAGATAAACTATAGGCCTATAATAAGAAAAATAAAGCATTTTGGTTACGTTGATAATTTAAAAGAAAAGGATAAAGGAAATCAGCAAGGGTCTTAGCATAGAGTGAAGAGAGACCCATAATTTGGTAAAAATCTTGCTAGCACAAAGATAAAACACTAACATATACAGTATAGTATATTGGATAGCTTTTGACACTAAACTCCAATATAAAACGGAGTATGTGTATATGCCTTTCTTGGTCCTTACAGACTTGGAGACTATAACATTAAGCGAGTCTCTAAAGACTGATGCTGGCACACACACACACATACTGTTTTCTCTTGGCGTTTTTGGTGCCAAATAAAGCTACCCAATATGTGTAAGTTTTTTTATCTCTGTGCTACCAAGATTTTCACAAAACTATGGGACTCTCTTCACAATGGGTAAGGTCCTTGCTGATTTCCACTATCCTTTTCATTGATATTTGAGGTACGTAATTTAATAGCAAAAAATGAGAGAAATAATAAAAATCACAATAAGAAAATGCAAGATTAAATTTAGTATGTTACATCTAAAGCAGTTGTCTTGTTGTATATCAACTTGAAAACCTAAATGTTCATAATTATCCTAGTGGCCATGACAGAGGATAACCTTTATGACCCTAAAGCATCAACCCTTGCAATTATTTAACCAAATAAAAGGTGCAAAAGGTGATAATCAATAAAAAGATTTGATAGAAAAACACATATAGATTAGGAAAAATTGAGGAATGGGAGATAGTAATGAGCACTGATGGGAATGCTGTGGCAGAGAAAAATTTTGGACCCAGGCTGAAAAGAAATATGAAAGTCAAAATTCTCCTTTTTTTGAAGCGCTTTTTAATTATTGAAATACTTAAATATTGATCATTTTACCCTAATGATCTGTTCACACACAAATATTTGCATTTTGTGCAATAATTTTGATAGCATGGTTTTAAATGCAATCAAATGTTTACACAAAGCAAATATTACTCCACGTAAACAGAATTTAATTTCTAATTTAAAATTGTAGGTATATTTTCAGTTAGGTATTTTCCTTAAATTAATTACGTATTTTCTGTTAGAATAGGCTATTTTTTTCTCAACTTCAGTATCTTGTAATGTAAATTAAATTCTAATAGGACCATTTTTCTTTTGTTTCAGGTGAGCAAGGTGTTATTGGGAGCACATGCTATTCTTGCTAATGGTTATGTACAAGCTAGAGCTGGTAGTTCTCAAGTCGCTCTCATTGCACATAGTCTCAATGTTCCAGTCATCGTCTGCTGTGAGACTTATAAGTTTTGTGATCGAGTGCAGACTGATGCTTTTGTGCACAATGAATTAGGCAAGTCAAATTAATGTCATCAAAAACTAAATGATCAATAATAAAGAAAATGATAGAATTATCAGCAAGGAGGGGTCTCTTATGGCAGAGAGTTCAAGTTATAAAAATGTTCATAACTGATAGCTTTCATCAGTGATTTGCTCAAGTAAAACTTTTCTTTAAATGATAATGTTATTAATAGGGATAATATAACATTGTACCATGGGAGACCTCAACCTCTCCATAGAACTTCTACTGTGGTAAAGTTCTTGCTGGTAATTCTATATATATATATATATATATATATATATATTTATTATTGATCCTAACCACAATGTTTTTTTTTTTCATTAAATTGATCATAAACTAAATGGAAGGATGTATAAGCAATGTTTTCTGTGATGTAGGTGAGAGCGACCAACTAGTGCCTGGTCTTGAAGTAAACAATCTGACCCAATGTGTTCTTGCCTATGATGTGACTCCACCAGAGCTTGTATCTGCAGTGGTGACTGAAGTCTCAATGTTGCCTTGCTCCAGCGTACCTGTTGTCTTGCACATGCAGTCTTCAGAAACAAGACTCAAAAGAAGAAACATTGTTGGACCCTCCAAGGCTTAGTTTAAACTCTATAGCGAGCGTTTATTAAGAGTTAACCTCAGACCTGGAAAAAGCAAAATATCTCAAAATCGGTTGAATAAATTTTTTCAAAAACTTTATGGGGGTTAAAAAATATCATGATCTGTGAGCTTCAGTTAACAGAATATTCGAAATTTATTTGTGGTTTGAGATAATAAGCAATAAAATTTGTATATGATTAACATTGTGTTTTTGTTTTCTCAATTTTAAAAATTTTTGGTTCAATAATTTTTTTTTTAACGTTCTGACGTTACAGATATTACCATGCTCTATTGATTACTTTTTGTTTTATATGTATTTCAAAATTATTTCTGGTTCAAAAAATTAAGCGTTAGTTTGCCCATTTGAATAACATTGATTTTGAATTTTGCTGCAAAATAAAATTGGTTAAAAATTAATTGTGAGAAATGTATGGGAATTATGAAGAAATTATACTTAAAGTTCTATTTTGTAAAAATGAGATGCATCCAAAAATATTTTTTAAAATATTTTTTGATCAGTTTTTTTTTTTTTTTTTAAAGGGGGCGTTCCAGGACTGAGGTTAACCGTTAAAAGCTCTATTTCTTATTTGGTTATTTGTCTACCATCTATTTGCTATTCAATAGTAACTTCTGCTGCATAACATTTTGTATGTGTCTTCAAAATTATTTATAACTGACCTATTTAATTTTGTTTACTAAATTTCTTAAGCAATAAACTGTAATGAGAATATTGAAAAAATACATTGTTATTTTTTTTCTCCCTATTAATAAATTAACTTGTTATATTTTATATGAATGCTTGATAATCTTAATCATAAAGATGTATCAATACCAATGGTTCCATTTTAAAGTATTTGAATGTTAAAACTCAAAAAAATTACTGCTTTAGTGGCAGAAAAAGTCATTAAAAAATAAGGAGAAGGGAGAACAAAATAAAATGACAAAATACATTCCACTTTTTTTTTTTAGTTTTTTTCACCAACATTTCACAGGAAAATATTCCACTATAATATTTAAGTGACATGCCATAATAAGGGTTGAGAAGAGTGGACACTTTGCATTAATTTATTTTGTACATTGGATAGAAAATATACACACGATTGTAATGAGGACTGGAAATACTTGGGAGTAAAAACATGATATGCTTTTCTTTTATATTAAAATATCAATACCTTGTCATATATAACAATGCAAGATGGTCCACTGCATTTAACAATCCTTAAGTGCTGCACTCTGGTTTACATACAATTACTGTAACCTGCTAACAACGACCTACCTTTAATATACTGAGCATTATACATATATTTGTAATAATTACACTGTGAAAGACAAAAATAATATTTATAAGATAACTTTTTAAGTCCCAAAATAAAGATTAAAAAAGTGCTTCAACAAAAAATCCTTAGGAACTAGAATAAAATTTAAGGATCTATTGCAACCCTGCCCATTAAACCATTTAAGAAGCAACCCTGCAATTTGATTAGAGAAGTTTACTTAATTAAACTTTGACCTAAATAACACCTTGAATAGAAATAAAAAGAACGCAGCACTATTTTCTTCAGATTTCAAATTTGAGTTTCTAAACAAATAGTACTTTGTCTTTGCTCTTTGCTGTCTGGAAAATTTTATCTATCTTGCCAAACACTTCTGCAGAGGATTTTGCTGCATCAACAAAATGATGGATACCTAAAGAATAAATGACAAAGTTAGTATGGTAATAGATGTAAATGTATTTTTAATTCTCCTCACCTCGAATTTTGTAATAATCAACCAGAGGGCTTGTTTGTTTGTGATAAGAAGCTAGACGAGTCTTCAGAGTCTCGGCATTGTCATCTGAGCGTCGGATCAAGGGCTCCCCAGTAATCTGAAACCATGCCATAGGTTAACAAACTGAAAACATCCCAACAAGGTCTTTACTTACATCATCTTTCATTGATACTTTTGGAGGGTGGAACTCTTCATGATATGAACGACCACTTGCTGTATGAATAAGTCTTCCTGTAATACGTCGCACGAGCAAGTTGTCATCAATACCAAACTCAACTACAGCATCTAAGCTTGTCTTGCGTCGCTCTAATAAGCCATCCAGCTGAAACATTTTATTGACATTTTTACTGAAGTATAATTTTAGTGTTAATCAGTTTTATTAATTTATTTGTTTTACTACTGACCTTCTCTGCCTGAGGAACTGTACGAGGAAAGCCATCAAGCAAAAAGCCATTCTTGCATTCAGGTTTGTCAAGATTGGTGTCAATCAAGTTCACCACTAGCTCGTCACTCACCAATACACCTGAAAATTGTGTATGTAGTTAATACTATGCATTAA
Source organism: Ecdyonurus torrentis (assembly GCA_949318235.1). Taxonomy (NCBI): domain Eukaryota; kingdom Metazoa; phylum Arthropoda; class Insecta; order Ephemeroptera; family Heptageniidae; genus Ecdyonurus; species Ecdyonurus torrentis. Next base: position 10,809,532 of record OX439128.1, on the reverse strand, counting down.
TAGGTAATGCTCCGTTAAACTAATTACCAGCATCCAGGGTCTTCTTAAGTGTCTGGCCAAGCGTTGAGCCAGTGGCAATCTCAGCTCGCAGCATATCACCCGTTGATAGGTGACAAACACAGTACTTCTTCTTCAACAAAGGTGCCTATATGAACCGAAAACATAACTATAGGTTATTGTTATTATGTACAGTATATTATAATCACACTTTTGAAGCTTTTAAAAATGACCTTGGGGATAAAACAAACAAACACATTAATCACTGAACTACATATGCATAATCTATAGAATATTTTATAAGCGAATCCATATATATATATTTTTATCTTTTAGGGCAAAGTCCAAAGTAAAACTCGCCTTTAATAAGTGAATATGTATAGCTCTGGCCAAAAGTTCCCAAACGATTTGCATAGGCAACCCGCAACCACACTATGTTATCTTTATAACGCAGCGGCCGCTGCTGCCCCGTTCGGGAACTTTTGTTCAGAGCTGTATGCATATGCATACATATAATGATATAAATATAATATGTACTGTACATAAATATGACAATGATCTCTCTCTCTCTCTCTCTCTAGTTACATACGTACCTAATCAAGTGTCACAATCAATTTATAAACTTGCAAATCTTATTGTTAATATTTGTTTTTACCTGAGTGCCTTTGCCAGATCCAGGTGGACCAAGTAATATAGCCTTGATTCCAATATTAGGGTCATTTTCAGGAACCGGTACCTCCTTCGTGAGTGGTGCAGCGGCGGGTGGCATAGCGTTTTTGATTAGGTTTCTTACGTTTAATTGCGTTTAATCAAAATGTACGGGTATGTCAAACGCTAAGGAATTGTAGGTAGTGTAATATTAGTAACAAGTTCTTAGAATCTATTAATAGCAACCTATTCACCTATTTTTTAACAGCAGTAGCAACAAACCGAACAAACCACGGTGGCCGGAAAAAAGCAGCTGGCAAATTTAACGATGCTCATTTGCAGGAAAAAAAAAAAAAAAAAAAAAAAAACAGCTGGTAAAGAAAACAGCAGGACCGGCAGCCGGCAGTACAGTACTTCACAGAAATCTACAAAAATTGTCTTTTTAATGAATTTTTGTTGCTATATTGCAGTATAAGAGTTTAACCTGTGTCAATACTAACTTTTGAAATATATTTATCGCCATAAATCAATATGTTTATCATTGAACCTATAACTCAAAGTTTGAGAACAAGTCTCGCTTTCATTAGCAGTTCAACTCTATGTAAGTTTTTAAAAAATCATTATTATTTTTAGGATAATATCATACATATACATACATACATATAGTACATATATGTATGTATGCATATTATTTATGTATGTATTGTATTTATGTCATATTGTCATTTTCATATATTAATACATTTGTACAATTTGTGTGCTAGAATATTATGTATGTAGAGTAAAAAAAAAAAAAAAAAAGGCAACATTATACATATTTAATGTATATGTATGTATGTATGTATGTACATATACATTAAATTGCTATACGTATTAACTGTATGTATATATATACATAATATGATACATACGTATTGCGTACAAACTGTAATACATACTAGCTGTACTGTATAAACTTTGTATCAAATGTTACAAAATATTTCTATTCCAGTGGGGCAGAGCATCCATCCAGCATTCAGAATATCAGTCGCAGGGATAAAATATTTCCCGCCACCGCCGAAATTTGATGGTGAATATATTTACAATAATAGCTAAATCAATGCAGTAAAGTGACACCCTAGACATAGCATTTCAAATATTATATTGGTGCTATTTTTTTAATTTGCGGTATACATGAGTTGAATACACTGAACGGAGCTTACCAGTGGAGCATGCTAACAATGCTAACCCATCACAAGGAGGAACGGTTAAATTCCCCTAATTTCTAATCCTTTGGTATTTCAGGACCTTTTGTTTGTAGCTGTTTATTATTGTTACCGTATACTATTTTTACTCTTTGAAAACTGGCATAGAGACCAATAAAATTTCAATGTGGTATACAAGTATACAACAAGACACTTTTATGTGTTTTAAGCTCTATTAAGTAAATCGATGTTGTTGCAAACAATATATGTGTATCGCGTTTTTTGTCACAGTATGCAAAATGTCTATCTCAAAGTAATATGTGTAAGTCGAGCGCCATCTACATAATGTTTGGAAACGACCTACACATTTTGCTTTGCATGACAAAAAACAAGATACACATATTGTTCGCAACAATATCAAAATGCCCCTTCCCCCCTCCCCCCCCCCCCCCAAAAAAAAAACATCATCCCTGGTAACATTTATTCAGTTAATTAACAGTGATGCTATGTTTACATTCAAAGTATTGTGCAACTTCATAAAATTAAAAAAAAAAAAAAAAAAAAAAGTTCAGACATAATAATATAAAATTTTATTCCAATGCCTTTTTCAGTCCTATTGGAGCAATATTTTCACAGTGAAATAAAGTTTATAGCATAATTGTCTCTATGAAAAATCATTTGTAGGATGGAGCATGCTGTACAATTAAACTCTCCATATGATTGCATTGGATATACTTTTAGGTGTTTTAGGGCAATTCCATAAAATTGTATATCATGAATCATTATGTTTAGTGTCTACATATATATATATATATTTCAATATATATTTCAAGTAAAATAATTAAATTAAATACATTGTAAGAAAAGCTAAATGTAAAAATTTTCAGGTGTCGAGTTCCCTGAGCGCCAGAAGCTGAAGTTTGTGGATAAAGTGCCAATTTTGCCTACCAATGTCAAAGCACCAAAAATGACTAAAAGATTAGATTTGATGAGAGGACCAGAAAAAGTTCATAATTTTCTAGTACACAAGCAATATGGCATTATTGTAAGTAAAAAACATTATTTTGGTATGAAAGTTTGATTCAAATATTCAAAAATAGTCAAAAATTAAAACAGCAGTTTAAAGTATTGTTCACATGAAATGTAAAAGTTATGTGCATCGACATGCGTCATTGGAAAAACAAAGTTGCAACAATGTAAACAAATGGAGTCGTTCATATTGTTTTTGAAAATTACATGTGAACGGCTCCATTTGTTTACATTATTCCAACTTTGTTTAGCCTTTGACGCACATAACTTTTACGTTGCATGTTGAAAATATTTAAGTAGGAATTCATATATAGGCCTATATATATATATATATATATATATATATATATATATATATATATATATATATATATATATATATATATATATATATATTTATATGTATATAAATTGATGTATTTGTGCCAGGCTCTGCATGGAGGAAGATTACGTTGGGGTCACTTTGAAATGATTCGCTTGACATTAGGTCGCAAAATGGACACCAATAGAATGTTTGCTGTATGGAGAATAGACCCACCCTGGCAACCTGTTACCAAAAAGGTAATAATAATTATATAATTTGGTTTCTGTGCTCTTGCTATCCTTTCTATTATTATTTGGAGAGTACTTACTATACCGTAAATAGTTTTATGTTTTGTCCTTTACAAGTTTATTTAAGGTCTTATATAAGATGTGCACACAGGTACTAGACAGGTGAGTTAAGTCTCCCTCTATTTATGTTTGACTGCCTCCTCAAAAATATATTTGAATCTGATTGGCTGAGGTTGCCACACCGACTTAGTGACTGGCTGGCACTTTTACTCTCAGCTTATTGCATGATGTGAAGAAATTTGAACTCTGTTATCTAAAAAAGTGTATGTTATATTGCAATCAAAATTTCAAGATCAGTTAAAATTAGCTCAAGCTATACGCATACCAAATTTCATCATGTTCTATGGATTGGGAAAATATTTAAGTGTACGTGAGATAAGATAGGCATTTTCAAATCTTCTATGCTTCCCATGCTATTTTTACTCAGCTCCTAATACATAGATCCTTATGAAATGTGTTATGTGATAAAATAAAGACATTTTAAATTTACCCTGACATTTGGAATGTGATGTAACAGACACTTTTTGAGATATTAACTATCAACATAATCCCTTAAATAATTATTTATTTAAATATTTAATATATAACAGACGATTATTATTATCATTTAAGATATTAAATATTACAATATATAATATTATATTGATGCCTCCGCGTCAAAAGTGAGCATCTACACTTTCCAGATTTTGGACAAAACAACTATCTACACTTTCCAAGCAGCGCTGTAACTTGACAAGCGGCCATAAGCTTAAAGGTGTAGAACACCTTGAACAAAAAACTTGCCTAATATCCTAACATACCCAAATATCAACATTATTCTGGCCGGAGTCATTGATTTCTAATTTATTTTCCACTTACAAAATGTCAGTTGCGGGTTTACTATGTCACAGCTCGCCTGGTCCACGCGCGCGGAAACAGGCAAGCTGTGACGTAGTAAACCCGCAACTGACATTTTGTAAATGGAAAATAAATTAGAAAACAATGACTCCGGCCAAAATAATGTTGATATTTGGGTATATTAGGATATTAGACAAGTTTTTTGTTCAAGGTGTTCTACGTCTTTAACATTGCAGATGCTCGGCGGCGGAAAGTGTAGATAGTCATTTTGTCGGAAATCTGGAAAGTGTAGATGCTCGCTTTTGACATACATACATACCTACATATATATATATATATATATATATATATATATATATATATATCGTCGTGGTTCCGCTATATTGTCCGATGTCCACTTGGTTCAAAGTTTACTAATGTCCGATGTCCATTTGGTTCAAAGTTTACTAATGTCCGATGTCCATTTTGAACCAAAAAATTTTTATTGTATTTTTCGATCCAGAATTTCGTTTTACATATATATTTCAAATTTCTCATAAATAGATTACAAATTTGAAATTTTATACGATAAAAACTAAAAATATATTGCGAGAAAATACGTCAGCTGATCCGCGGTACGCCTCTTTTATATACGAACACGCAGATATCATTTGCTTCTCAAATCTTGAATTTTAAAGTAAAGATAACGATATTTTTTAAAGCAAATTAATTTAAAAATTGATTCCTATATTTACCGGCTTATTACAGTTAACTTTCAGTAAAATAATTAAAGAAAGCTTCTGCAAATAATTTTATAGTAAATTTTTACAATCGATATGTTATTATATACTTCAACTTAAAATGTTAAAATTACGCAGGTATAAATTTAGAGTTTTTTAAAATTATTTATAATAAAAATTAACATTTTTAATTAGCATTTGTTGGTTTAAGAATTGATTACAAAAAATTATTATATATAAAAAAATAAACTTTTATAAATATAATAAAGAAATATTATTGTATTGCAATAGAATTAGATAAGATTTTTGTAGTAGTTTCTATATTAAAAAAAACTCGTATTGACTTTTTAAATACAATATATATGTATCGGACAATATATTCAATTAGTTTACATCATATTTTAATTATATGTATGTATTTTGTATTCTATGATTTGACCTCTTCTTTTCTGTAAAAACATGGAACGCAATAAAAATTTTAATCCGTTAATTTTATCGCAAAAAGTTCGCAAAACAGTATTGTGTTAAACTACCCCTATATAGCTGTTTTTGCACTTATTTTGAAAGTGTTTTATTTTCTATGCGCATAGAAAATAAAAATTTCGTATGAAATTCATAATCCCGAAATATAACTTATCAAATAGTTGCGCAACCTGAGTAAATACATGCATACATGCAGTGCTTGAATTAAATTTATATATTTTTTTTTAATTTAAAATTACTTTACGAATTTTGTATAGATTCATTTAAATATACTGAATTGCGCCCCTAAATTTTCAGTTTCATAACAGATTTTTTTATTTTTTTAAACTTGCTATTATTATTATTATTTTTAGAAAAGTTGCAAGTCAACATAACATTAATTATGAATTCTTTGCCTCTAAATTTTATTTTGACATTTTCATTGTCTGCAGTTGCATAGAAATTAATTAATTTCAAGTTTCTGAATGAACCTATGGTTCAAAAATAGAGCAAAAATTGCTCTAGTTATTATACTCCATAGTTAAACTACTCCAATATATTTTCCGTTGTATTAATTTATACGACCATTTTTTCAAATTATCACTAGGTACGTGTACTTAAAAAACGAAATTAAGGGAATTTTGAATTTCTAATATTAGATCTTCTATACGGCAATCATCCTTTTTTATTATTATTATTATTATTATTTTTTTAATTTACTTAAGTCAACTTTGGAGCAAGTAAAACTAATTTTTACAAATATTTTTGGTGAGTTGCGTCATATATCACGCTGTTGCTAATATACCGTAAAACGAAATACAAAAACTAAAGCATCATATTTATAGACAATATACCGAAAATTCAGAATATGGTTTTATTTTTTTAACACAACACTTCGTTCATGAGCTATGATTTTTTAAAGTTTGAGTCCGCGATCTTTTTTACTCAACCGAAAGGGTATAATTATTCTATTTCTAATAATAATATAACATATTTATAATAAAAAATTTATGCCTTGTTTGGCTATGTTTATGATAGTAATAACTGTTAAATGCCTCATTAATACTGCAAATATTAAAGGAGATAATTAGTTTTTTGTGTCTCCTGAAAAGTGGTCAAAAGTGGACATCGGACACAGGGTCGGACTGGCAATGAAGGGGCCTCGTCCGCAAAAGGGGTGTAACATTCTCTTTAGGGGCCACAAAGGGGGCGTAACATCCTAGTTACGCCCCTTTTTGGGCCTTAGGGGCCTCCAAACAAGGGGGGCCACGTCCGCAATTGCGGACTTGCTCTTATGGCCAGTCCGAGCCTGATCGGACATTAGTAAACTTTGAACCAAATGGACATCGGACATTAGTAAACTTTGAACCAAGTGGACATCGGACATTAGTAAACTTTGAACTAAGTGGACATCGGACAATATAGCGGAACCACGACGATATATATATTTGAGCTAATGTGTTTCTTTAATAAAAACAGGCCAATTAAAATTTGTCCTTCATACTGCACCTTACTTGAGAATACTAAATAATGTGGAGCAAATGTGAAGTTCTGACCACTATGAAATCCCAAACTAAATAATAATAGTAATACAAAAAAAAAAAAGCATCAGCATAGAGCAAGGCTAGATCAAGTACAATCATTTAATAACAATCAAAAGCATTAAGTGATATTTCGTGGGTCAATGACATGCCTCGTTAAGTAGTTAGGCTTTGAATCATTCTTGTTCTCTTTCCTTCTTTATTTGTAAGAATGATGCGTGTGTAATCTATGAAATTAGTTGAAAGGACCAAGGAATTATACCACAATGGCTCATCCAGGAATATAAAACAGTGAAAGGGGGTCATAACTATTTCTGGGGGTGCAAGGGGTAACTACCCCTTGAGAGGTAGTTGTGAGGGGTGCTAACTCAATTTTTAAAATTTAAGTAAGAAAATACTAGATTTGGTGTGCTAATTTTAGTCTGTTTTTGTTTGTTATGTAAATTTTAGGGTTCAAAAATATTTATTTTTTTCATATAGCCTATATATATTTTTTAATTATAAGCAAACTCTTTTACTCTTTGTCTAAACATTAAAATAAAAAAATTGTTTTCCAACCCACCTCATTCTTTTTCACTCACTTTCTCAAAAAATCAACATTCATTATTTTCCCGGTACATTTTTTGTTATTTTTTTTATAGTATTTTTTTCAAATGTTGATACAAGGTATTTCAAAAAATACTAATAGTTTTTAGATATATGACAACGTAAGACCATGCCCCCTTGCCCCCTACATCAAATCTTCCGCAAATTAGCATTAAAAGTCATTGGGATACGCCCCCTTTAACACGCAAAACATACAAAACTTCAAGCTCCCCGTGTGCAAAATTTTTCTTGATCAACTTCTAAACAAAAAAAATACTAGTGTGTTCTATAGATCAAGTTTTAATGACTTTGACTTTTTCAACGATTTTTACGAGAGATTTACAGAGAAAAAAATTATTGAAGATTGCATATTCAAATTAACATGGGTCAATTTGCGATAATTTTTTTCTCGGCAAATTCATTCTAGAAAAATCTGAAAAATCATTTTTCATTAAAAATCAACACAAAGAAAAAGCTAGTATTTTTTTTAACCACTGAAAAAAAATTGAAGTGGGTCAAAATCGGGGTCCAAATATAGATTCATTAGCATTAGAGGGCCGGGCATTTGCGATACTTTGACGCTCTGTTGTGACGAGAGTTTTTAAGATAGAATTTTTTTGATTTCATTTTTGGGTACACCAGCCTTAACTTTATTCAAAGTCATAATAAAATTTTTTCGCTCCTACCCTAAAGTAGTACTGTACCTTAAGTTTCAATAGTAAAGGTATAGAAAATATGGAAAGTAAAAAAAAAAAAAAAAAAACTTATAGCAGTTTAACATTTCTTTATTTTAAATATTTATCTTTCTTTTACTTTGCCTTCGTATGAGCTTAGCTTGCTGATTGCAAGAATTTGCATGCGACCAAATGTACTTAAAATATGTAGGCTATAACCTATGTGAAAAAAAAAAAAATAATAATAATAAAAAATAAAAACAATCATGTTTAATGTAGTTTTCACTTGCAATGTGTGATAGTAATTGCAGGTGATCACCGTTCTTGTCATGGATCATTAATATTACAGTGAAGAGTTGAGTTTAACATTGCTGAATTGCTTTGATTACAGGGCCAAGGACAGCGCATGGGAGGAGGCAAAGGTGCCATTGACCACTACGTGACTCCTGTGAGAGCTGGCCGCGTAATCATAGAGTTGGCCGGTGTGTGCGAGTTTGATGAAGTGTACCCTGCACTGGAACAAGTGGCACACAAACTTCCCTTTGCAGCCAAAGTGGTGAGTCACGAGATGATGAAGCAGGATCAAATAAAAGAGGAAGAAAATCGGAAAAATAATACCAATCCCTTCACATTTGAGCACATAATTCGTAACAACATGGGTGGATCTCATCTATGGATTTCACCTGTTGACCGTAAATGGTTTGGCAAATATGTATAGACATTAATTAGATGAAGTGTACTAAATGTATTATATCAATGTTTAGATAATAAAACATTCGAATTGAGTGTAACAAAATTTTTATTGACTTTTATCAAAAATATACATACAAATTTACTATGAATAGTTTTCATATTATTTCTATTTTTGACAATTATATTTTAATCCTAAATTTTCAAAATACTATACAGTAATAGATAGGTATAATTTTTTGCTCATTATTTTGTAATAGCATTTATATACATGAAATTATACAGCTGGTTTATTTACAACATTGTTTTAAAATGTGTACCATACTAGAAACAAATAGAATGATCTATAATTATAAAGTGGCAAGTGAACCTATTTAAAATTAAATATTTTGTTTGTGAGATGTATACTCCTCCTGAATACATCTGACTGCAGCGTTAATCTCTCCAAATGTTAATATATGGGGAAACTTTAACGCAAGCGGTCAGATTTATTTCGGGAGGAGTGTGCAGTTTCCAACAAATGAAAGGTTACCATTTAAACTTGCTGCTTTTTTGTGCGCCTCAAACTTTATGTAGATATTTACGTCCTATTCACGTGCAGCACGAGGCATATTTGGCTTGCTGGCTAAAGCAGATAATCATAATAGATAGCTGATGGCTAACACTACACCTGAATGCATGACGAAAGACAAAACACGTGAATATGACGTAACAATATTGTTTCCACATAAAGTTTGAGGCGCTCAAAAAAGCAACACAATGAAATGGTAACTTTTCATGTGTCTGAAACTGTACATACATTAAAAAACAAAGTTTACAAAGTTGTGAAACATTTTTAATTACAGCTTAAGTTTTATTTAATTTAATTATTACAGAATTATTTGAACTTAAAATTTGAAAATCAGAAGCTTCAATTTCTCTATTAATATTTACACTGTACTATATTTACTTTTAACTTAAACAGCTTATTTCAGCACCATTTTTCCCCGGCCACACTTACATTATTTTTTCTATAATTAAACATGTGCTGGTTATGATTATGATACTGAGCATTGGAAGGAATAGCACAACTTGGGGGAGGGTTGCTCCACCTCAATGTTGCTGTGCTAGGGTCTGGTTTTTGAGCACCATCATGGTTGCTTATTTTATGTGGTCTCTTGGAGGGTTTACGTGGTATATCACTCAGTGGTACGCCATCCACTTGCTGCAAGCTGGCAGCTCGTGGAAGTGACAATCGTTGAGGTTTCTTAGGCGGCGCAGGTCTAGATTTATGCAGTACATCAAGTGAACGAGTACTTCTGCCATCACTACACACGCTTTCTGACTCATCACCTCCATGCCAACGTGGAGTTTGCGACCTACTAGCAGGTGTTTCGGAACGTCTAGGCATACGACCAGTTTCTTGTAAATTTGTAACTATAGTTGTAACATGAGAACCTTTTTGAAATACGTGTATTTCTGAAGGTGTACCATTATTATTTTTAACTACAGGTGAACTAAGAGATGAAGGAGTAGACGACATGTTATCTTTTACAAGATCTGTTACTTGTTCTTCTAGATATGAGATTCTGTGTGACATACGTAGATTTTCAGTTTTTAGTGCATCTCGTTCTCGCTTAGTTCTGTCCGCCTCAGGAGATTGCTCGGCAAGGCGACCTCGTGCTGCAGCTAGTTCTTCTCTAAGTGCTGCAGCTTCCTTCAGGATAAGAGCTGCTGTGTCAGGAGGTGGGGAGATGTGCTGTTTTACACGTAATACCACGAGTCGCAGGACTGACGAACTTGAGACTAGTATAGATGCTAGTTCCTCAGGACGAAATCCTAGCATTAACCGACCGTTTGCTTCCAGTATCCTAAAACAAAAATATAGTTTAATTTATGCCTTCAAAATGTTTTCAGTTAAACATTTTATTATACTATAGTATATTATAATATTATGTTATAATATGTATAATAGTTATTTTATTAATAATAAAGTTAAAAAAAAATCCCCTTAAAAAATTTATTTATTATTATTTTTATTTTTTCATATTCTAGTGACAATAATATATACCTGTCTCCAGCCTCGAGGCCACAATCATTCACCGCCCATTCGATAATAGGAGCAGCGTGAGCAGAGTCGTTGCGACGAGCGATACCAAAGGGGGGATTCGAAGGGTCCAAAGTAATGTTAACTGTGAGCAGCAAGGCTGTCATTTTCTGTGGCGATGGGACAGCAGCAGTCACGATACTAAAATAATTATAATTGAAAGTTAACGAAACAAATAGTCTATCCCGTAAATAATAATAATAAATTAAGCTTTTTTCGTATTAGATTTTGAAATTAATTATATAAGTTAATTAATTTCATAAAATCATATAATATGAAGTATTATTTTACACAATATAAGTATTTCGAATTTAAATAATTTAAAAACTGCATAAAATATTATGATAAAAATGATAGTAGATATAAATTGGAAAGTTCAAAAATTGCGCATGTTTCTACCTGTGCAATGTGGTTGCGGGCGGCTGGTGCAGTGACTGTGGGTGGTTGTGGGTGGTCTCCTCGAGTCGAGCGGTCAGGTTGCGACACTCCTCGGTCAAAGCCAGTTGTGCCAACTCCTCGCGACCTAACTGGAACTCGGATTCAGCTTGCTGGATCCGCACGTCTATGTTGCTAAAAATTACATTGCACAAAAAATTAGCATGTATATATATTTACGCAAACAAAATTAATAATAAAATATTATTATTATATATACGTAATTTTTAAATCACTTTTTGTCGTTGCAAATTTTACTATACTATACTATACTATACTATACTATACTATACTATACTATACTATACTATACTATACTATACTATACTATACTATACTATACTATACTATATACAGATATAAGTTAAGCGTGAGTAAAGTTACAGAATCGTTATATTCATGACTTGTGCAAATGATCAAACATTTGAGTGTCAAATATAACAATTGAATAGAGAATTTTATTATAATAAAATTATATACTATTAAAATCTCTTTATTTTTAAATTTGTAATGTTTATATTTTTCATATATGTCGCCTTCTTTCGTCATTGCTTGAAAGTGACGCTGAATGCAATTCATAACGCTGATAACTCTTACTCTGTGATGTCGAGTCGCTCAAGAGACATCTTGAGGTTTTTAATGCTTAGCCGCTTCGCCTCCATGTCTTGTCGTACTTTGCTGAGTCGATCCTCGATAGCACGTCGTTCTTTATCATTAAGAGCAGGCTGCTGCGGCGGCAAACCTGAGCGCCACGTCATTGAGCCGCCCAACTGACTCTTCAGGCTGATGCATAACCAAAAGTTACATTTTAATTAACTATACAAAATCAAAACGAATTTCTTGTCTTAAAAAGAAATTTGGTAAAAGTGCAATCAAAATATCTTAGTCATTAATTATAATGAAACAAAACTAATGCGAGGGCTTGAAAACGCTATTGGACATACCTAGACCAGAATTATGCATAATGAGATACGATACGATCATATATCATACAGTTAATTAAAAATTCATAAAAAAAAAAATCAACATTTTCCACCGTAACATTACCTTATACATTTTCACAACAATGCATTTGTCATGCATATTTAATTTAACATTTTTTTTTTCAATTTTATTTTTCGATTCAATTTATAGAACTAGGAGCCCATATAATATCACGAAAACATTTGTCTTTTGTAATATTTAAAAAAAAATGCTGCAAATATAATTATATCAATTGATCATATTCACCTTTGTATGACATTTTCTTTGTCTCGGAGAGCGTTTCTTAATGCTTCCAATTCTCTGGCGGCTGCGGCAGAATCGCGATTGCTGGGTGGTGGTGTTACGGCTACTGGGGTTGCTGGGGATGCTGCTCGTGTGAGCAAAGTGGAGGGTGGAGTTCGTGCTAGAAGAGATACGGGGGATGCTGCGGAGCGTTTGGGACGTCTTACACCAGGACCCGCGGGTCCCAGAGATGTGGAACTCAAGGAAACTTCAATACTCGCCATCTACACATATCAGCGGGATACAAAATTCAGATTTACAAATAAAATGTCAGAGCTGAAGACTGATGAGTATCTTACTTACCTTGGCTTCGAGAGTCTCTAGTTGTGCCATGCGAGGCTCAAGCAGTGGTACACCACCTACAGATATGCGTCCACTGCGAGAACCACTAGTGGGATGTAGCGCAGTCTGAAACAATTTATGTTGAAATTATAATATTAGCCCAAAGTCGTTCAATGAGTATCCTATTAGTTATGCAAATTGTTCAACACACTCGAAGCAAATGTAGATGTCGCAATAAGAATTACTACGTGTCAGAATATCGGTGTTGAATTTACAGAAAAACAACAACAACGAATTCGTGTCATAATACTTCGGAATTTCCATTCCATTATTCAAATTTTATGGAAATCAAGATTTTCCTTTTTTTTATGGCATCACTAATTTTTTTTTATGAAGTCGTAGAGATGATAGAATATTATATATATACCTATTATATATATATATATATATATATATATATATATATATATATATATATATATATATATATATATATATATATATATATATATATATATAAAAATAAATGCAACACTAAAAACTGTTTGATTCTAAACCTGTGAGAGTGTAGAGTAATAAATTTCGTGTTATATAGAACGTAATTTGATTTTTACCTGGAAAAAAGGTTTATATATATAGTCGAGGGTCGAGGGATAATATTTTGATACGTTCTGTACTACATGTCGGTGTATTATTAGGTAATAAAGATCGAGCTACTATAGGAAAGCTTGAGCTGCTGGTGACATGAGAATGCACACGCCAAGTGGAGCGATCACATGACACCTGATCTTACATTGCGTTTAGTACTCGCTGCGTGAGACTTCGAGACGCTCTCATCACCGCACGGCCGGGCGCACGAAATCAATCATTTTCTATATTATACTTCTTTTTTTTTCTTCTCAATCGGAATATTTCATCATCGAAAACGAACTTTACAAATAAAATAAGTAACAAAACTGTGTAATTATGAAGCCAAAATAAGTGAACAAATAAAAATAAAATGAAGGATTTTTATTTATAAAAAAATATATAATCTTTTTACACTATGTGATTTTGTTATATGAAACATGTAGCATTACATTGAAAGACACGCGCTTTACACTAGAGTGATATCATTATGATGATGACACTTCTGATGCATAACATTATTATGGTTTGTTGTAATTATTGCAGTTAAATTAGATCGCTTCATTTTACAAGAGATAGAAAAAAAGAAAAAAAAAAACTATATAAAATGTATTTTAATATCTTTAAAAGTGGTTTTTACCAATTACGTCAGATTGTTCAAGAAGGTAAGAGTATATATTTTTGTTGAGTTGATCAAACAATTGTTTTTTTTTAGGTGATTTAATTGCAGTCTTGCTTTCTTTCTTCATATAAATTCACAACTCTAAACAAGACAGGTTTTTCATTTATCATTCTATTTTCTCTAATGAGACAGATGCATGATTTATTTCTTAATATATTCCACGTTTTATTATTGGATGTAATTGTGAATTTATATATTTTCATTAAAAAAACAAATTGTGGATGATTTAAGAAAAAGAATCATACCCAGGCAGCTATAGTTCATTGTATTGTAACCATATACAATCTATATATAATATATATATATATATATATATATATATATATATAAATTTGTCCGATAAAAAACATCAAAAGAGAGGTTCAATTTTGACTCTGTCTCTCTCTCCATGCATCTTTTTCTTCCTTATTATACATACACATATATATATATATATATAAAAAAAATTAATATTAAAAAAATTTTAACTGTAGATAATAAGTTTAATCTTCAATAGAAAAAACTGGTTATTTCATGATTAATTTTTTTTCTTATTCTTATCCTAATAATACCTATAATAACACAACGTATATGAAAAAAAATCTATTCAGCATTGATTTTAATCGCACAAGTCTACCAGTCTTTATAATATTATAGGTGGGCATCTTTTGTTACTCATTTTCTCGCTTGTTTTTTATTATTATTATTTTTTTTTAGCGTGTGAGGAGGTGAGGAGAAGAATTTCTTTTGCCTGAAGGCAGCAGTAACTTCACCACAAGCTCTTGTTGTGTGTATATAGATTGAGCTCAGAATTTCGTAATACAAACCGAGAAGTAAAATAAGCAGAGTGGAGCTTCATGACTCATAACACTGCTTGGTGTATATATATATATATATACACACATTATTTTGAGTGTCACGTTTATGACACCAAGGAGACGTGACCATGCAATAAAAAATATATGAATAAAACAACAGAGTGGAACTGATGCTGATTATATTTCACTTTTTTTATATGGAAACACGTAATGTTAATTTACAATAATTATTTTTGCTTACTTTGCCAAGGTTATATCTATAAAAATGATAACAAAACAAAGTTTTTGCTTTCCTTTAAATGTGTGAATCATTTTTAAGAAGTTTAATTTTGTGTGTGTCTTAAAATATATGAAATCTTGTTATCTCTAATTGACAATATTAATCATTTTAACACTTTTTCTTTCGTTGTCATAAATTTTTACTTTCTCTATATTCCTTTTAAAGTTAAAATTAGTTAGATAGAAGAGAATATAACAAATAATTTGATACAGTACGTTATATTTATTATTTGGTAAACATATCACGTGAACCGCAGGTCTATAGTTTAAAGTTTAAAATTGGCAACACAATTTGTTTTTTCTATAAAAAAAATTATAAAAAATAATAATAAGTAGCACAAATAGGGAGACTTTGCCGCATGTTTATTTATAACTAATTATTTTATAAGAAAGTCGTAAAATAAACATTTATATTGAATATATATATATATATATATATATATATATATATTAGATATATTATTAATTATTAATGTGTTCGTTAACTTGCTACTCGAATCCTATTGACTTTATTTTCATTCGGTGTAGGGTATATGATATCGTCTGCTGGCAGGGAACAAATTAATGCTAAAATTTATGTGGCTAAATTATTGTTATAACAAAAATAATAATAATGATAAAAAGATAATTTAAACTTCTAAAATACAAAAACGCTCGGCACGTACTATAATATACACCATTCGATTCGTTTCTCTTTAATTTTCAACTCTAGCTAGGATTGAAGAAACTCCAACCATAATTAACTTTCTGAATCTTTCAGCTTTCAATTGAGAAGTGATTTAGCTATGTGAGAAGTTTTTTTTTTTAATCGTATATCTATATATGTGACTGATTGACAGAGAGAAAATATTGAACTTTGACCTCTCTTATGATGTTTTAAAGAAACGTGTTTTGATTTTGATACCCGGACTTGGCTTTAGTTTTGATGTTAATTTTGACAGCTATATGGTATCTGAGTGTCCCCTCCTTGTTGCTCTATTATTATGACTATGAGTATGAGACAAGCTTGGAGAGTTGAACGCGCGGTGCCACTACTTCGAATTCCAACACGACGTTTGTTCGCCAAGAGCAAAAATATCGTCACTCGCGCTCCCGTGGAGATGGGAATGCTGTACAATTTGTTTGATCACGCCTCGAGTAATGTTAATAATTCTCCCTGTTACACTTTTTTTTTACAATTATATATATCACTGCACGACAATGTTATTATACTTTTCAGAAGTATTATTTTATTCTTGTTTGGAAAGGAAACATAAACAAAACATAAACTTGTATGAAAAAGAAAGGATAAGAGGTGTGTATCACGACAACGTTTTATGCAAACATATTTTTGAATACAAAAGGCTTTTAATATATTTGACAAAGATAAATTTTCATAGAAAATATACTCGACTTTATTCCTATTTATTTTAAACAAACAGTGATATGTTTATTTTTTTTTTATTATTTTTTTTTAATTTTTTTTTTTTTTTGGGGCATCAAAAAGAATACAGAGCTCAAGTAGAGAGATTACAAATGCTTGTGGCGAACTGTACAAAGGTGAAGGGGCGCTACCTGCCTATCCCCGCCCCCGCCTCAAAAACCAGTTGCCGCGGCAAGCGCTCGCGACCTCGCTTGTCTGTCTACTACTACAACGGTATCAAATTCATGATTGGACACAACTTTATAAAATATATAATAATCCAGCTTATAGTGTTTGCTATAATATGTATCCAAAAACCAAATTTCAAAATATTTATAATCGAATGTATAAATCAACTTTCATCATCATCCAAAGTTGCTGGACCACTCTTGGCTAGCACTGCATGGACGCTATATATCGTTGAATAAATCTAGATTTAAAAACAATGGAAACTCTCAGCATATACACGCATACCCGTCGTTCTGAATTATTTTTGAGAGGCTATTGTTGAGCGGAAATTTATACTCTATGGAGAGGAAATCTGAGAATTAATTAAAACAAAACAATGATATGGTAGGTCACCATTTTTAAAAGTGTGTATAATATGTTTTTTTATGTGAATGTATGTAGGATAAGCTTAAACAAAAAAATTAATGAGAAAATAATTTCTTTCAAATTTTATTATATTATTATGAAAGAGAAAGCTTTCCAATAAAAAACAAAAAAATAAAACTTTTGATTCATAAAAAAAAAAGTTTAACACTTCTCGAATTAGGTTAAACAAAAGGTTTCAACCCAATTAAATTACTTATGGGTTTTCTCATAAATTGTATTTAATTTTATAAGTATATTTTTTGAATTTGCTTTCTTTATATATATTTCTGTTGATAGTAGAATTCACGAGAGTTTACTGTATTTTTATAAGTTCTATAGCAATTAAAAAAAAAAAGTTAAAATTGAAACTTCTATAACGATCGTTATCTCGAGATAGATAAAATTTTGCTATCAGAAGTATTAGTATTTTATTATTATTTTGAGGTGCAATTATTATGATTTCATACCTGCTAGCTTAGCTATCGCTTGCCCGGAGAGCTAAAAACAGCACGGGCAAGACAAACGATACTAACGAGTAACCATTACTTGATAGCGGTTTTACAACAAAAGAAATATATAGAAAAGTAATAATACACAACAAATTATACTTCAAACTTGAATTTAGGTAGACAGACAATACAAGACACTAAGCGGCTTTTAAAGTGGCTTATTTATTTTTGTTAAAATATTCATAAGAATGATACAAGTTTGCAATGCAATCGTGGAATTAATATCATATAAAATATATAATATTATTGATTAATCTTTATAATATTTCATAATTTAATAAATTTCAAAAAAATTGTGTGATAATAATCAAAATACGTTCTATCATTACACTGTGTGTACGTTCTTTATTAATTTTATAAGTACAGTATATACTTTTTTTCTTCTTTTGATTAAACCTTATCGAGGTACCTAGCTATACTCCCTGGAATAGAAACCATGTGTTTTCATTTGTACGTGTTCATCTGAAACGAGTCGGCCACGGCCTAGCAAACATCCCGGCATTCGCTATAACAGACTGAAGAAACCGTGGAAACGCTCAGAGTGATTCCGGATGGTCGGCAAGGATGGCCTTCTCCCGAATCTCCATAAGAATTTTTAAATTAATTTCATAATTTCCTTTCTTAGTATTATTTTGTGCCTTCATTTAAACCTTTTGTGTTGGAAAGGTTTGAGAGAGATTTTGATAGAAATTTAATAGAAAGGATATTGGTTATTAATATGATCTTTATTTAAAATATTGGCCATCATGTGAAAAAATTAATCAAATTGAAAGACTGTCGTTACATAACTTTATATAACTACTGTCTCTTATAAAATAGTCTGCGTCGGTATTGCAAACCACACACTACAATAAAACTTTACACCAATAGAAGACTTGCAAAAGTAGGTTTAGTGAGAAAATAAACAAACTCACAGCCCAACAATACTAACAAAGTGCTAGCAGACGACTTTGTGTTCCTGTCTACATTTAACATGCTTTCTTATGGGGGAATGCAGCAGCTATAAATCGAGTTAGAATTATTTTTCAGACCTGCAATTTTTACCGTAGCTTACTGAGCCTTAAAGCTTTTGTTTTCCTGGATTTGAAGTCCAATTGGGAGAAAAAATAATTTTTAACCAAATCACTTGAAATCTAGGAAAACAAAAGCTTTAGGGCTCAGCAAGCTATATATACAGTAAAAATTTCAGCTCTTAAAAATAATTCTAACTTGAGTTATAGCTGCTGCATTTCCCCATAAGAAAGCATGTTAAATGTAGACAGGAACACAAAGTTGTCTGCTAGCACTTTGTAAGTATTGTTGGGCTGTGTGTTTGTTTATTTTCTCACAAAACCTACTTTTGCAAGTCTTCTATTCGCCTTGTGACGTAACTTGACTTAAGTGTTTCATATCACTATATTGATTGCAACAACAACAACAAAAGGAGTCATGTGTGTAAGACAAATGCTTATACTTCGAAATGCGCTAACTGCATAAAGAAGTATAAGTAGACGTACTGCAATTTTCCGTTTGAATTATTATAAGCCATCTGTTTAAAAGAATTTTTGATAAAAAATTATAACTTCCTGACTATATTTACAGAACCGTATAATATTAACATTATAAATTAGACTTTTAAAGCCAACAGAAAAATTATTATATAAATAATATAATAATAATGTGATATTGCATATTGCTATATATTATCATGATTGAAATTTCATACATAAAAGTTAGTTAATTATTTGTAAAATAATAATAATAAAACTCATATTATTCTCATGCAGTAGTTACAACGTTACAACCATATAAATTAATAATATCAGTACAAACGTACTGATAAACAAAGATCATATACACAAAGACCATATGTGTGGTCTTTGCTGATAAGTATGAAAAAGTATATGTTTAAAAAGAATACTATAATGATATTAATGATTTATTTGTTCATAAATGTGTTCCTATATAATGCATTATGCGCACATTGCCAATTATCTATATTACACAACATCCCGTTTAAAATTGACGGAAACTGAAAAATTATTGCGTTTGCAAATTGCATTTCCTTGCCGTCTAAAATGTTATTAATACTACAAGCACAATTAAAAACTGTATAGACAAATGCAAGTAATTATACCCACATGGTATACGATAGTCCATTTGCACATTGTTTAAAAATTTCTCTTTATCGATAAGTTTGCGTTTAAGTTTTTTTTTTTTTTTTTTTTTTTTTTACATCATTATTCGTTACAACATTTTTTTCATCATTTTGAAACTGTTAATGATACACAATAACGTTAGCTTTTATTGAAGTGTTTACTGGAAAGTAATTTGATATGAAAAATGATCTATAGCAGAATGAGGGAGAGAGAGAGAGAGAGATTCATTAATTATGACAAGAAATGTCACTTGAGTGGCAAATTTGCATAATACATCAACATCACTCTGAAAGTTCTTGGAGCGCGGGAGACTCCAGTTCACGCCTGGGTGAGTGCAGTGCAAAGATCACATGCTGTGCGCAAAGTAGTGTGTGCTGTACAGAATACAGTACTGAGCGCCAAAGTGAGCACCAAAGCGCGGAGCCCTTAGGCCTGGGCGTTGTCCCTCCGTGTAATGAGTTTCCATTTACTTTTCATTAATAATAATGAAAAAAATAATATTATATATACATATATAATACTTATAAGTTAACGATGATTAAATACTTAATGTTTTTGTAAATATATTGTTTAGTGACTTCAATTATAATAAAATTTGCAGTTACTTTGATAATGATTATTTTTTATGTATATAAAACTAACAACTAAAATTTACTTTAAATAATTTTTTTTATAGAAATACAATGTAATAACAAGTTAATTATATAAAGAGTGTTAAAGCTTTTTAATTTAAATTTATCAACTAAATAGTCAGCTTTGATAAAGGCGTAAAATTTATATATTATTATTATTATTATTATTATTATTATTATTTTTAATTAAAATATTATGATGGAGTTGTTTTTAAAATGAATGGATTAATGATCATGTAATAAATATTATTATTTTTATGAAAAGAAAAATCCTTTATGTTTGTAATAACTAATAAGTTTCTCTAACTTGAAGCTGTCTGTATTAAAAAACAAATCAAATCAAATGTATTCAAAATAAATTATTACTTATAAATAAACTTATAATTCCTAAATATCAGTTGATTTTTATATCGCACACACTCACACACACTGCAAAAAAATATTAAAATATCTATTACCTATATAAGTTATATTTTAAAATATACCGATTAAAATACCAGTCATATAAAATAGATGATAGTATTATTTTTAGCAGTACATATATATAGCTTGTAATGAATCAAAACTCGTTTTACTTGAGATTTCAATGATAAAGTGTTAAATAGTTTAAGTCTTGAGACAGTTAATAACGCCTGTTGTAGTTAGATAAAATCATGAAATACGTCTCCTTCACTTTTCATAAATAAAAAAAAATTAAATTATTTCTATACTTAAATGGTTTCTTACCTTTTCTTCATCAGTGAAAAATCACAAGGATTCATAAAAACTTCCATAATAATGTTTTTACTGCCTTTTAAAAAATATTAAGCGTGACGCATATTTTTTTTAAAGAGATATAAATATGTATGCTATAAAATTTTAAAGGTTGAAATTACTCAAGGTAAGGCCTTTTAAAATCTTTTGATAAGCAAAAATTCACCTGGATTTTATTCCTTTTTATTTTTTCCCCTTTTCCATTATACATTTTTTTTTTAAATTAAGTTTACGCTACTTTCTAGAGTAATATATGTATTATTGAAATTAAATTCAATATAATAATTAATGTAATGTAATGCATGTAATTCTAAAAGAAAAAGGTACTATATAGATAGTATAAGTAGGACGTATTTATACTTCAAAATGTATGAAAACAAAGTCATTGTTTAACTTTTTGATTTGCTATCAAAAGCTCGCAGCGTGTTGTGTATAGTAGTGTGGGAACTCAAGGTTGAAAAGTTCCTATTCTAGTACATTAGTCCGGTCAGTGTCGCCCACGCAAGGCAAGAAAAAAAAAATATATGAAGGAAAATATATACAACACAATTGTATTTATTGTTTAGATTTCTTTTACTTAGCGTTACTATTCTCTGTATTTGCATGCCGCCTCAAAGAGTGTGACTAAACTTTGATTACAACAATCGCTGCCTTCATGTATAATGTATATACCTTTTGCTTTTGAACACAAATTTATATTTGACTTGCATTATATTATTTCATTGTTTGATCATTTTGTGTGTAACTTTGTTGCGGTCGTGATAGCTTGTAAATAATGGCCAAAGTTTTCACAATAAGATGCTTTTGTTTTGTTATGTGCTTTTAGGAAAGCCACGATCCAAATGCTTTTTTTATTTCTCCGCTGTTTGATTATTTACTAAGAAAAAAGTACAGTACGAGCTGTGACAAGAATTTATGCAAAATGACTGTTTGACAGACTGACTATATATAAAGCGTTAAATAAAATACGCAAACTTCAAGTTTGTGTTATTGTATAGTGGAGTATAAACATATTTCATTTATTTCAAATTCTTACAGAAAGCATGATATCATATGCTTATATATTATATGATAACAATTCTCACTGCAGATTTAAAAAAACTGAATTGCATAATTTCAAACAATTTTCACGAAAGCAGTGTCACATTTTATACAATTAATTGTGTAACATATACGACGTATACGATACAGTATACGTCAATTGCAATATTCACGTTGTTACAATTACATAAATAAAATAACAATAAAAAAAACTCAGGTTCTAAAATAGAACTCTCGCAGCAGCAGCAGCAGCAGCAGCAGTCGTGCGTGGTAAAGATTTCAATTTCTTGTTTTATGCACCCTGCGATGTTAGGACACGCTGTTTTAACGCCTCCATTTCTTATAAATAATAACATAAAAAAGAAGCAGAACCACATCATATAACGTTTGTTATTGTGAAAACATTATAGTCTGCTGTTATTTATTAAAAAATTACTTTCACTAACGTTGTAATTTGATATGCTCCCAATTTTCTTTCGATAAAAGGAGCACATAGACACACACACACAAAGTGCGTGTAAAAAAAAAAAAAAATGTAGAGTATAATTGCTTAAGACAGAGAGTTATAAAAAACAGTTACTTGCGTGTGTGTTAATTATAATCTGTAAACAACTCTGTGTAACAAGTAATTCAGGTTCAGAGATTTTTCATAAGCCTCTTACTTATATAATTATAATATTTTTTTACGTAATGTGTCGCATGTGTCCTTAAATTCTACTTTACACAATATATATATATATATATATATATATATATATATATATATATATATATATATATATATATATATATATATATATATATATATATATATATATATATAATATTTATATATATATATAATATTTATATATATATATAATATATAATATATAATATATAATATATAATATTTATAAAATGAATAGAAAGAGAAAAGACATTTTAATATTTATTTAAAACTGTATAAAATCATGTAATATAATAATAATAAATCATATTATAATTATATATAAAAGCTTATATAGTAATATATGTGATACTTTCACATAAGAAATTTGATTTTTTTTTTTTTTTTTTTTTTTTTTTTGCCAATCAGTAATGAAGTAAATTACTATTTTGTTGTTGTGTTAAATCAATATAATATAAAATACATATTATACGATATAACATCTGTGTAGAAAAGTAAAGAAAATAAACATACTGTAGGTAATATCCTGACAAACTATCAGACTGATTTCACATCCTTCCTATATATTTGCAAATAATGTTACGAATACCTCAATATTTTAATTTTACATCGAGACTTTAAAAAATAACGGGAATGATAATATTTTTACAAATAAAAATAATAAAAACAATGATAATAAAATTAAGATGCTCTCTTATATATAAATTTTTTTTTTTGTTATTTTTGAAGTTCATGTTTTTGAAACAACTTGCATAAAAAAATAAACAAATTATTTTAAATCGCATTACCAATAAAAAATGAAAGCTCTGTTATAATAGAGAAGACAATAAAAAAATTTAATATGTCCATTGTTTTTTGAGTAATAAGACCATTATAAAACAATTTGTAATAAAGCTACTGTTATACACTGTGTAAACATTAGTTTTTGAATTTGCAAAGGTGCTACTAACTTATTACAGTCCATTTTATAAACCTCGCATAATATAATATGATCATTAATTATGTGATATTTACAAATAATAATAAATTCATTGAAACTGACAATTATATTAAAAATTTCTTTGATAATTTTCGAAAGTGTATACATGTGGCATAATACTGATATTATATAATACAACTAACGAAAGAAAGGGTCAAAAAAACTAAACTAATGATCTAAATAATACATGTCATGATTTATCTAAATTATAGCATTAATTGAGAATTTTTGTTGATATAGGAACACAGGTTAGAGGAGACGTCTACATTAAATGACCTCACAAAATTTAAACACTTGATTCCAGGAATATTAATTACGTGCTAACTTACCAAAGATACAGATCGTTGTCCCATTGCTGCTGCTGCAGCTGCGGCAGCAGCAGATAAAGCAGGATTGCCCGGACATTCCGCTCCGTCTGTGTCCGCCTCTCCGAAATCTGAATAAGCGTGGACACTCTTCTTACTGGACCTACACACCAAACATAATATTCATCAGTACATGAACACAATGCCGCGTCAAATACAACTAAAGCAGCTCAACTACGGAGAAATTATCAAAAGCCACTTTTTATGACGTAAAAAAAATGAAGGTTTTAAAAAATTCAGAGGGGGTATATATTGTATAAAGTATTAAGAAAGTGAGGAAACCTTCATGGTGCTCTGCTTCGCCACCCACGATAAAAAAAAATAGCAATTACAAATATAATAGACAAGTGAAACTATTTTATTACGTATACAAGTTTTATTGTTTACAAATTATTTATCCTAAACAATATAAAAAAAATATTTAAACGTGATGTAGAGGAAAAAATGCTATAGCGATGCACAAAAGCTATAAGAACTTATATATAAAATATTATATCTATAGATTTTTCTTTAATGTCACTTGAGTTTATTTCAACGATGTTTTCTTTTTTTGCGTAATGATTAAGCAAATAAATGCATTACATCATGAGAAAGCACTTTCAATATAAAATGACTTGAAATTTTTATGTTAAAAAAGTAGTACTGTATATTGAGTTATATTTTAAGATACAAATTACTAACCATGCTAATTACTATTTATATAAAAAGAAAAAACCTTATGTACTCTTTTCAATCAATATATATTATTTCCTTGTTTGATTGAAACTCAAGTAAAATAGTCTCTAGTGTAATTATACATAGTTATCATTCAGACCGCATTAGTTTGTGTATACACACACCTATGATATTATGCCATTGATAAAAACATACACACTTATCACGTATATTTTATTACTTTTAATTTAAAAAAACAAAAAGTATTTACTCAAACTTCTGATTGTTTACCATTTTATTTGGTTAAAGACCACCACATACTTTAGATAGCTTTTGATTTGATCGGTGCAAAACAACTCACTAACAAAGGCACGTGGTTTATTACATAACACGTATATACGTTTGCGAATTTTCGTATATTAGACGTCACATCCTTTTATCTAAAGTTTGCGTGCGCATTATAATACGTCAAAGTAATTAGAACTGACGACTCTATATAAACATTAAATATAGCCTAATTACTTTTCTATTTTTTTGTTATAATGAGTGCACACACTAGAAATAAAACAATTCTTTCTGTTTTAAAACTGCTAAGATTTTCACATGTTTATATTTTCATATTGTAATTTTGAAGTATAGTTTCCATTTATGCTTATAACAGTTGAGCTATATTAGTTTTAGTGGATCATATGAACGTGTACTCTAATGTGAATATTAATTATTATTTGAATATATTTTTATGTTATCTATATATACAATTAAAATAACATTGCATTATCTTTCATTAACGTTTGGTTCACAGAATTATAGCTAGAAAAACGTTATAGAATAGCAACAGCATCATAATATTTACAAAATGGAACACAACGGGAGTATACAGTACATAATAATATTATCTATTGCTGTGAAGTTCTAACAATAAACAATAATACAATCAATTACTCGTACTTAATATTTTTAATTACACACTATATTCTTTATTTCTTTTGCTTGATTTTGTTTTATATTTCATCGTATGTATATCGTTAACGTATATATACTTCTTATCCGTAAATGTTTTTTCTCGCTCTCTATTTTAAGTGTTAAAATGCACGGAAGAAAACACAATTAATTAAGTTTTCTTCCATTTTTTTATCTGATTGCATTTACTTAATTGTTTGTTTTGTCGATCCTCCTCACATAAATATAGCTTTTGTTTATAGTGTTAATCATCATATAAAAATCATAGAATAATATAAAGTACGGAATATTTTTTCCACAAATTTTATCACAACACATAAATTTTTCATTTGAATTTTTGATTATTTAAAATCATATAATATATTTATATATATAAGCTATGGATACCATGTATAATACTTATATGAATCACATGTATAGACTCCCCCCCCCCCCCTCCCTCCCCGTATCTATGTTTTAATTTTTCCCATCGTAATACATATTATATAAATATGAAATATAATCCAAGAATATTTAGAGTATCTATTTAATTTTAAGCTTTATTCAAATAATTACATATATCATAACTCATCCTATTCTATAACGAATCGACAATAAAATAATAAATAATCCCCACGCAAAAATAAAATTGAAATGATATATATGGCATTATTAAATTATAGCCCACGCCTCTGAATGGGGTGGGTATATTATATACTGTAGCATATTTATGTAACTGACCTGTGTCCCTTATAGCGACGTCTCAGCAGCCCAGCATCACTGAGCCTAGTGGGACTTGGTGCACTTAACATCTCGTGCTCGCTGAGGTAGACTGCAGGAAAGCCGGCACTCGGCCCTTCACTCGCCGGCATTTGTCCGGCACTTGTGGACCCAACTGCTGGAACATCACGAGAAAATTAAATTAACCTCAAGATAACGAACCATGTAATCGAACAATGTAACGCTGAATAAATATTTCAAGAAAGAAAATTAAATCACATGCTAAATTACTTCATAATAATATGCGGAGTATTGTTTTCATTCAAATTGTTATATAACAATAATAATTTGCTATTTTTATTTTGGTGTGTGAAATTTTTGTATGAATACTAATTTAATTTATTTTTGTTATTATTATTATTTTTTTACTTAATGCTTAATAAATGGTTTCCTTTGTCCTTCATAGTATATGAGTTATTAAAAGTATGGAGTATGGTTGTTATATAATTATAACGATACTCAGAAATAATAGAATATATAATTTATTATATTTGCTATTTATAATTTTAGCCTTAGAACGTAAACGTACATCTTATGCACGCATATATCATCCAAGGTAAACCTCAATTTGGACCCAAAGGACTTGTGAAATGAGTGCAAGTTAACTTCCCTCAAGAAAGCCACAAGAAATCTTGTCTCGCAAACTCTAACCGCAAAAAAAAAAAAAAAAAAAAGTATATAATATGTATGTGAAAAACTGCAAACACGAAGATGATCCAAAGTCAGATTGTACCATGCAACTGCGCACTAATAAATATCAAAATGTATTTTCTTGTTTTTACTGTACTGTTCTAATTGTTTTAGAGGTGACAATTCTCAAACAAGAACACATGCATCAATTCATTGCACGCTGTTTAAATTCTCAGAAATATGCATAAGTATATAGTAATATTATAGTATTTATTATTTATACAGTATCTGGTTTTCTCATAATTTTTAGAGCTGCATTGCTAGTCACTTTATAAGTTAAATCCGGTAATCAAAATTACTTGAAACAAGTTTTATATAATATAATATTATATGACAGGAAAATTAAATAAACATTCAAAATAGCCATAAATAAGGCGTGTATAAGTATGTGGTGTTTTTTAATTCTCTGAAAGTTTTTTATTATTTATTATTACTTTTTTTTTTTTTTTTTTTTTTTTGCAAATAATGAATTTTGTGCCTTTTCTGTAATGCAATAAAATTATTTAAAAATATTGTAAGTATTTTTTTTTTATTGTAAGTATTTTTTTTTTCTCTATAAGTTATTCGAAGTTATTATAATAATTTTCTCACATCATCTGAAATTGTATGATATACAATTTTCTTGTTCTTTTTACGATCCTTGTTCTTATGTTCTTTCAAAGATATGGAGATCTTTAATGCACGCAATGCAATTATCCTTCAACGACTATTTTCTTTTATTCTAAATATGCCATAAATTTTCACCAGCAGTCACCATAAAATGACAAGATGTAAAAATGTTGGGAAGCACGTCACGGTTTTAGTTTTAGAGGAGGAAATGAGAATGCACGGCGTGTGAGCGCAAATGTCGTTGAGAGAGCAGAGCAGAGGGCACGG
Organism: Ecdyonurus torrentis; assembly: GCA_949318235.1. Classification (NCBI taxonomy): domain Eukaryota; kingdom Metazoa; phylum Arthropoda; class Insecta; order Ephemeroptera; family Heptageniidae; genus Ecdyonurus; species Ecdyonurus torrentis. Next base: position 10,781,078 of record OX439128.1, on the reverse strand, counting down.
GGGATGCAGCGAGCCGTGACTTTTTTGCCAACACAATAATGAATGCAGGTGGAGAAAAAAAGATAAAGAGAAACAAACGACTGACTGACTTCCTTCCCTTTTACCAAGAGGATTCGTGACCCCACGAGATATACGCGCGAACTGCTGAAGCAAATTATATACAAAGTGACTACACTCTTGGCCCAGTTGTTGGCACCTAATCAGTGCACCGTGCACCGTATAGGTAGAGGATGAGAAACTTTAAATGATAATTTGACCTGTTATCACGTTCACTCACGAAAACTATGTGTTTGCCAGTGTGTCACGAAGCAATAAAATTTCATATGTTTTGTTTTCCTAAATAACTGAAATTATATCACATTGAAACAATTCTTGCACTTTTTTTTTTTTTTTTTTAAGATGCGACCTTATTCTCCTTTGCTTACAATATTACAATGTTGTGAACTCACGTATGGACCATTCAAAAATGAAGTAAAATGTGATTTTTTGGGAACATTTTTGTTTTGTTTTATTATCTACCATTAGAAAACTACTGTTATATATTTAACAAACTTGAAAGAAATTTGAGTCTAATAATTTATTTCTAATAAATTTTGCAATCCTAAAATATATTATATATTATATTATATTTATTTCATTACAATCAGTTGTTTTGCATCATCTCATCACGCAAAATTTACATCTAAATAATATAAACATGAAGCAAAAAAAAAAAAAAAAAAAAAAAAAAAAGAAAGAAAGAAAAGATAATTTAATACATTCCGCATTCCTACGCGGGTTCATTTCCCTTCTTAGCATATTTCAACACAGTTTTTTTTTCTTCTTTAAGACCGTTTTAAGCATCTCTCGTGTGATTAAAAAATGAAATAAAAATGTAATAATTTTTGTTATAAAGCAAGAAAATTCCCAAAATTCCATCATGGGGGAAAAATTATATTAATTTATAATTTAAAAGTTGCATGCTATATAACCAATTTTCAGCATCATTAATTTCTCTTATGTAGTTATTTGTATTTTACTTCAAAATACGATACGTAGAAGTAAATTTAGAATTAATTAAGATACCGTGATATCAAATTTTATTGTATTGCCGTGGTATGGAAATACAAAATATATTTATACGATACGGAGCGTTATGTTAATTTTAAAAAGTCTAAAAAAGTATTGAAAGTTTTGACATATAATGAAATTTTATATCACGCAGTACATTTATTATATAAATTAAATACATAAAATTGATTTATTATATAATAATATGAAGTTATTTGTTAGACATAAAGTGACAGCAATATTTATTTGAAAATGAGATGCAACATTTAAGATTGTAATCTTAATTTTTGATAACGATCGTAATATACAATCTGCAAATTTTACACTATCGATTAAAGATCATTCGGATGTAACATGTTGGTATGTATATATGTGTGTGTGTTTATATATATATATATATGAAGAGATACTCATCGTGGCTTCTGGAAATTAGATTCTCTTTGGTAAAGCAAGATTGAAAGCAAAAAGCACACGCAAAGCTAGCGAAGGAAAGGTTTTATTATTTTTATTATTATTTTAAACCTGAAGAGTAGCTAACTCTTCTCCTTGAGGGCCACTAAAATGCTAATGATATCACTCACTTGCCATGAAAGCCACTCACGATCGAACAGACGACCAGTCATAAATACTATCGACAAAATTAAAAATGAAATATATTATATAAAAAAAAAAAACTTTGCTTAATTTTTCACTAGAAACATAATAAAATGTTTGCATTACAGTAAAATTATAAGTATACGTGTATTTATATATATTTTTTATAACATATGGAATTATTAACATAAATAAATTCGTTAATAATTTATGTATTTCATGAACCATACAACGTGACAGTTGTTTAATTGTAAGAGAAATAACAATAATTTCTTCAAAATTTAAAATTCTGACCTCTTAAAAAAATATATTAACTTATTCAATGAAGGTGTTTCTTTACTTTATAACTGTCATGATTAAAAAGAAAATAAAAAATACAATAAAATTTATATATTTAGACTCCATTGCAAGTACAAGCAAAGTGATTACAATATATAACGCTTCTTTATATTTTGTTTAAAGAAATTAAATTTCCATGTTTGAAAATGATTTTCATATGATTCATCATATAGATTTTTGTTACGTCTTACAGTGTTGATAAAGTGCAAAGATAACAATGACAAATTGAGCCACGCCCGGTAAAGCTGGCAGAAAACACTCGTGCACTGGCAGAATTGAATTATAACAACTAGTTTTTCAAACAAGTACCTATACATTCATTTCATTCAACATTATTTACTTTTTTTAAACTGCGACTCGAAAATTAAGCTGCGAACCCATCTGGAAAGAGGAAGAAGAAAAAATCATTTACAAAACGACACGTCACATGATTAAATAATTATTCTTCGTTTTTTTGGTGATAAAAAAAGAAAAGATTCGTGTTTAAAAGGTTCTCTCTCTCTCTCTCTCTCTCTCTCTCTCTCTCTCTCTCTCTCTAAAGGTAACACAGTCGTCTTTCAAGTTTTACTTTTTTTATAGCCAGAAAAAAAAATGAAAACAGGGCGTGAATAAGATAAAGTAAAGAATTATGAGACTTAAAGAAAAAGACCACACGCTAATTATGTTAGTTATAAAAGCAAGAAGTAAATAAATTTCTTTCTCAATTTGAAATTAAAATAACTATAAGTATAGTTGTTAATATGCCTAAAATTTGCAAATTAATTAATTATGTTGAAACAGTTTATTTTTATATTTGCACCGCTGATAGAATCATCAATGTCAATCGTTTTTATAATTAACAGAAGGATGAAAAATATGTTATGTAAATTTAATTGTGTTTTGATATATTACATATATTTATGAAGTTACCTATACGCTTTCACGCGAAACGAATCTTTTGCATGTATTATTATACACCACAACAAACGATCAAGTTAAATCGATCGCGTGGTCTTTTAAGTCTATATTACAATGCATTTTGTATTATTATAACAACAAGTAATTTTGCGCCAGAGACTCGCATAGTAAAAGAATAAAGAAAATAATATAAATAAGATAATTCCTATATACAAAACTCGTGTGGGAACGAAATGAAGAAATACAATACTATCCTATAGCTATATATACATTTTTCTGCGTTAAAAGGTGCTATAGCGTGCAAGAGATCTTGTACTTTTTTTTATATATATAGCTCTGAGTTGCTCATATCGTGTAGTTCCTCAAGTTTTTTTCTTTTTTTTTTATTGTATTGTAAATTTTAACTATATACATATATATATAATACTATACTTGTAGATTTTAAATTACAGTACTCCCAATAAGACTTTAATTATCCCCTTTTTCCCTTGCATTATTTGAAGTCAATGCTTATATGTATGTATGTATATTTGTATGTATTTATATTCTATAATCTGTTGTATAGCAAGGTTTATACAGAGACTGTATATATAAACCTTGGTTGTATAGGCTAATTTTCTTATTATTAATGCGCATGATAAAATATACATACTTGTCTTTTGCTGTAGGTATTTAAATTGTTATTAAGAGAATTTAAAAGGTACTTATGGAAAGACAATGGCAACTAATCGAATGTTAATGATACATTGTATAAGTTTGAACCTCAGGAGGTTCTCCTGGACTCGGGTCATGCTGCATTCAAAGCAGAGAGAAGGAAGAATGTAACTTTGCTGTGTGTGATGTGCGTGAGAGAAGTGAGCTGGAGTCTGCGCACTCTCACGGCAGCAACCTCTCTCAAGTTTACTCGCTAAATATAAATAATAATGTGATACACTCTCCTTTACCACTATCTTATTTCAGTAATTAGTTTTCATTTTTATACTTTTTTTTCAACCAACAACAATTATTTAAAACAATTAAAACAATTATTCTAGTGGACTATTTTTTTTACCGTGCTTTTGTATAAATTATTTATGTGATGAGTGAAAAATTAGTCTAATAAATTATACTCAACATAGAATAATAATTATAATAAATCTTCTTCTTTTTTTCTTTTCTTTTCATTTTCATTTTCATTTTCATTTTCATTTTCATTTTCTTTTCTTTTCTTTTCTTTTCTTTTCTTTTCTTTTCTTTTCTTTTCTTTTCTTTTCTTTTCTTTTCTTTTCTTTTCTTTTCTTTTCTTTTCTTTTCTTTTCTTTTCTTTTCTTTTCTTTTCTTTTCTTTTCTTTTCTTTTCTTTTCTTTTCTTTTCTTTTCTTTTCTTTTCTTTTCTTTTCTTTTCTTTTCTTTTCTTTTCTTTTCTTTTCTTTTCTTTTCTTTTCTTTTCTTTTCTTTTCTTTTCTTTTCTTTTCTTTTCTTTTCTTTTCTTTTCTTTTTTTTTTCTTTTCTTTTCTTTTCTTTTCTTTTTTTTTTTTTTTGCTTGCGTGTCTTTTTGTTAAGTTCTTTTTAGTTTGAAAAATAATTATTTAATTGAGCCTAATATTAGTATTACTGGACTCCAGAAAACGACTATAATATACAACATCAGAATTTTTTTAAAAGCTTGTTTGCTTAAAATTATAAGGTTATTTTTTGTTATATCTAGCCTCAAGGATATAGATTGAAAATAATAAACTTTATTGACCCAGGCAGTCAGTTCATAGAAACAAAGGTTACAACAAGAATTGCTCTCGTCATTCGTCAAATTATATAAGTAATATATATATCGTTCAAAACATAATAAAATTGTTAATTTACATTATTACAAAACATTTAATAATTATATTTACATATCATAGCATATTATAATCCTAAATCATATTATAACATCAGTATTTATGTAAAATTAAATTGCAATATATCAATTTTAAAATAAATAAAAAAAAGTGATATTTTTAAAAAGACCTTTTCAAAATTTCAAAATATATAAAGCATTATATTATTATCAATGTTTCTTTATAATGGTCGGTTCTCACATTTTTATCTATAGTATAGAATTTTTCATATCATTTAGAGTTATATGTTATATAGGTATACTGGACGGTGTTGCTATATACTATATAGTTTGATACTTATGACTTTTATGAATATTATTTATTTGTTGTATTAGTATATTTAACAAATAATAATGTTACATGCAAATATAAACGGACGAAATAAATAAATAAATAATAAATTACAGTCACAGTTTTTATAAAATTTAAGATATGCATTTTATTTGCAGTCAAGTCAGAAAAAAAAACTGAGAAAAAATGTGACTTGTGAAAAGTCGAAATATGGAAGACAAAGACATACAGCGGTACTTTTGTGTTTGATCTTGTAGCGACGTCAGCCGACTTCGACTGGCTTGATTTGAATAAAGATACGATATTTTTATATCAAATGCAGAACATATAATAAAATGTATTATAAAATAACATATTGTTTAAAAAAATGTAATCTATCTCGTCTGTTGTTACGCTATATGTACTGTACACAGTCATTAAATAAATCGAACGTAAATTTAAAAACCAAATTTTACATTTACATAATTACAGAATTATATACCGCAATAATTTGGTTTCATAAAAAGTTGGAAAAAAACAACAACTGTGAATGGCTTGAGTAAACCCATAATGTTCCTCTAAAATTGCAATATTGTGAGTGCTGAATATTATAAAGAAATCAAAATTTAATGTTCACCTTTCTTCAGTTCCTTGATATCAGCACTAATTACTGAAAAATAATAAAGGAAATAAAAATAAAAAGTAACAGTTAGCACCGTTAGAAAGTTATACCAACTTAAAATTGAATCCAATATTATTTTATTAGGATGATTTGTGACATCGTAACAGAATCATCATTATCAACAATTTATGTAACTTTCACATTTTTTTTTATATGGATTTCAATTTAAATCCTTCTTGCGACTGCGATAGTTGCAGTGCAAATTTCGAATAAATTATATTTATTTATTTTTGTATCACGTCATATAAAATTTAATTGAATTCCAATTATTTTATAATTCAACAACATACAAAATCCAAATACAATGACAATAATAACATAGTCAAACTTTAAGAATTCAAATATAAATTGTAGAACATTTTGGGTTTCTTTCTCTACTTTTAAGTTATTACCCGAAGATAAAAAAAGTATTAAATCACGCATCCTTATATAATGTTGCTAAATACAACCCTTCATTATTTTCGTTAATATAAAATGTATTTTCTAAATCTAAAATTCCAACAATAATATTTCATAATATGTACATCTACTTGCGACGTTTAGAGTTTAAAAATTAAATTTCTTACATCACATTATTGAGGCTATTTTGTTATTTACATATTACTTCAAAATAATTTAATAAACATAACATATATAGGCTTAACCAGGCTTAACTTTATATTTTATATATATATATATATATATACCACTGTATAGTGCGATCGTGATCTAATGCGAGATGTATACCATATTTTGTTGTAGTGTAATAAATAATAATACTGTAAATACCGGAAGTAAATAGCAAGGAATTGTGTTTTGATTTTTTCCCCCAATGAGTATAAAAAGTGTATAATGTAATATATTGCCGTGATGTACAATTCTCCAAAATGACTGTAACTGCATGCACAACATTTATTTCGCACATAGCGGCTCTATATTATATCGATCATTCGCTGTAAGCTGTAAGTATAATCAAAAGTAAATCGAGTTAACTACGAAATCATTTCTGATACTTTTCTGTATCGCACCTCATCAAACATATTTCACAAATCTTTATAATACATAAACATAAATAATAATATTATATCATATTATATAAAACACAAAAGGACTTTCTTTTTCTAACAAATACTGTATATAATTGTAAAATATTTCGTTAATTTGATATTTATGTTATATTGTGCTCTCTCTAAACTCTCAATACAGTATATATTTAATTGATTTAAATAATAATAATAATAATTTGTTTCTTCTAGTGTATATTCATAAACTAAAAAAAAAATTAATATATCCCGGAAATATTTAGTAAACATTTGTAAAATAAACATACTGTACACTTAATATTTTGCAAAACAGTTTTAGAAAGAAAACAGTAATTATTAAGTTGATTACTTATTTTTACTTCTCTTTAATGAGAAATGGATGTATGTTAGTTATAATTATTATACAGTAAAAATTACATTGCATTAACGTGAAATATATAAAAATAACATTATTGCTTAAGTTAAATTTTTATTGATATCTTTTGTTCAGTGTAAGTTTTTTTCTTTTTTTTTTAATGTAAATATAGCGTGCGTGTGCTATTTTATTTTGTAACTTAATGTATAAATATGACAATTTATGTTCTTTTTAAAAGCTGCAATGTAGTTTTATTATCAATTTAATTGAAACGATTCATAATTCTCACGCCTCATATACCTACATGATATTATATTTTTATACGTGCTTACAAAATTATGAAGATTTGTATGACATGCATGCAAAACATTATGTAATTATTGTTTTTTACAAAACTTTTAGGGGGAAAAAAAAATGACATCAAAAAGAAAACTAAACCTATACATTAAAAAGGCAACTGGAAACTTCATAGTGTGGAATTTAAAATACATCATAAATAATAACAAAGAAACAACAATAAAACACTTTTCTTAAATTGTTTGAGATAAAAAAAAAAAAAAAAAAAACACTAACAATTTCTAAAAATTATTCAATTATAAAAATGTTCTGTGAAATTCTGTCCTTTTGTTTTTAGCGGAACAGTTCTTTGAATCCAGTAATATATATATATATATATATATATATATATATATATATATATATATATATATATATATATATATATATATATAGAGAGAGAGAGAGAGAGAGAGAGAGAGAGAGATCCGAGAGAGAGAGAAAGAGAGAGAGAGAGAGAGAGAGAGAGAGAGAGAGAAGGCAGAAAAAAAAATATAATGACGGCGTCAAAAAAATATGAAATTAGAAGAAATGCAAATCATTTTCTCTTATAAAGATAAATCCGTCAAGCAAAAGATGAAGCTATAGGAGAGAGTTTTATATATATTTTGCATGGGGCGTTGTCGTTAAAAATCTTGGTGTAGTGGCAGGGAGAGATTAATGATGGAATCTTGTGTCGCACACACGAGTACAAGAAAAGACGTAACAATAGTTGTCTTTCTTGTAGATTAATGTGCTTTGTAGCAAGCCGAGCAACGGAGACTTTTCTTAATTGTACACCTAAGGCAACATTTTGTTTAAATTTTTTTTTAACCATATATGAAATTGAAAAATCACATTTTTCATCGTGGTTTTTTATAGGATTTTTAAGATTTTTTTTTTTTTTTTTTTTACGATAAAAATAAAGATAAAAGTGCCAAACTTTTCTTCATAATGCAATTAATGTAATTTTATATTATTAAATACAGGCTTTAGGTTATTCACTTTTTATATAAGGAGCTTATGTTTTCACGAATTGCTAGTTTTTGTTTATTTTTCTTTTTTATGCTACATTTAAGATATATATATAACTGCAAATTTTGAAGCATTTTTATCTCTATATGGTTTTGTATTACTTATATAGGAAGGATAGTATAATAATTATATTATATACTTTAATATACGAAGGAGAGTATATATTCTTTTAATATATACTTATATTTTGTTAATTAATTAAATATTTTTTTACTAAAAACTTATAAAAAATGTTATCCTAAGTAAAAATAATACTTATATAAGAAAAAAAAAGTTTAACACTTTGAAAATTTCTCCTAAATGAAGTCTTTTTTCATAAGCGTGTTTAATCGTAAGTGATACTAGAATAATCATTTTTACACGGACCATATTTTGTTTGAGTTCTCGTGATCTAAATTTATAATAATATCAGTAGCCATGCACGTGTTCCCACGCATTGATTTCGTATGATGACTTAACGTTCCAATTCTCACACAACACGCTATTGTTTTTTTCACATAATTGCAATTCGTCAATGTCGAACCGGCTGCAAAAATTGACTGCAAATTTTCCATAACTTACAAATAACTTTGCGCTGTTTGTTTTTTACATTATATATACAAAAATATATTAAAACTATATATGTCAGTGAAATTTAGTAAAAATGAATATTTAATAAAATAATAAATATATTAATATTAAAAAAAAAAAAAAAAAAAAAAAAATCTTATGTAAATATTTAATTTTACCACTTAAAAATATAAACACAAAATTCAACGTTTAATTACCTAAATTTAATTAAATGACTAGACTACTAGACGACCAACGCTTGTTGTTTGTTATTGTCTGCGGTAAATAAAGTGTATTTATTTCTTATAAGTATAAGCATGTATTTTGTTAACGATAGCATATATAATTCTCTTCCTTCACCGCGTGTTATATAAAGTTTAATAAAGCTGGCAATATCGTGTGTTTTTTTTATCAACAAAAAAGACGGATGTCGTACTCCCTCATTGTGGTGATCTCAACGCACGATAACGATAGGGGACTTAAATTGTGTTGTAATATATAAATATATATACACATACAGTAGATATATATAGTATATTATTATATAGACACACACACAATAATGCGGTTATTTTTTCGTTTATTGATTTAGACCTCTTTATTTACATTTTGTGATAGATCAAAATAATAAAGCCCAAAATAATAAAGCCCAAAATTATGCGTTAAATTAAAATTCCAAAGAAATTAAGGGGGGAGGGGGAATAAATTTCTTGAAACTATAATGTCTCGCTTTCTGTATATATAGTTAAATTTGACAGTAAAGTATTTTTTTTCCGTCTAAAAAGTTTTTTGTAAAATTGATCGGGGTGATGATGATTATTATTATTATTAAAGAGACGCCGCCGATGATCGTCTGCCAATAACCAAAATAACATATATTTACTTTTGCTATACTTAATAAATTAGTTATAACTTCAAAACTACCCCAAAGTTACATAACAAATATATACCTGAAAATTAGTTAATCCTTTTTGTGTTAATAGATCCACAATTAAAATGCGTCAGTGAGCACAAACACAGAGCGTTATTTTGATTCTCACAGATTTTTGATTCTCACTCACTGCACTTTGGCCCTGAGCGGGCAAGTTACACCTGAGACCAGAGCAGGGGGACTGGCTCGATCTCAATCAAGCCCGACCAGTTAACCTGTAGCCAGGTAAAACTACAAACAATCCGCGCTCCCGCCCTGCCTGCATGTCTGCCCACAATGCTCTGCTATAATACAACCATCGACATCTCGCGGCACCAACTCGTGGTTAAATCTCAAAATATTGTAAGCTATTTCTCAACATTTTAAACGCTTACATATTAATAATAAATTCACGTCATATTTTTTTCTCGTTCGGTCAATTATAATATGGGGACATATTATCAAAATAAGCCCAGCAAGTAAAATAGGCTTGTTTTTTTAGTGTACGTATGTAAGTGTACGAATGTAATAATTTTAATAGTGTTTTTGCATGGGAAAACCTTTTTTTATTAACAACGTGGATTCCATTGGCTTACATATATTATATATATTATGATTATTTTAGTTATATTATTATTATTTTTTTGTTAATTTTGTTATCTTTAGTCCTCAATTTTGGGAATAAATTGATAAATAATAACCCATTCATTCATTTTTATTTTATATATATTTTTACATCTAAAAATGATAGAATACAATTTATTTATATTCTATTAGATACAATATATATATAACCATTAAGCTACACAAAAATGGGACAAATAGGCATGTGTGTATTTACAAATAATAATAATCCTCACTATCAGCATTTTTTTTTTATATGTGTATAAAAAATAACCCAAAAAAGAAGCTCAATTTAACACTGTTTGGAAAAAAGTAATCTGCAAGAAATTTTGGTCAACGGCATGTCAAATATGCCACTAGGAATGACGAATTTACCATCACAATTTTGTTATCGTTATTTATAAAAATCTTAAAATTAAATCGTGCGAGACTACTTTAATCCCAAGAGTCAAAACTTTTCTGGGCCCTATTATAAATCTATTTGGAAAAACAATCAAACTTATTACAATTTTTATAGCACTTTTACTGTCAAGGCAAACTCTACAAAGGAGTGGTTTTTGGGACTTAATTAATTTTATTATAATACATACAATAAACATTGATTTAATTATATATAAATTCTTTAATTTATTTTTCAAAATAGAATTTTTAATTTTATTATTATTATTTTTTTTTAAAAATCACGACAATCATTTTGTAATAAATTACCACAGAATATTCATAATTTTATTCTATTTTTAAATCAATGTTTCATTATTTTGAGCACCTATAAATTGCAACTATATGTGTAACAAATTATTATATATTACCTATAGTTATTCTTATATTTTATCAAAAAAGCTGCCATGGTGTTTCAGTTGAACTATAAATAATTATATATAATATATTTTTCTAATTGATATATAGATCTAATTATGACATGGAAATCAACAAACAATTATAAGTGAACAAAAAAGAACTAACAGATATATTTTTGTTGCATAATACCTAAATATTAAATGGAATTTAAATGTCATTATAGTTAATCAAGTTTTTTTTTTTATATATTTCAACATAATAATTGGCACTTGTAAAAAAAAAAGAACGATAATTACATATTTGTATACTTAATTATAAATGTTGTGTTATTTAAAAATTATATATATAATATAATAATATATGTATAAAAGTTATAATATGAATAAAGCTACCAGCATTCATGTACGCATACCATTTGCAACCAAATACCAACATACTTCTAAATTATTTAAAAAAAAAATATTTCATGTTAATAGATTAGAATAATCATATTTTACAGTATTAGTAAAAAATTTCAAGAGCTACCAAAAATTAGAGAACACACATATCATTGGAAATGCCATGAATTTTTGCTGCCATATCAAATAAATCCCTGATCATTTAGTAAGTTAAAGATAAGTAAATGATCTTCTATAGGAAGAACATAATGTACAGTATATTTTTATAAAAAACATATTATATAATATATAAAAAGTAATGGCTTGTTCACAATGATGCGTAAATTCACATAACTTTCTCATACAAACCCAAATAAAATTTATTGTCGTATCTTCATTTAAGAGTTATGTGAATTTACATGTCATTGTGAATATACCATAATATTGTAAAAATGCTTTTTAATTCATGACTTATATTAGAATATTTTTCATTGTTGCAAACTTTTGAACCAAATTGATAACTCAATGCTTTTCTTAAGTATTGTTCATATCTTCATTATGTAGTTTAAAAGTTACCCGCGTCGACACGTGTCAATGGATAAACAAAGTTGGAACAATGTAAACAAAGGAAGCTGTTCACATTATTTTAGAAAGTTACATGTGAACCGTTCCATTTGATTACATTAGTTCAACTTTGTTTATCTATTGACGCTTGATGCGTGTCGACACACGTAACTTTTATGTTACACGTGAACAATATTTTATTGTGAAATGAATTTTGCAACGATGAAGAAAACAAAAATTTCAAAAGAGAATCATTAAATTTATATTTTTATATCTTCGTTGGTATATTGAAAAATTAGCAGTCAACATTGTGTTGTTACGGTGCATTCACTTATTCATTTATGTTTTAGAACTTCGTGCAGCAAAATAATTATTCCTATTTAAAACAATGATATTATTTAACAATTTGTTGCACAAAGTTACAACAAATAAATGAATATGTGAATGCACCTTTAAGGTATTAAGAGCATTTCTTGGTTGAGAGTGGAAGAGAGAAATGCATTTTAAAACTCAAAGATCTAACGTAAACAGAAAAAAATGAATTTTTTGCACAAACCATAATAATAATAATATTGGATGGGGGGGGGGGGGGGGGGGGATTTGGTAGGAATGTTAATTTAAAAAAAGCATGATCAGGTTTTCTTGACATATATGTTAAAAAATCAAAGCAAATTAGCAGCCTTATGCAACATATTTTTAATTACATTGTTTTAATTAATTATTAACCAAACATCAAGTATATATTTAAAAAAAAAATTAAAAGAAAAAGAAAGAAAGAAAACTCCCTATGACTAGACAAAATATATAATTAATTGTTTGGATACCAGCACCTACATGATAAGTATTACTTAAGTTGTATTTTGTAGTATCACTGATTTGTATAGTGAATTGTCAAAAATAAGTTTCAAGTTTAGTTTGTACACAGTATAGTTTACGTATGTATATACTTCCCCTCACTTGTCAGTACTTGCTCGGCTACTATAACTGTTGGGTTTATATAATAGAGAACATTGAAAAGCAAACTTCTTTCATAAAAAATACAGTTACAAGCAGAGTATAGATATACTATCTGTGCAAAAATTATAAATTGGTGGTTAAATGCTAAGCACTAATATAGACGCAATATATTATATTATATTAGGTATACCAAATAACAAATGAGTAGCTCATTATTTCTTTCACGGCTTGCTTATCGTAATATACAATAGCGATCTTTGTATGTGTGTATATGGGACCATGATAAATACATTATTTTTAGTAACTTTTCTAACATAGCTAATGACAACTATCTTATTTTATTTATTTACCTTAAATTTTCTTCAATATTTAGAGATAAATATAAGCAGTTCAAATCAGTGATCCAAAGTGATATGAGCAAAATATTGATAAGACCATTTTGTTTACATTGCACTTACAAAATAGTTTACTGTAACATATAAAACATTTTAGCAGCTACAGTTTATATGAGCTGAATGATTCATAATTTCATTAAAAAAAAAAAAAAAAAAAAAAAAAAAAAAAAAAAAAAAAGAGCATTATTGATATAAAGAAAATAGTTTTTTGTTTTCTTTCAGAAACTTACCTAACAAGATTTTTACAAATGAAAGCTAATTTTGCAAGTTGTTAAAGCTTGATGAGGCTGAAAACACTTCAAATTAGGATGCAATGGAAGAAGATGAGGAAAGAGAGGAGAGGGCTGATGAGCCGGGAGCAGGTGCAGGAGGGGTGGGGGTACGGATCTCTCCTGCTACAAAACTCTGCAAGAAGTGGTACAAGATGCCAGCCTGGGCCATCACATCCACTGTGCCTGCAGCAAGAGGGTCTCGGTGTCGGGAGTTGTTCTGTGTGCCCCCTGGCCTCAGTAACGTTGGTCCAAATACAGTAGCCAAGTTATGCAGGGACATCTTGTTTGTGACCTCGTGCTGGTGGATTCTGAAACACAAAATATTGGCAATGGTAATTTCATATGAAAATTTGATAAAATTTGACAAAATGATAAAAGGGACAGAGGAAACCAGCAAGGGCCTTACCATAGTGAAGAGCATAGGTTACAGCTTCTCCTACAAGCAAGATTGACGATTTTTGTCCCAATGTTATAAACCCCCCGTTAAAACCCTCAAAATTACATGTGTTGTTATGGATAAAGGTTGATCTTGCTTGTAGTAGGAACGACCGTTAATATAGTTTGCTTTACCATAGGTCAAAAAAAAAATCTTACTAGCTCAGTTCTTACAGACTCTTGATCATTTCTCTCTCACACTAAGTAAGAACTGAACAAGACACACACACACATACTCCCTTTTGTCTTGGAGTTTAGTGCTGAAAGCTATCCAATATGTTTTGTGTTAGTTTTTTATCTCTATGCTAGCAAAATTTTTGTAGAACTTTGGGACTCTCTTCACTATGGTAAAGCCCTTGCTGGTTTTCTCTATCCCTTTCTATTATATCATCAATCAATGGTTTATTTTCCTCAATTTTGCAATAAGATTATAATAATAGTAAAATATCAGAAAGTGTTAAAACAATTTTTGTATTTTTTTTTCTGTTTGTTTGATGCAAATTACACTTTTAATAATATTAAAAGTACTATTTTTTAATATATTTACTAGAATGCCTTTTTGGACTGTTAATTGACAAGGATGCCTTGTATGAGAGTTTGTTTATACAATAAAAACATGTACATTAAAAATAATTACTGTACAAGAATATATATATATATATGTGTGTATTAGGAAAAAACCATCGCGGTTAGTATTAATAAGTTTAAAAAAATATTTAGAAAATAGTTGGTAGAGATTAGAGCACGTTGAATTGAAAATTAATAAAACGCGAAAATTCTCTAATTTAAATAGTAAATTGGGACTAGGGATCAAATATTCTAGCTTGAGCTAGTTAAAAAGTAGACGTTAAAGGGATGGAGGTATAGTGTCAAAATAAAATACGATGTGGCTAGCATCTCACGTTCTCACACTACGTCAAAGACACAACATTATACAACAGCATCAGACTTACTCTTTGCCTTGTTAGACCGGTTTCGTCCTTTACCTAGGACTCATCAGTAAGGCTCGGCAGAGAGCTCTGTACAGCTAGAGATGGCTCACACCACATCTGCTAACTGACTGAGCTGAGGAAGCAAGTGGCAGTCGCGTTTTTATACGCGATGCCCCCGCAGCTGCACGCGCTGATTGGTTAAAATCGCGCGCGCAAACTCGGCTTGCTGTTTAAAACCTCTCATCCTCACACTGTAATATAAAATCGTGTCTAAGAGGGGTGTAAGACAGGCAGCCAGCAAGCAATATGTGTCCTCCCTCACTTCCCAGAGTTCCCCAACTCTAGAAAGATCGCGAGAGCACTACGCCTACCGACTGCACAGTATCGTGATTCACGCTAGTTACATCGCTTTATATGTTGACACTGGGGTAGGAAAAGCAAATAGATGATAGAGTAGGAGAGATAAAATAAATATTATGCGCTTTGGCATATAGTTTAATTAATTTAGTACGTGCTCTTATTGACGTTGGCAAGTAATTGTAGACCGATCTACAATTTACAAATTGCCAACTTCTCCCATTCTCCTGTTAAAACATGTAGAAACGTCAAACGTACATCATTCATTTAAGTGAAATTTGTAAAGTGTAGTTCGTTCACTTTGACGGGTAAACATCAATTCTTATTAATATTTTTGGCAAATACCATTAAGAAAGCTTATACTCATTAGCTGAAAGTTAGAAAATGCTACTCACTTGACCATATGAGCCAACAGGAACACAATGATGTGTTGGTTCTGGAGAGGAAGGCGCTGGAACTGCAGCAATAAGTTACGTCGCTTGGTGATGGCATCTAGAGTAGGGTTGTTAAACACATCAAACAACTTGGGATACAATTCATCAGTATAAAGAGCTTCTGGTAGTTCTCGCAAATACAGCTTGAGTACTCCAGTCACAGAGTGTACATCCACTTCTTTCAGCAACTGCTCAGCTTCATAGGAATCTAAAACACAATGTTACATCCTTTTATTATTCTTTAGAGGGGTTGGGAGAAATACATAAAACTGAAAGTAATATTAACAAAATCATACACACAATAAGTATGTATAAGAGCTGAACACTACTTTAATATTGAGGATCACTATAGACTACATTACTTACTTGTCTCAAAAGACTTTTTAAGCCTGGTAAGATCTGATGCAGAGCCTGAGACCCGATAGATGCCAATTTCATTCATTCCCCGTCGTTCAACTTCCCTGACACAGCTGGTTACGATAAATGGCACAGATCGTTTCTGTCTCCTGAAATGGAAAAAAAATGAAGTAATAAACTTGAGAAACCACATGAATATAAAACTTTGACTTACTTGCAAACATGCTGGATCTTGGCTCCAAACAAGCCTGCAGTCTTGGCAGTGGGCACTCTTCTCAATGTAACCTCACTTGGGACAAATCTGAGGGACAGCTCAAGCTCACACCCTTGCAGAGTTAACACTCGTGATACACGTTGGTCACCAAGCCATGAACGACTCAGCTGTAACACAATGACACTTGTTAGACAAGCTACACTAAATAATTGGGGATAAAATTTTCCAATAGGCTTGAATGTATTCAATGAATGTTTACAAAATATCAATAACACAAATTACACCGATTACAATAATGTTGGGAGACTAACCATTTGTGTAGCTCTGCCTCGAAGCACAGTGCGAGGTCCCATCTCCTCGTAAAGCAAAACTCGCAGGTTTTCTGAACCTTCCAGTTCAATGATGAACTCTTCATCCCATACTGGTGTAGATGAGCCACAGACAAGCTTGGTACGCGCCTAACATTAAGCAAATTAGTAGAATAATAATAACAGAAAGGAAAAAACTAATTGAGGTATGACCTTTTCTATGGCGCATAAAATTTATTATGACCACAAAGTTACATTTGAAAATACCTTTCTGAAGTAATGTCCATAAGAATCAACCTCAAGGCAGACTGCAAGATCTGCTGGAGTTTCAAGGCCACGTAGACGACACACTCTGACATGCAGATCACCAAGCAGCAGGCTCTCGTCACGGCCAGAACGTAGCAAATATGAACCCATGTCTGTCTTGAGGTAGGCTCGGCATGCAGTGATCCACGCTTGCAGCTCATCCATGCCAACTGTTACACTTGGTCCAGGTAGTTGAGAGGCCTAAACATTCACCACATGCCAACTTGTAAGATTCAAGGTGGATTTTGTCAGCCTAATTTAAATTAAATATAATTGTCTTTATTAAAAAACAAGATACCTTTTTGAAAAATTTAGATTTAGGCCTGAATACATGTCTGACCCACTGTTGAATCTAACCCTCAAAATAGTACATTAAAAAAAAAAAAAAAAAAAAAAAAAAAATTATAAATCGACGTTGTTGCGAAAAAATGTGTAACTCGTATTTTGTCAGGCGAAGCAATATGTGTAAGTCGAGCGCCATCTCCATAACGTTCGGGAACGACTTACACATTTTGCTTCGCCTGACAAATACGAGTTACACATTTTTTTTGCAACAACGTCGAAATGTACTCTTTCTACAGCATATTACTATTACACCAAAATTACAAATGAAGCACTGGAAAAATACATAAAGAATTGTGAAAACATAAACAACAGCTATACAATATCTACATTTAGCAAGCTTTGAAATTTGAGCTTAGCATGCTGGCACTACTAATACAGGTAAAAAAAAAAAAAAAAAAAAAAAAAAAAAAAGGAATGACAGTGACATTTGATTTATTAATTATTTTGTTTAAGCTGCACAGGTATACGTAATTACTAAATACGCTTTAAAAATCTACATTAATTGTTTAACCTTGTATAGATTTTCTCTATTCTTATTATTACCAATTTGGTGTAATTATTACACAATTAGAAATAAGTTGACAAATTCAATTGGATTGTAACAGTAACTAACTTCCAACTATCTGTTAAACTCAGGTAAGGGGTATTCACAGTAGGCCCTACAGTCTGTGCCACCTAAGGATGTTTGCGATTAATCGAAATCGAGCCACGAGCCAATAGACGCTCAAACGCACAAGGTTACAAGGAGGTGGGGTAATGTTAACTAAATGGAGAGTTTTTAGGCGTTCTCTTATTGGTCGCATCCTTAGGTGGCGTGGACTGTATCTTTGGCAATGTTTGATGAGTGAACATCTATAATGATTATGGACTAAGGCTATACTATAATGAAAGTGAATAAACTTTTAAAACTCATAACACACATTTTCAATTATTATTATCATTATTTTATGTCCATTTCTGTTTTGTATCTATAGATCATTTTAGAAAATATAATCAAGCATAACAAAAGCCACACAAATATTAATATAATACAAACACAAGACAGCACGCAGATGTATTTGAATTTATGCCTACCATTCCTACCTGCAGAGCATGAATAGCATCAATCCACTGAGTACGCTCAAACTCTGATGAGAGGAAGAAGGTGTAAGGTCGTTGATTACGCTGACCCACTCGGAACACAAGGTTGGGAGAGGCCAATACTAGTTGTGCCTCCAGATCTGCTAGTTTCTTCCTCTGCTTTTCAGCGCGACCAGCACCATGCCTTGGTCGTTGCTACACACATCAAAATTCATGATAACTTTTTTTAATTCTTTATTATTATTAATTATTATATATACTGTAATTAGGAAAACACCCATCGCGATTTGATAATAAATTCAAAGAAAAGAACAGTAAAAAAAGCCCATAATTACACAGTTATAATGCAGAGACATACATGTAGCCATAATGTGGATGTAGGCCATAGAATAATGAAAGCTAAAAATTTGGTTGAAACAGGCCCATCCGCCACAACAATTGCCAATTATTTACAAGATATTGTATGCATTTATTACTATTATTTAAAAAGATGACACCTTGAAGAATTATTAGTTAAACTATGCAATTACAAACAGGAGCATTGACAGTGAATTGCACTATCAAATATAGTTTTATTATTAAAGCAACTATCCAGACCAAACAACATGTCCTTTCAATTTAATAAACACACAATAGGATTTTCAAAACTACAATTAGTTTGTCCAATAACACAATTTTGATAATCCAACAACTTCTTTTGTAAGACAATTCTGGCATTAGGATTGTTCAAAATTTGTACGGTTGGCCTTCTATACAGTTTTTTAGTGCTCTCTTGCATAGTTACATTTGGGTTCTTGTGAAAATTGATTATGCTTTTTGGTGCCCCATTTTGTGTTAAATGAATTAAAAGGGCATTTCGTTTGGTCTGGACGGTACCTTGAATATTTAAGTCTTAAATAAAATACTTCCAGACCATTACAAAGTGGGAAAATGGTATTGCAACATAACTATTTCCTTCAAATAAGCACGCGTCGCTTATACTGAAAAATTAATACTTTAGCAACGTAAAATAAATGTATAATGTAGAATAAAATTGGATACATCTGGAATTCACAAATATTGAGACAAAAATGATAAATTGTTAACTTATCTAACTTTTTTTTTTTTTTTTTTTTTTTTTTTTTAAATCAAACCTCTAACATAAAAAATAATAATAATACCTTATCATCTAACTGCCTTTCCTGCCAGAGGATCTGATCCCTGACTGTACACGCTGCAGACTTGAGGGCTACAATGTTAGCTGGAGAAGCCTCTCGAGGTTCTGCGGCAAATTCTTCATACACGATGATATCACTAAGCGAAATGTACCACTTCAGTTCAAAAGTAAACTTGTCTCTTCCACTAGCCTGCAAATTTAAGTGTATCATGAGTGCATCCTTAATTTTAATTTCTGTTGATCTTACCTTGTACTTGGCACAGGCAATAACGTCATTGAAGAGGAACAAATGTCGTAATTTACGATGACCATCAGATAATTCCACAATGAATGAATTCTTGACCAAACGTCGCTGAGCACGGTCATGAGACTGCAAAAGCCATATAATGATTAATGATTGAAATTAAAATACACAATAAATTTCAATTATTAAATTTTAATTACTTACGGGAAACATTGATTTTGTTTGAATCATATTAAATTCATCTAAGAAAGCTTGGCTCATTTTTAGAGCCTCCAAAAGAGCTTTGTGATCTGGGTAGGATTCCGGAGTATATTTGAGCAAATCCTGGAAACAAAATGAAATTAAATTATGAATTATTATTTTTTATTTAGGTATTTATTTTTGAAAGGACACTTACATGTAATACTAGAGCATTCTTTTGTACACGCGCTACTGGCTTATGCAGTAAATCTTCTAAAGATAGGCGTTGTTCAGAACCTTTCGAGCGCAGAGGAATGCTATGCATAATCTGTGCAAATTGTGGACTGTTTTGTTTGCACTTTCTCACTGTATCTGTGGCTCGGCCGTAATTGTGAAGAAATGCACCATATTCATTGATTTGACAGGCCTGTATAACAAGAATGAGAATTTTAAAATATATGCATGAAACACAATTAGAAAAAATTAATCAACAAACTTGAGAGATTTATCTTACCATAGAACGAAAGTGTTCTCCTACATTAGACATAGCACCATCTGCATCCTGAGATTTTTTCAGTCCTTCTAGGAAAGTCTGGTGCATAGCATGAAGTTCAGGCACTTTATAAAAGATTGTATTGAAGTCATCTTGAGAAATAATTGGTTGAGAGCTACCAAGAGTTGCTCGAATTGCCTTCATGTACTAGAAAAACACACACATTATTATACTGATTCAAATAATGTGTTTATGATCATTGATTATTATGTTTGTAAGATGCTTCTTACCTGCAGGAGAACTCCTAAACCTTCCAGGAAGACAGTTTCACTCTCTAGAATACTGGACACAATGCACCTCCACATGGCAATTCTCTCAGCCTCTGCCTTGCTCCCAACTTCATCAGCAACCTAATAAATTTTCCAGTTAATACCATTCTTATTAAAACTTGATTGAACAGAGTGGCTCACCAAAGTTTGAGCTGCTTGTGGCCATCTCCAAGCACTGGCTGCGGTTGAGGGCGTGGCATCAAGAGATGATGAGCTTGGATATTTGGCTGAAAGTGCAAATTCAAAGCTATCTATTACACACTAATTTTTATATGATTGATGAAAAGATGATAGAATAACACAGCTAATTTAAAATTTTGGGAATTGGGAAATTGAGATGTTAATTGACAGGGATGCCTTACATGAGAGAATGAGAGAGAGAGAGAGAGTGAGAGAGAGAGAGAGAGTGAGAGAGAGAATATTCTAACCTGGTCCAAAATTAAATATAAGAAGCTTTTATAAAATGCAAAGGGGTGTGTACTTTAACAAACTAATTATAGCCTATGCTTGAATTTTTAAGGTGAGCTTAGGAGATGGTTTTGGCTTGCATTTACATTTGTTAGTGCAGTGGCACAAAAACATATGCCACTACTTTAGACACCTCACTCTCAAGCCATAAACACCTGTTAAGGCCTTACTGGGACTCATACAGTAAATGATGGATATATACATTTTTTTAATTAAATATTTGAATCAATTGGAAACAGGTCCCTAAAACTTTATGGTATATTACTATATTACACAACTAGGTAATATGTTAAAGTTAACATAATATATATTTACCATTAGCAAGAGATCTAAAGATATCGTCTTGACGGGGCCCATCTTCCTCGTCCTCAGGTTCACTGGAAATTGTTCTCATCAGAGGAGGCACGTCGTCGTCACTTTCTACTGAATCACTGCGGCGACCAGCTCCAGCTGGACCTCGTTGTCTATAACACAAATCAAAATGTACGCAAACGTCCACAATAAATGTAATTTAATCATTCCGTGTGTATGAATTGATATTGTCCTGATTGAATTTTACATAATATCCAATACATTCCAAAAAGTCACAATCAGTTGTACCAGTAATTGAACCTTCCCTGAAAGAGAAAGTTCAGGGGTTACAACATGACTTCGTCAATGTTAGATAATGAGAAGAACTGTTCATAAACTCACATATCGACAAAATCAAATAGTAACCTCGTATCTTAGATTTTGATGTTTTCAAGTTTACAGTAGCACTGTAGCTCAGAAAAAAATTACAACAAATTAACTTTTATTTTATCCTAAGGCACATGTATTGCACATTACTTCAGCTCAGTTTCAAATTTTGCCAGCTGATGGTGTCTTTGTAATTAACTAATTAGTAACAAAAAACGACTATTTTTGTGTAATTTTGAAAACAATGATTTAAAAAGTGCATTTCCTCTGAAAGTACATGAGATAAAAATTTCAAACTCAAACAACCAATAAAGGAAATACTGATTATTCATGCCATACATACAAAAAAAAATTGCAACCAACCCCTTTGCCAAAATATGCAAAAAACGTAACTTTGAAACTACAAGGGTTTAGAAGCTGAAAATCAGTTTAGAGCCATAAATTTGTATTGGTAAAATGATTTGATACTTTAATTGAAATAACCTTAAAATACCCCCAAATTATGATGTAAAATTCTTGAGAGCGCCTAATAAATGCAGCCCGCAGCACAATCAGCCTGTAAAATGCAACCCGGAGTACATATACTTTTTAAATAAATATATATTTCCTCGCACAAATAACTGAACAAAATAATTTGAATGGTTTCATATTACCAATACACAATTCTACCCCTAAAGCGATTTTCAGCTTTAAAACCCTTGTAGTTACAAAGTTACGTTTTTTGCATTTTTTGGCAAAGGGGTTGGTTGCAATTTTTTATTGAATGCATGGCATGAATAATCAATATTTCCTTTATTGGTTGTTTGAGTTTGAAATTTTTATCTCATGTACTTTCAGAGGAAATGCACTTTTCAAATCATTGTTTTCAAAATTACACAAAAAAAGTCGTTTTTTGTTACTAATTAGTTAATTACAAAGACACCATCAGCTGGCAAAATTTGAAACTGAGCTGAAGTAATGTGCAATACATGTGCCTTAGGATAAAATAAAAGTTAATTTGTTGTAATTTTTTTCTGAGCTACAGTGCTACTGTAAACTTGAAAACATCAAAATCTAAGATACGAGGTTACTATTTGATTTTGTCGATATGATGACTCAAAGCCTTCCGCAGCCCTGTAAACATGTGATCATCCTGCGAGATATGCAACCCGTCTCGTATCTTCTAAGTCATAGTTACGGCTTTACTATAGAAAATGTTGTAGCGGGTTGCATATCTCGCACGATGAGCGCAAGTTTGCAGGGCTACTATGGGAATATGGAAAGGCTTTGAGGCATCATATGTGAGTCAATGAACAGTTTATCTCATTATCTAGCATTGAAAATAAACCATTTTTTATCAACCCCTGAACTTTTCCTTTAAGCTTGATAAAAATTGAAAGAAAAGGATACCAGAAACCATAGTTCCCCATAGTTCGGAGAAAATCTTGCTAGCACAGATATATATATATATATAAAAAAACTAACACATTGGAAATATTTTGGCAATAAAATCCAAGAGAGATTGAGTGTTTTATGCCTTCATCAGTTCTTATAGACTCAAAGAGAAACTTTTAATCATGTGTTAGCAAGACTTTCATTGAACTATGGGACTCTCTTCCCTATAGTAAGGCCCTTGCTGGTTTTCTCCTATGCTTTTCTTTCAAATTTATTATACGTAAGTGATCGTTTATTTTCCTTGATCTTTGTATCTGCATATATATATATATATATAGGCCTATACACAACCTATGAACTACCTAGGCAATGTTGCAATTTTGTCCTGCTTTTCCCTGGGGTCAAATTTGAATGGTAAAATATATTATCACAGCCGTGTCAACTTACTTGATGAAGTAATCGATGTTGACATAGTTGGATCTCTTGGGTGACGCAGGAGCAGGACTTGGAGCAGCTGGGGCACCAGGCTCAGTGTCTGTTGTGCCAGTCTCAGAACTGCATGCACTGTAGCCTGAAGTCTGAGATTTTATTGTGGTCTCTCCATCAAGATCACTCATACTGCCCAAACTGCCTCCACTTTCGTTGCTTGCTTTCTCCAACACAGGAGCATTTGAGCCTGTTGTGGCTAGATACACATAGTCACCCTCAGCATCCATTGGCACTTGATCATACAGAGGCTCTTCTTCACATTTTTCAGGTAATGATTCACTGCAAATATTTAACATATACATTTCAGGACAAATTATAAAATTAACTTACCAGTACAGTATCTGTACCAGTATTTAATAAAATAATACTTTTAATCTCTGTACACATATAGTAAAGGTTACAATTTTATTAAGAAACCACGCACCCAGTCTCTCCATCCTCCTCCCCCTGCACTGCAGCAGCAATCATGTCCGCAGCCTCCACGAGTTGTCGAGTATCCTCAGCCTCTCGTCTTGCAAGGGTGTTTGCTGATGCCTCAGGCTCCTTCACCTCTGCTGGTACAGGCACTTCTTCAACTACTTCAGGCTCTGTAATCAGGGAAAGCATTGTACAATCCATATTTGACATATAATGATAGTTTACATCACTTCTTTGTTAAAACAAGGCACAAACTACATACATCCTGTAACAGTATTTATGTAGTATAAAATTAGCAAGTTTAGATTACGATAAAATAAGTTTAAATTTATATTTTAGCTGTAAAGCCATGTTGATAATAATAACTTTCCACCCTACCACTATATTCATACCTGATAGATTTCTCTCTAATGACGAATCATTAGATTTCTTTCCTGTAGATTCCGAAGAGCTGGAGTCATCTTTTGGTCTGTGTTGGAATGTTTTAGGAGGTGGTTTCGGAGGTACTTTTTTAATAGGTGCTTTTTGGTTGTTATTTCTAGGAGGTTCGAAACTACTTAAGGCTTTTCCTGCTCTTAAGTTCATGCCATTAACTTCAATCACAGTTACATAATTAGAAGCATCGGATAAGGTGTGACTGCGTTGACGTGTTGGTTCTGAAGTTTCTGAATTTCGCAGTTCTACCTCTTCTTCTCCAGCCGAGGAAATTACTGCTTCACTCATTGATACAGACAGCTCACTGATACACTTATTAGCAGAGTCCTCGCACAAAGATAGTCTTTTCTTATCTTGTACCTCGGATGTAGACAATGCAGGGGTCTCCTGTGTCTGATGTTCCCCCTTCTCGCCATGTTGGGGGTCTCCGCAAGAGTTCGCTCTCTTTACATCTTTTACTGCTTTATTTGAGCTTCCTAAATCATTACTTTCCTTGTGTTTTTCAACGTCAGCTAATAATCTTTCTAAATATTCAACATAAAATTGCTCTTTTTCCAATTCTTCTTTTAAAATTGCTACCTTTTGCTTGTGTTTGCTTAGGTTTGCGCGAACATCTTCCTCCCAGGCTGCTGGTAACTCGCTTCCAGGGAATCTTTGCACCCAAACTTTGCGAAAATCACCAAACACACTCATGGCAAATATTACTTTGTTAACATTTTATCTTTTCATTATCATTTTTCTTGTTTAATTCCTAATTTAACACTTAAATTCGATACAATAAAGCCGTCGTGTGAGTCATTTCGCCAGCATTTCGCCACCTTTGATTTTTCTACGCTCAGCTGTTTTTAAAAAATTTCTCCCAGTAAACGCGGCTAAAGTTTAAAAGCTGTTTCAAAGTTTTCGAGTAGCGAAAGTAAGATAGATTTTATATTTACGCGAAATTTTATTTATTTTTTGCGCGCATGTACTTTTTTGTTAAAAGTAAATATAATCTGTGTTTTAATGTGGAGAAAACAAACTATATTATATTAATTTGCAAATAAAAACTTATTGTCATAACTCGCGCAGGCTGACAGGCGGCAGAGCGCAGGCTTTCACTTTTCATTTGATTCGTTTCACTAGAAGAGAATAATATATAATATTATTTATTTAATTAAAAAATAAATAACAAAAAGAAAATACTGCAAATTAATGCATGATCTACTTCAATTAATTCAATTTACGCTAAACTATTTTTTTTCCATCAAAATGAATTCATTTGATGGCATTTAAATTTAAAATGAAAAGGCATATAACAACACATAAATATTATAATTCCTATTATAACGTCAAGAATTGATATAAAATGGATAATTATTATTTTATATTATTCCCTTTCATATTTGTTTTGCAGTATATAAATATCGAGCGTATGGGAAATAAATGTTTTCCAAATATGCTCGATTTCAAAGTGCAAAAATATTAAAAATTTAAAATAATAATTATTACATATATTATATATAATTTCATTTATATTAATTAATGAATATACTGTAATAAATTAAAGGATATGGTTTGCCTAGTTGCATATTATAGTAAATTAAGCTTACATATTAATTATTATAATATATCAGTAAAAGAGATCAAATTTATGTTATAAAGCAAAACACATAGTATTTTTTATTTTCTAATGAAATTAATATATTATTATATATTTACTATAGACGACGGGCTTACTTTACTGCCTGTCAGTATATTTTAGAGGCGAGTCATCAAGAAGAGAAGTCCACAACTCATGAAGGTGCTTGCTGTAGTATCCAACAGAAAAGTTTAGCTATATATAATTTCTCTGATTCTTGTTCTGCATTTTATTATTACGGTAAACTTTTTTTTTTTTTTTTTTTTTTTTTTTTTATCATTACATTTCTAATTACAATATTTATTAAGTTACGAGCCAGTTAATAAATATAGATTTTTGGATTAACATAATATATTATAATTCAAATCATAAAAGCTACATAGAATATTTAAAGTCGAAAAGGAATTTCTCCTAATTAGATATACAACTTTTTGATCTTAATATTCATGAATGGAACACAAATAAAAATACTATAATTTTATTTTAATTTTTTTTTGTATTTTTTTATGGTTTATTTTCTAACATCCTTGCATTTCATGTACAAAATATTGAGCCTGTCAGATGATGACGACAAATATATATTTTTGTTCAATTTGGTCGATATTTTAAAACTCTGTACATGTTTTTATTTTTTATTAATTTTTTTTATTAAATGCCAAAGAAGTTTATATATATATAATTATATATATATAAAGTTGACAAAAAATCTATAATTATTTCGTTTCATCCAACAGTAGACAATTACTGAATGGTACTTATATAGGCAACAAAAAAGAACTTGAGTCCATGAGACAAGAGTGGAGACCGTATATTAATAATTAAAATTATGTATATGTATCCTCATTTACTTATTTAGATCCTAAACACACAAAACATTATATAAGTTAACAATTAAGTTGAACCAAAATTATATCAGCTTGCAAATTAAGGAAGACGAAATAACATAATATAATAATACACCTAATAAATATTAGCTGCTAAATTGGGGGCTTTCTACTATATATATTAAGAAAAGGATAAAATATTATTAAATATTAAGCCTATAAACTTATATACCTTATCCATTTAGAATAGCAAGAAAACACTCAGTAGTTATGTGAAAGAGCTATTTCTCTCTCATTCTCTCTTAGGTTTGGCAGCTGTATCACAAAAAGTTACCCCGATAAAATTCAATATATACCCACCTAATTAAAAGTAAAATAATATACGATCTCCACCCTTAGAGTAATTTGTAATTTTTTTATTATATATAATATATATTTACAAGGTATTTTTATTTTATTTTTAAAACATTTTTTTCTTATTTTTTTATAACATGTTTTATTGTTAATAATTGGACACTTCACTGTATGATGTAAGTTGGTCTAATTTAACAGGAGATGTTCATGTAATAAATACAGGAAGATAATATATATAATTAATTTATATATATTAAAAAAAAAAAAAAAAAAAAAAACAAAACAATAAAAGTATATTTTTTTATACACATAACAGAAAATAATAAGAAATAAAAAGGTTTGGAAAAAGGACTGTAAATGAGTCGTGCCCTAGAGGGAATGAGTAGCTTTGCAATACCAGCTACATTAGCCTTTGAATAAACTAAAACTAATTCCAGGTAGAGCACCACCCCCTCGAGTCTAGGGCAAGACTCTTTCACAAGGAACAATTGGACTTGAGAGGGCGAGATTTTTTTTTTTTTTTTTTTTTTTTTGTAACGTTTGTTTGTAATGCCAATGCAAAATAAAAGAGCACTTATTTTTAAAATTTAGTAATTATTAATCAACTTTTTTGTTTCATAAAATATATTGTTAATCACAACTAAAAGGTGTTTCTAATACAAATTTATAGAAGCTACACTTATATAAATTTATTATGTTAAATATTACATTTTGATGTTTGTTATTTTTATTTCTTTCTTAAAATAAACAAGTTGATTCTCTTTTTGTTTTTGTTAAAGCTGAGGTTGGTTTGCTTCAGTGCCGTGACTCTTTGGTATTAAGCCACGCAAGATTTAATGAATGGCGCTCATCAGCCCATTTTACTTCATCTTGTCGACAACCTTCTCACCGACTGAAAGCAACACCACACAATTTGTTAGAGCACAGCCACAACAAACATTATTTTCTCCAATTAATATTATTTCATATAATATAAAAATTATTATATTCTAGACTACGAAAACAGAATTACTGCAACAAAACCTGTTGAGAAAATAAGAAACATGCGATGAAACTGAGATAGCAAAACAATTAAAAAAGCATTTTGAGTGAAGTAGAAGAAGAAAAAGAAGGAAAAAAATTAAAATTAAAAACCTTTTCCATTTATGTTCTTTTAAATGGAAAAAAAGTATTAAGTTTTTAATTTCTTTTGTTTTATTAAACTGTTACGTTATAAAAATTGTTATTAATAATATTTTTGTTAAAATTAAAGCAAAGAAAAAAAATTAAACAGCAATTTTTAAAGCAACTAGTCTACAGCAGAAAAAAAAAGTGCCTCAAATTTTGCATTTTTTTTAATATAATAAAAACGGAAAGTTTTTTTTTTTATTATTATTAATTTTTATTTTGATATAAAACCAATTGCATTAATATTTTTGAAAGGTTGAGCAACATGGTTTGCTGAATGTCCTGCACAGAGTTCATTGTTTTGTGTACGAGTTTGTATGCCACTTGTGGCAACGCACACTTGCTGAGGATATCTCCGCAATCTCACACCTTACTTCTTCACAACTTGATCAGGCACTGTAAAATAAACATATCTCATCAGTACATCTTGTCGAGCACTTGTTTTACACTCAATAGCACAATGTACAGCAAGAAGCACATGACGATGGAAAGCTGCATCACAAAAGCTGAAGCACATATATAGCCTGCGTTTAACATTATATATATAGGCCTATTATATATATAAAGGGAATTTGCAAATGAAAATTATTAATTGATAATGTTGATTCAGTGACTTTTCTTGCTTCTTATTTAGTCAAATAAAAAAGTTTGATCTATCGACAAAGTCTAATCCTGTATTCTTTTGTTTTCAATGATTCTCGCTTACTTTTCTACCACTACAAACTTTTTTCTTTTTATAAATATATATATATGTGAGTATTTATAATAAAAATGTTTAGCAACATTAAAAAACATCAATGATGATAAAAAAAAACAAACATGCTATAACAGTAAAACAGACTAAAAAAAAAAAAAAATAATAATAAAAACTGATGGGTAACTAAAAGCTGAAATTTTAAATCAAATAGTATGAAAACATGGATGTAATAATTGGACAGACGTACAATCAATAAATTTGTTGCTGGCCAAGCAGAACTAAAGTAAGAATATGCCAGCAGCAGCAACAACAGCGTACATCAAACGACATTATCAACGGTTTTTACTCACTGAACTGCAGTGACCAGTGTGTCAAGGTAGTTTTGGGGTGATTACTTAAGGTCATATAAACCAGCTGCTCGGAAGAGGGAACACAATTAGATAAACATCAAAATTGAAAATAAAATTATGGATTTACTTATTTTAATTGAATTTCTAAAGCAGTAAATAATAGAAGTGATTAATAGAAGCATAAAAATTGTAAATCCACTTTTAAAGACATGAAAATTCTTCTATATATTTTAATTTAATAATGAAAAAATACTCAACAATTTTCCTCCTCCATTAAAATAATTGATATTTAAACCATTGCCCAAACAAGATAAGAGGTTATTTCAACTGGAAACATCCCCTTTACTTGGATTCAAATTAAGTTATAGGAATGAAATTTAAACTATATATTAACTTCAATATTTCATTGGTCACCTGTAAAATATGGGCTTGGGAAAAATTGTTCAAGAAAAAGGGGTGCATCCAGTTGTAAAAATATCTGATCTTGTATTGGCCAGGGTGTATATGATATTTGTTTAATGTTATAGAAACCAAAAGAATTTTCACATTTAACATACAAGGCTCCCATAAATTGTAAACAAAAAACATTGATTGTTAAACACAGATTTGGTCTTTAAAAAGGAAAAATATATAAAAAAAATAACTAAATATGAAATATTATTATTAATACTAATAATGAAAAGGGGGACATCTTAAAATGTCAGAAGCAAGGAGGAGTATAATATTATAAAAACCAGAATGTTTGACAAGAAGAATAAGCTTATTGTTTTACACTAGAAATAATAAAGAAAGTAACATTATTATAGTGTCAATCCTGGAATGATAAAAAAGAATCAGCAGTAACATAATTATGCAAAATAAATATACTAAATTATTTAAATAAATGCACATAATGATAAATAAAAATAATATATATGTATATATTTTTTACACATATATACATGCATATAGTTAATGTACAAAGTAGTGCAAATATCAGTTTCAGAAGTGCTTTTTATCAAAGGAGTCCATTAAAAGGAATTATTATTAGTTTTTTTTTTTTTTTTTTTTTTTTTGGTGAGGTAAATTTAATAAGTTTGGTAGTTAGATTGTCCGAGAATAATGAAATTATTTCTGCTGACTTGGTACATTAACTAAAGAAGTTAAAAATAATGCTAATAAATAAATAAAAATCAAAGAACATGCACATAGAATGGGCCAAGCATTGGCTTTAGTTTAGCTTACCTTGATTTTTACAGCTGCAGTAAGAGGCAGCCCCATTGGTCTTTCAGGGGGCAAGCAAGCTTTGAGATATTCTCAAAATTATGTATATTAAATAGGAATAATAATAAATTCTTGCAGAATCACTCTTAATTAAATATTATTTCAAATTCTGTTTATATGGGGAAAAAATCAAAAACAAAATCTCATGCAACAAGCATTTAAAAAAAAAATAAAGAAAAAAAAAATGTAAGAAAACAAAAAAAAATTGTTTGTTTGATATATCCTAATCTTATTTAACGATGATTATAAGAAAATTTCTAGTGTATGGTTTCTATATTTAATTGAAAATACTATAAAAATATACTTGTTATTATTTTTGTGATTTTCTAAAATCTTTAATCAAAACAGTTATCATATCTACACGGCGAAGGACAAGGGTACAGAGATAAATAATTAATGAATAGCATGTTGGAAAATAATGATGAGAGTATTTTTGCAAGAAATATTCAATCTTCAAGCTTAAAATTTACACACAAAAAATATGTAATATATATATAAATATTGTAATATACAATAATAATAATTTAATAAAAAGAAACAAAGTAAATAATTAGTTTGAAGATTGCAAAATTTTCTATGTAATATTAGTTATATTTATATATATTTTTTGTTTTGTTTTTTTACATTAGTTTTGAATAATAATAAAAAAAAAAAAAAAACAAGCTATTCATTAAATTTACAATTTGTTAATAAATATTAGTAGGCCAGATTAAACAATTTTCTCCTTTGTCAATAGGTGAACAATATATATTTTTTTAGTTGCAAAATTGTGTATTTTTTGTTGTATTTTTTTTTAATTTTTGCTTATTGATGTCACAGTATATATATATATATATATATATTTTAATTTATTTACACTCGCACACACGCACACCACTACAACTGCCTTCACGGTGTAGCAAGATGCACCAAACTTGATCAAAAATTCAAGTATTTAGGGATGAATTAGAGGGTAGAGGAGCAATATCATACTAATAATTACTTTTGTTTTGTCATTACCAAGTCCATTATGTTATTAATTAAATGTTACAAACAACAACAAAAAAGTCACTTATTTTTATACTTTTTTTTTAATTCTTCCAAAGTAAAAAAAAAAAAAAAAAAAATGGAAGATGAGATAATGTATTATTATAGTTTTTTTGTTACTGTATAAAAATGGGTTTCATGTCTTACAAGCCCATAACTTCTCTCAATCAACACTGGAGTCAGGCAGGTAGCAAAAAAAAAAAAAAAAAAAAAAAAAAAAAGAAACAAAGAAACAAAACCATACTTGCAGGAAGTATAGTACTTACTGAATATTGTCAACACTTGTTGTTTAAACTGTATTGTACAAACATTTCTTTACACACTATTACTTATATTCATTAACTTTTTTTTATAAAGCTAAAGATAATATTTTATTATGAATGAAAATATTTGAAAATTATTGCTTTATTTAAACTTGGTGTGGAAAAAAAAATGTTACGTACACCTACAGTTTAATTTTAAACACTTGAAAGGGGTTGTTTGGTGTCATTATCATTTATAACCTTCTCTTTTTAAAACACATTAAACACACGCCAAGGATTTGGATAAAAATCTAGAATAACATTTTTTGTGTTTTGTTCTAAAAAAATAAAAATTTAGTAATCAACAATTGAGCCACATTATGGCTTATGACAGACAAATGTATGTATGTATGTTTATCAACAATAATTGCTGATAGACTCCACACACAGTATGTCTAATCAATGAATCAATCAAGTAGGTGACATGCAGTCAGTAATAATACACTCAAAAAATTGTTTTGCAACGACAAGGGCAATGTCACTTGCTTTAAAAAAAAAATGGTATTATAATAATATGATTTAAAATTAAAAAGAAATTAAATTATTATGAAAAGTAAAAAATATGAAATGATTGCTAATGCTGAAAAAGTTTGTTTTTTAATAAATAAAAGTATTTATACTTTTTAACAAGAAAACATAAAAAAAAAAAAAAAAAAAAAAAAAATAGACTTTAAAAACAAATGAGAATAAAAACACGTTAAAGATTATGAAAAGTAGCAATGTGTGATTATATATTTGTGTGTATGTGTGTTCCAGCACTAACAAAATAATCCATCAATTAAATGTGCTTTAAATGCAAGTGACAAGGAAAAGTGGCAAAAATATGGGTAAGAATTCAGTGTTATGTATCTCCTCTCTCCCTCTATAATAACAATTGTATCACCAGCCCTCATACAGCTAAACATGTTTCATTTTATGTTTTTTTATGTTTTTTATGTTTGTTTTTTTAAGTTTTTTTCTTTTTTATATTTGAATGGGGGGCACAGAGAAAAACACTTGTAATATTTAAAGACTGACCATACATTGTATTAAAATAGCTATTTACAAAAAAACAAAGAACATTGTTCATTCACACATCTCTCACTCACATCTTAATTAAAAAAAAAAAAAAAAAAAAAAAAAAACTAAATAATATTACGTAGATGCCCCACACATTTAAAAAAATATTTTATATTCTAAACTTTATGGGTTTTAATTTGAAAGAAAATAGGTCAGAGAAGGTGCCCAGTGTTGTTTTTGTGTAAATTTGTCACCTATCACCTTATTGTAAATGCTTATACTATTTTTTTTTACTTCAAAATTTTATATATTTAAAAAAAATGTATCTCATTATTTAAACACTGCATTAGTTATTATTACCTTAAATATTAATACAAGACGATACAATAATAATAATAATAATGGCAATAATCCTAGTTTATTTTATCATTAAAATTTCTTTAACTAATATGAGAAATAACTTAACTACCATTAAAACTTTCTCATGGTACAAAGTGAAACTTGGCAGTCTTAGAGCTAGACCCTGGGGTCTGATACTCGCCAACCGATCACAAACAAGCAAACCAAGCACTTGCCTGAGTTGCAGCCCTCACAGCCAAGTGCCGCCATCTATTGTCAGCCACATTTAATTACTGCTTAACTACGGAGGACTTTGATTATAATTTTTTATTTCATGTAGTAAAAAAATTTTCCTTGGCGCAATTTTGTCACTCAAAGCTTTAAATTTGTTTGAGCTTTGATTACAATAACATACAGTAGAGATTTGTACATTATGAAGTAAAACAAGTTCTTTTAAAAAATCACTACTGAATTAATTTTTCCCTACTTGATAATTTTGTCCTTTTTTTTTGTTTTTTATTATTTTTTTTTTTTTTTAAGTAATATATTATATTTAAAATATTTCTCACCAAGTCCTATATTTATATATATTATATTATAAGTCAAAAAGGATAATCCTAAAAAGACCAATCTCTTGTTCCTTCTAATGTGTAATGTGTTACTTGGTGTTTGTTTGTTTTGACAACATATGACAGAATGTTTGCTGGAGGGAGGGAGGGAGGGAGGGGGAAAGGGAGGAGTAAAAATGAAGAAAAGATTTGGGAAGGGAAGTATGCCCTTGCCGCGCTTGTTAAAGAGGTCCATACATGATGAGCACAGCATACACCCCCCACATCACGCCAATCCAATGCACTGATTGTAGGAAGGATCCTCTCTCACCATCGGTGATCCTGCGGGCGACGAACTTGAGGGTTTCATCAAGAAGCACCACAGGGATGGAGAACTTCATCACTGTAATCCATTCCTCAGCGTTCAGTGGTGTTACCTGGAACACAGTCTGCAGCAAAGCAAGAGGAGAGAATGGTTAGTTCAATTACCATGTAGAGAGAGAGAGAGAGAGAGAGAGAGAGAGAGAGAGAGAGAGAGAGAGAGAGAGAGAGAGAGAGAGAGAGAGAGAGAGAGAGAGAGAGAGAGTTGAACATTTGAGAGTGCAAGACTTACTGAGAGGATGTCGACATACAGGATGACGAAGTGAAGAGTGAAGGAAAGAGCCATGGAGGCAACAAGCCACAAGTTGCACCAGGGTGGCATCACCAGCAGAGACTGGTTCTCAGACAAGCTGTAAGCAAAACATGTCATAATTAGTGACTACATCTTTCAAACAGGTTTCGAGTTGATATACCTGTTCATGGCGTTCAGCATCTCAATGGTGACAAGTACAGACAGAGCCATGGTCATGGGATGAGGATCATGGAAGATCTTGCAGTCAACTCCCTTGAAGTCTGGGTTGTCACCAATGCAAGACAAGTGGTGAGTCTAATCACAAAAATACATTCATTTATCTTCCTCAGTTCAAAGGGAATGGATTATCATATGTTAATTTCTTTCTACATTAAAATTGTCTGCTTACCAGTTGGTAATAAGTGAGCTGAGGTCCAATTGGGCTGTACATGAACCACCAAGTAGCAGCACCAACAGTGGCAGCACCGACATATCCACCAATGGCCATATAACGGAAGAACAACCATCCAGAGATGAGAGACTCATCAGCGCGACGTGGGGGCTGAGAAGAATAGAAAATAATTTCCATGCTTCACGGCAAAGTGTAGGACATTGAACATACCTTCTCCATGATGTCAAGATCAGGTGGGTTGAAACCAAGAGCAGTAGCTGGCAGACCATCAGTGACAAGGTTGACCCACAGGAGCTGGACAGGGATGAGAGCCTCAGGCAGACCAAGAGCAGCAGTCAAGAAGATACTGACGACCTCACCAATGTTGGAGGAAATGAGGTAACGGATGAACTGCTTCATGTTGCTGTAAATAGCACGGCCTTCCTCAACAGCAGCGACAATGGAAGAGAAGTTATCATCAGCAAGCACCATCTCAGCAGCAGACTTGGCTACAGCAGTTCCAGATCCCATGGCAATACCAATCTCAGCCTTCTTCAGAGCAGGTGCATCATTGACACCATCACCAGTCTGTTCAAAGAAACAAAATGACATTCATTAGTTTAATTGATAACGTTTAGGGAAATAACAAATACAGTTATGATAAAAATCCCAATGGGAATTATGGTCTTTAACAGGATAAAAAATAATATATTCATATCTTTTCAGTTCTATGTCAAACTTTTAACACATGTGCATAAAACGACTTACATTTAGTTACATATATTATCTGTACTGCTTTTTGAGCAGCTTTATATTAATTTAAAAAAAAGTACCAAAACTTACCATGGCAGAGATTTCATTCATTCCCTGCAAGAACTCAACAATCTTGGACTTGTGGGAAGGCTCCACACGGGAGAAGAGGCGAGCGCGAGCGCAAGCGGCACGCTGTTCAGAGACAGGCAGATCATCAAACTCACGACCAGAGTAGGACTTTCCAGTGGTGTCCTCTTCCTCAGTGAAAACGCCAATACGACGGCAGATAGCCTCAGCGGTGGCCTTGTTATCACCAGTGATGACAATGACACGGATGCCAGCAGCACGACAACGCACAATGGAGTCAAAGACTTCCTTGCGGGGAGGGTCAAGCATACCAACAACACCAACGAAGGTCAAGTTGTTCTAAAAATGCAATACACGTACAACATTAGCAGCAAGAAGTCTTAGTAAAACATACATATTCTTACATGTTTTCAAAATGCAATGCATTTTTCCCAGCTAAAATTTAATGATACATTACCTCATACAGGTAGAATTTGTTAGAGTCATTAAGGTCCATGTCATCGGGCTTCATTGGGTTGTCAGCGGTAGCAAGACCCAAGCAGCGGAGAGTGTCACGGCCAGTACCATATTGACGGGTCAGGTCCAAGATGCGGTTCTTCAGGGTCTGAGTAAGAGGCACCTTGGTGGTTCCAACGCGAGCATGAGTACAACGCTCAAGCACACCCTCGGGTGCACCCTTGCAGAACAGCTTGGGACCAGTTCCAAGACGAGAAGCCTTCTGGGGTACACAGTAGGAGGACATGGATTTACGATCGCGGGAGAATTCCAGAGTAAACTCCTGTTGGTTCAAAAACATTAATTTTAGTAACATGGACACACTTGTTCATTGACATTAAAAAATTACCGCATAGTGTAATGTCGTGGTCTTTCAATATTTTGTAGTTATTTTAACACCATTTATTAAGAAATTGTGATCACAAAGTTGAGCGATTTTTTAAAAAAAGTAATACAAACCAAAAGAAAAAAAAAAAAAAAAAAAAAAAAGGGGGGGGGGGGGTGGGGGAATGCAGTAATATGTGTGATAGAAATATGTAGACAGTAAACTCTCGATTTTGTGAAATTGCAAGGGACCCAGGAAATGGTATTTTCACAAAATCAAAAGGCTTTAACATTGAAAAGACTATATCAAAATAGAATTTCACAATATCAATGTAGTTGAAATTATTTTTATTTTAATATTGGTGTTTATCAATTGTAGTGCAGGGTATTACCTTCTTCCACTTGCTCTCAATGTCCTGACGGACAACAATGGCGGTAGAGCGGCGATCAAGTCCAGACTTGGGGATGTTGAAGGGGTTAGCCTTCTCAGCCAACACAATCAAGGCAGTTTCAGTAGCCTCACCAACCTTTTCAAAGGCCTGCTTGAACTGTAGACACAAGCAGAACACAGGCTTGTTTCATAATAATAATAATACAGTACATAATTTGTATTAGAGAACACAAAAAGGATGTCCCATACTTGTTGATTTTAAGTAACTTCATTATATTATGCAACAATGATAAATTACCTCGTTGAAGTCAATGGATGAGTCATTGCACATGATGCAGATAGTTCCAAGTTCGTGAAGAGCTTCATAGTCAGATCCCTTAACCTTCTGTCCCTTCAGGAACAGGTCACCAATGGGCTCATAAGTGGATCCAGTGATTTCAAACTCAAGGAAAGAGCTGTCGTTGCCTTCAACCTTGTCGAATAAGAACATTCTATGGGAAGAATAACAAATAAATTATTTTTAGACATATAAATGAATGAGTAACATAAAGTTACTAAAGTTAAGAGTATTCTCATTCTTACCTGCTGACAGACATCTGGTTGGTGGTGAGTGTGCCAGTCTTATCTGAGCAGATGACGGAGCAGCAGCCAAGGGTCTCCACTGAGGGCAGAGAGCGCACAATAGCGTTCTTCTTGGCCATACGGCGGGTACCCAGAGCCAAACAAGTGGTGATGACAGCAGGCAGACCTTCAGGGATAGCAGCCACAGCCAGGGCAACAGCAATCTTGAAGTAGTAGACAGCACCCTAAAAAACAAAATGTTTTATTATTATTATTAGCATCATCATGACGTATCTATACTAGACGTGACAATAACATACCTTGATCCAGGATCCACCATGAGCGGGATCATTGAAATGACCAATATTGATAGCCCAGACAGCAACACAGATGAGAGAGATAACCTTGGAGAGCTGCTCACCGAACTCATCAAGTTTCTGCTGGAGGGGAGTCTTGATTTCCTCGGTCTCACTCATCTCAGTACGAATCTTACCTATAAGCAAGCAATTTTTACAATATTAATTTACAGTACGAATTTAAATGATTATGTTTTATTCAGTTATTGAATTACACCTCTGGCCAAAAGTTCCTGAACAATTTGTATAGGCAACCCGCAACAACACTATGTAATCTTTATGAGAAAACACAGCGTCCGCCGCTGCCCCGTTCGGAAACTTTTGGCCAGAGCTTTACATTACACAAGTGGCATGAAATCTGCAATGTTATCAACTTACCAATAGCGGTATTAAGTCCAGTTCCCATGACAATACCACGGGCCTTGCCAGATGCGACATTGGTACCAGAGAAAAGAATGTTCTTCTTGTCCTGAAACACAAATAAACACATGGGTCAATACACTGTTTCAATTTTTAATGTCCAAATTATTTTACAACAACTTAGCATTACACTCATATTTTAACTAAGTTCAAACTAAAGTGGACGTACCACAGCCTACTCACTGAAATTAAATTAAAAAGATGAGGGTCTTACTGGCTTATACCTGTAAACCAGAAGTCACCCAGTGGTTCAGTCATGCTGTGACTAGTGTGCGATCTCTCTCTCTCTCTCTCTCTTTCTCACACACACACACACACACACACACACACACACACACACACACACACACACACACACACACAAACACACTTGCAATGTCAGTCAATGTATTATTTTGCTACTACCTGGTTACAAGGAATTTAATAATAATTTATTAAACATAATATATATTATGCGACTACTTTCTGTTTAATCCCTCATACTTCTTCCAACTTTTCTCCTCTATTTTATATTATTTTATAAAGATGGACAATATTAGATCTTGTTGCAGCATTAACTGTTACTATGAATTGCAAGGGTCACTGAAATTCTTATTCTTGTCCTTTAATTTTATTTATAAAATAAATAGTATATTAGGAGTGATAAAAATTACCTGGTTGACAGCACGGGGGTCAGGTACAGCATCACAGTGCTTGATGATGGAGACAGACTCTCCAGTCAGGATAGACTGATCAATACGGATTGTGGTTGAGCAGACCTTGATGAGACGGATATCAGCGGGAATCTTGTCTCCCACTGAGGGATATTGAACAAAACATAAGTATCACAGAACACATTACAAAACAACTGCAGAGTAAACATACCTGAAACCTCAACGATGTCACCAGGAACAATCTCCCTGGCACGCACCTTCTGTACACCAGACTTGTCTCCACGAACAACCTTGCCCATTTCAGGTTCATACTCCTTCAGGGCTTCAATAGCAGACTCTGCATTACGTTCCTATAACACCATAAATACTTTTTTTAGAATATGAAACTTTTTATCCTGTGCTTTATTATATAGCAACATAGTATCAATTAAATTCATCACAATTAAGGGAGTAGGTTACCAACTGATATTTCGCAAACTAGACAGTCGCGAATTATAATATTAACACAAAGTAAAGAAGAAATGTTACTTAAAAGTTTAGCTACGTCAAACATGTGAAAACACAATCAAATATTTAAGTTATTCCACTTTAAAGATTACATGCAAATCGGCAAATTTTGGTCAAATTAGAAACTTTTTTTTTAATTAAAAATATTACTAAAATTTTTTTCGGAACAAAAAAACAAAAAAAAAAAAAGCTTTTTTTTTTTTTAATTTACTTGATTTCATTTAAAAATTATAGTGTTAACTTCGCTGGAAATAAAATGTACAAAGAATATATTGTGAAAATATAGTTCCTCTTTTAACGACTTCCGGTCCAAGTCTGTCCCCCTCTTCGTTAAGGAAAATTTGTAACTTTCAGTTTTAATAACTATCACATTTATAGGTCAAGCTTCAAATGACAGTATAATTCCCATTTTTAAATACTTACTTGCCAGACACCGACAATGGCATTGGCGATAAGAATAAGCAGAATGACGAGAGGTTCAACAAAAGCGGTGAGTGAATCCGCCTCTTCTTCAAACAGGGCGAGCACCTGTCACATATAACAGTTTTATTAATCACAAGAGAATAAATAGAAATCCAACAAAATTGAGAAGTTTAATAATACAACTCATATAAATATATATATATATATAAATATATATATATATATATATTTGCATACTTACAAAGGAAATGATGGCGGCCAGCAGCAGGATCTTGACGAGCAGGTCATCGAACTGTTCCAGCACGAGCTGCCATAAAGATTTGCCTGACAAAACACAGCCAATAATTAGAGCAATTATAGCTTTATTTAATTTTTACTATAAATTATTTCAAATGGTAATAGTTATATATATATATATATATTACAATTATATATCGTACAATATTATATATATCCACGTGCGTTTGTCTTAAATAAATGTAGCGAGCTGCTTGTTTTGATAAACTGTTAAATATTTTAATATTAGACTGCAGTTTCATAAATGTGGATAGGTTTGGGGTCCTAAGAAAAGGCATAAGTTTTACTGTAATTATGAAAGTAGACGTACTGTAGAGTGTAGGGCACAAACAACGCACATATGACGCTCGCGGTGCGGTTTTTATGGTCAGCCAAGCAAGGTTACTGATCAAAAAGATATGATTACAACGAGATATCTTATAAAAATAATTCTTTATTTTTTCTTCTTTGGTTGTTGGTTAGAATGCGTCACAATACATTATGTCTACTATTTCTTTTGATGAAGGTTTTTAATTTAATATATTATCTTATTGATTTATTAAAATAAATTTTAATGACTTTAAAAGCAATAAAAAAGTGAAAGCACTTAAAATTAAATTTACACGCAGCTTTATTTTTAACACAAACTTTTGTTGTGATTGCCAAGTTTTTATTCTTCTTCTTTTTAGTCTATTTTCTCACTTAATTATTTTGAAGTTAATTTTCTGGTTAATTAATTAAACTTATGTAAAAAGTCAATTTGTCAAGTCAAATAATTCGCAACAAGGAGCGATGATATTTTTAACTGTGTGCGACTATTTTCATCCTGTTGCACGATGCTGATGGACAGACAAGCATTTTGATGAAATATCTCCCACATTTTTTTTTCTTACAAGCAATAAAGTGTGATTTACATGACATTTACAATTAACATAGTGTTAAGTGACACCAATTCAATATCGAGTAATCAACATCAAAATATCGATCACACGCACAGCTCTTTAAGACGTGGTGAGTGAAATTTTTTGATGTCGTTTCGGAACGTCAATAAAATGTCAATCAACATTAAAACATTTTATTTATATTATTTTCAATATAAAATAATAATAATTAAATAGGTAAACATGAAATGCATGTTTATGTTTTGGAGCCATTAAATTTTTTTTTTATTATTAATAGTTATTTATTTAGATACGAAATAGTTTTAAAAATAGCAATTTAAATTGTTAGTTTAATAAAGAAGTGTTTAAAAATAAGAAAGTTCATAAAAGCGTGTTGATCAGTGTCAATATAAATTTGAAAAAGATGATACCAAAGTAGTAGGTCAGGTTTAAAATCACTTCTTACATTGCGTTGATTATTTTCTAAATTTGATTATTTTTAATATAATATAAAAGCTATAGCGGCAGGAAATAATATTCTAAAATAAGCACGTCACATATACGTCATACTGATAAGATTACAGAAAAAAAAAAAAAAGTATACGCGGTTTGCTTTTGCTCAGAAAGGTCTCACTCGGGAACAAAGTTCTCACCAAGAATTTAATACCAAAGGTACTCGACTCACTGTTTTGTTTAGATTTCTAGCTCTGTGTGCGTCAAAGTTTCTTCCACAATATATATATATATATACACACACACATATATTGTCATGACTGCGTTTTATGTAGAGTGTCTATCATACTAGTCTAAATTTCAAAAGTAGAAATATATTTAAATATATTTTTGATTATCTCGTTAAATAATATAGATCAAGTTTGATAACTATAAAACACGGAAATAATTTGATGTAATGTGGTAAGAAACCACATAAACGATTAAAATATTATGCATTTTTATATTGTTTATCGTCGTTAGTGGTTAATATCCGAGCTCTATTTAATCAACCATTATATTATAGCAGAGAGAAATACATACACACTTAAGATTTTTCCGGAGAAAGTAAAATATTTAGGTCTACTACTAAATAAAAATGCAGACACTAATAATTAGTAGTTGTAATACTACGTAATACAGTTTAGCAGGTGAAACAATAAAAATAATTTATTGGTGCAGTCATATTTTATCTTTGTATCTAATGTTAAAATACTGAAAGTCTCAAATTTTAACTAAATTTATCGAGCAGATATGCAAAGTTTATATATATATATATATATATATATATATATATATATATATATATATATATATAGAATAAAATAATGATATTAGATTTAGTGGTTAATACAAAAACTTTCCCAGCTTTTTCCTACGTATTAACACGGAGTACGGTACCGACGTCGGCTATTAGACTCAAACTTTTATCGTCAAAAAAAGCTGAAATTTTGCATTATTTTTAGCTTCAGACAATTTCAAATATATAACAATTTTGGGGGGTCACCGCGCAAATTAATTTTATATGACTTTTTGAAATTTTAATCCCATAAGGCCTAATGTTAATTTCAATATTTTTTTCTTTTTTTCGGGACGGTCAAACCTGATGAAATTTTTATCACGGCTAGGTGTGACCCTTAGCTACACAATGACACCAAATTTAGATCCAAAAGATATGAGATAAAATATCGGTATCCTACTCCCTTAAAATAACACAATA
Source organism: Ecdyonurus torrentis (assembly GCA_949318235.1). NCBI lineage: Eukaryota > Metazoa > Arthropoda > Insecta > Ephemeroptera > Heptageniidae > Ecdyonurus > Ecdyonurus torrentis. The sequence goes on along the minus strand of OX439128.1, from coordinate 10,737,858 downwards.
GCACGAGAAATAAATAACATGTCAGCTAAAATATGAGATTATAAAATAGCGCGGCTTTAATTTAACACAAAAATCACTATCATAATAGTGATTTTTGCTGTACGTGCAGTACGATTCCTTGTTACTCGATTAAAAAAAAAGTACAAAGAGTATAGTTAAAATTCTAGCACTACTCTGGGCTTATATTAAGACGTATAGAAATAAGATTGAACGTTTAACGTCTTCTGTACATATTATTATTATTATTACGTATAATTTACTGTACTGTACGTTATCGCAAAGTTGCCCGTCTGTCTACTATACCTCTCTGCTGCTTTACTTACATATGACAATGTAATAAATTAGCTCGTACCATAAACTTCACAATTGATAAGAAACAACTGAACGTCTGTATAATAATACCTAATCCAAACAAAAGCATAAGAGAACTATTATTTCACATTGTTTCATAATTTATTAGTGAACAGTAATAAATTTAAGTGAATAATACATTTTAATATATTTTTTATACTTTATATTATGAGTATGAACTCATGTTCAATATTATATAAAACTAGAGCACAAAATACGTAAGACTTTATATTTTGTTTTAATACGGAAAAAAAAAAAAAAAAAAAAAAAAACGATAATGCTCTGTATGTGTATAAATATTCTTATTATATGTATATTTTATCAACGCAGTAGTGTAGCAGCTGGTATCGTATTTCTATTTCTCTCTCTCTCTCTCTCTCTCTCTCTCTCTCTCTCTCTCTCTCTCTCTCTCTCTCGCACTTTTTGTACAGAACAATATTGGTATTTGTCAAGTTAAACAAAGCCAATGAAGTCGATTTCCCTAAAGTAGAACATTCAATATTGTAGCGGTAACAAAAAGAAAGCGCCTTAGGTTATATAGTGAGAGCGTTTTGTACCACATTTGGAAAAAATATATATATATATATATAATTATTATAACGTAATGTACTGTATACATATAAAGTTATGTATTTATAATACTTTTCAAGGTAATATGTAACTGCAGTCTAATTACTATGCTTAACGTGGGTGTGAAAAATGATAAAAATAGAGCTAGCCGTACGCACGGCACGGTTATTTTGGATGCGGGTGGTGGGTGGAATATCTTTTCGCAGCACTGCGATCATCGCGAAGGAGTTAAAATTTTGTAGAACAGCAGATAAACTTACCCTCTTCTACTGGAAGTTCTGAAACATAAGAATACAGGAAATTAAAACTAGAAGTTAAATAATAATCGGCAAAAAAACAAACAAATATATTTTGCAAAATAATTATTTGAATTTTGTGAAAATTCGAACTTAAAAATTAGTGAACTAACGAACTGATGTACAAAATAAATATTCCCACTGAAGCTTGAATCATGAATTTTGGAAGAGTCATTAACTTTTAGTGAACCCATGTAATGTAAATGTTTAACATTTCTGTTCACGTCACTACTATCTTATAACAATGTAACAATTTAAGACATTATCAGTCCGCGTTTGATATCCTTACACATGCAATTACAAAAATGGTACATTGTAATATGTAATTTGAGATTAAAATGCAGACATTAATTATTTAAACAGAACCTTGCCCTGCCTTAATTAAATTAAACGAGTTTGCATCGTGTTGTAATATATAAAAACAAACAATAATTTGTTGCCACGAGAACCAAGAAATATACTTTTGATTCCACAATTGTACATTTAGCCAATTAAAGGAACTCATCTTAACTACTTGTATCCTTTTTTATTTGAGTACTGCTTCCTAAACTTTTTACGCAGCAATCAAAGACATTTTTTTTATATTATAATAATAAATTCAATCAGCTATAATCTAGTTTAGCAAGTTGCGCAATCTGCTTTCTCATTCACGTGCGCTTAATAAAACCAATTTATTTTACAGCAGGGCATTTTGTTGTATATAAGAATTAAAATATTTTTATTGTTTTGACAAGTGTAATAAAACATGTACTGGAAATCAAATATATTGGCCAGAGTAATAAAAAAAAATAGGACATTACGTTCCTGCGATATACACACATGTGGACTTTTTTGTTTCCAAATCGGTATTCACAAATCTAAATATGATTAGTTTGCAGATATATATATATGATATATATTATTTGCACATTGAATGCTATAAAGAAAGTCAATGGATAGTTTTGTTTTAATTACATTTGATATTCAAGCCTCGTGTATAATAGGGATTGAGTGTTATGTTTAGCATGCAACACGCTTACTTGGTTGTGCATTGCACCGAGAAACACATAGCATTCAAAGCTAGTGCATCGTATTGCTTGACGTCATGACACGTCATAGAAAAAAAAAATCGTCACACCTTCTTTGGGATTGTCCCAAATATGGAAAAAAAAAAAAAAAAATGCGAATCATGTGTGTAAAGATCATTACTACAAAACCTCGACACGTATTTAATAATAAAATTACACTCTTACTATTTTAAAAGAAAAAGAATTATAAAGTATCGTTTGATGTTCAAGAAATTAGTATTAGAAACATAATATGAGGGAAAAAAATTTAATAAAATATATATTACATATATTATTGTATGTGTTGTTTATTTTCTTTAACGCAATGCATTTGTTTATATACAAGATAGCAAAATGTTTGTTAAATATAGGCTTATGTGTAATGTCCATTTATAAAGGTTATTTTATCATTAAAGTAAACCATATTATTATACTTTGCAGTCTCCCCCGCTCTTGTACTGTGAATGTATAGTTAATGTCAATAACCTTTATTACAGTATTTTGCTTGCCGCAAATTGCAGACAGATTCTGCAATCTTTCAAGCAAGGAGAAAATATACTTGAAACCTTGAACTACACTAATTTTTTTTTCCCCTGCAGGTGCAGACTTTTAATTGAATAGAAAAATCTTAAACGTAAAGTAAATGCTGAAAAAGGTAGATATGAAACGTGTGATACCTTGATTTCTTGAATACGAAATAAGAGTATGGCTTCATGGTTTCCGTGTGAAAGGTATAGTAATGAAATGCATAATGAGAAGGGAAGTCAGCAGAATGCACCTTGTTGCCCCGTTGTAAAACAATAGACCGACGGCAACAAGGTGATACCTGCCAATCAATCGATAGCTTTGGCAGCTCGAAACAAAAGACTAAGGGAAGAAAATGAGCAAAATTATATCCGCAGCATATTGTTGATGCGCGGATCAAAGCAACAATTTTTTTCACCCCCTTTAATTTCTATAATAAACTCTATTTATAAAATTATTTCCTACTTCTCTTAGCTCACATTTTCATTTTCTTCTAGAGTATAAACTATTAAAACAAAATGCGTGCGTTTTTTTTTTTTTTTTTTGTTCTTTCTTTCTTTTCTTTTTCTCACTTTCTTTCTATTTCCTCCGTCTTGATTTCTAACCCAAGTACCCCAACTGGAATAATCTTGAAATGTTTCTAAGCTTTTATCGATTATTTATTTAGAAAACGACTAGAGTTTTCTAACATGCAAAATATACGCCAAGTATGATTTGACATTTTGTCGATAAATAGTTTCTATATGGTTTTGCACGGACGAGGTGCCTGGGTCACATTATTTTGGTGTACAGTAGAGGTTCAGGTGTGTTATGGTGCTATCCCCTGTCTGTGTGTCTGGTTATATAGCTGGCAGGCTGACTTCCCTGCTGTATTGACCGGTCGCAGCCACTTGTAGCTGAGTGGTACAACCCACCCCTTCAGACCAAATACCTACAACATTCTTCTTCAGCGCATCGTATTTCTTTCCACGTAAATATCACACTTCAATTTATTATGGTGACATTTTATTTCCAACCCTTAACTAATGTGAAAAGTTTTTTAATCAATAATAACGGTAATAAAATTGTTAACTGTAAAGTAATTAATGTTAGAAAAAAATTTGTAATACGAAAACTTTAAGTGATTAACCTTTAATATTCCGTTAATTAAACAATTAACGATACCAATTCATTTATGTACCCAAAATTTGAATCACAGCTTTAACAAATATTACATGTCATTAGTACCATACCATAATAATAAATACCATATTATATTATGTCATAAATACTATTATTTATGTAAATATTTAACCATTTTACAATAAATATTTTAGCTTAAAATATTATTTATTTTTTGTAATAATAAATTAATGCTTGCCTCGATTTTTAAGCCTCTGTTATATCGATCTTGTAGCGACTTAAAGCTGACAGAGGAAAGGAGCAAATTAGAATTCTTCAACACAACAGCCACAGCTGCATAGGTAATCCTTACTACAAATTTGTGATCACAAGTACAAATCCCTTCACCTCAAACACTTATAGACTTAATCAGACCAATTACGAGAAAGCTAAAACATATCAAACAATTTACAAAATTGACTTTGCGTAACCGTAAAATCATAGCAAAGTTACATTAAACTTTAGGAAGATGTAATTATGAAGTTAATATCCATAAAGCTATAAAATGTGACACAAATAGTTAACCAATTTTAGCCCCCCCCCCCCCCCCCCCCCCCATAAATTATTTTCTAGTTAGGTTGGTGAATGAGTTGTTTTTCTCTCACTTTTTTTTTAATGTTATATTTTTTTTTATAAACTGACCACCTCAGTTATGGAAATGTCATGCTTTGCAAATGTTTCGTTTACCCGTTGTTGTACTCGTACACAGTCACGCAATATCGCAAGTGCGATAACGCGCTAATTGCAGGGACAACTGCTAGTACTATAGTTTAGGGTCAAGGTCGTGACCCTTGCAGGCCTAGGTCAGTATCTACCAATGCGGGGGACCTCAATCAGCTGTTTTCGAAAAAACCCGTTAAAAATAGCTCATCATTTAGAGATAAAAAAAAAAGGCATCATTTTGTAATTCAAGTTTCATGATTCAATGCTTCAATGATAGATTTTCTGTGTGGTAGTTTGCAACAGTACCAACAAAAATGACATTTTGTACTCAAGCTTAAAAATTACGCAATACTATGACAAATGAATGAAAAGTAGAGAACCCATAGGTAAAATGGTTAAATTGAAATGTTTCACAAATAATTATTCTTTAAAAACGTGATCTTATAACAATTTAAATAAAATTTTGAAACAAAACGATAGAAAGATTGTTTTTGTCAATGAATTTAAAAGAATTAAACAGTGTTGCCGTAGTCATTTTTTTAAATTATATGAAAGGCACATAGTCATTAAAATAGTCAAAATATATTTTGACCTATACACTCTACACTGGAATTAGAAAAAATAAAAAATAAATAAATAAAAATAAAATAAAACAGTAAGAAGCCAGCTTACCATTAGGTCCATATTTCTCCTGGTTCCTCTTGACCTGGTCCATGGTAAGTCCCCTCTCAGGGTCGACATTGAAGTAATCTATGACTTCTTCAGCAGTCTTTGCGTGTGCGTCCTCCATAGTTAACTGTTTCTCTGTCGAGATTCAGCAACTCATAGACAAGATCTGTGGGCAAACAAAATGGAATAATATTAGTACTACTTTCTTACTGGAATAAGTAGATGCTAATAGACAAACTGTTATATCAGCAAATTAAACACTTTTTTCTTATTATTTTGTCGACATGGAAGTAGGATAAGAGAATCAATTCATCAAATTAGCAGGCAGTTTTAATTTGTAATAGTAAAGTAAAATATGCTGATATACTATTTGAAAAGCACTAGGTAATCACAGTATATATATATATATATATATATATATATATATATATATATATATATATATATATATATATATATATATATATATATATATATATATATATTTGTTCTGGAGCAAAAAAAAAAAAAAAAAAAGTTAAATTATGTGCAAGGGCAGTGATGGCACAAATGTGCAAATAATTATTTTCCATTTACAAAAATCAGGTTAAAAAGATAAAACAAGACCTTGTTAAAATCAGATCATTACTTTTCATATATAAAATATATATTATAATTTAAAGATTCTTATCAGTCATGCAGTCATCAGACATAAATATTTATCTTTACAATATTCTTAACAATATTCATCTAATATTCATTCTTTTTTAAACTAAAAGAAATAGAAATTTTGATTCAACATTCTGTTTTATAAGCTGAAAGTATAGTTTTCAAAATTTATGTAAACATAGGGACTATGAACCTAGCCTTTCCCTCCCAACCATTGCATTCAGGATATTTTTACAAGTACCGTAATTGATATATTGATATATACAATATGTCAGCTGAATGCTTAATTATTATTAGTAACGAGTAAAAATAAGATATTCAGAAGACTTCATTAATGGCATGTCTACTTTCATCTTTTGAAGTTCTCTAACAATTACTCAACAAATATACTTATAGCTTTTACGGTATGGTAGTACTTATTGTATTTCTTTGACAAAATTGCATCGGATTCAATTTTAAAATTTAGTCCAACTTTGTAAGTACTGTATAAAAATGTTTTATACGATGAATTATTTTTAATTTAAAACCCAACATGTAGGATACATTTTTTCTTCTTCACACAATGCAACCACATGAATATGTATGCATTTAAGCTTTTGATAATATACATTTTTAACCAATTTATTCCGCGCATTTTTCTAATAACAATAACCCACATAAGGGTAGTATACTATGACCTGGTATGATACCTATGTATGATACATGACATGAAATTATATTGCAAATTTAGAGTTAGTTTTTGAAAGGTAAAATATATTACCTCAGTTGTTTACTGTAGATTAATATGTACATAGTATGCGACTAGAAACAGGTAATATTTACAATATTTACCAGAATTGTTTACTTGTTTACCAATATGTTGTTAAATGCATTTTAATGAATTACTTATGAAAATACAGTACAGTAGTATTAATACACTATGGATGTGTGTTTATTTATTCCCTGCTCAAATTATTGTTCAGGATATTGAAATATGGACAAATCACGTACAAGATATAACGAAAGTTCCAAAAATCTTGATTAAAAATAAAAAATGGTCTCAGAAAAATGTAAACAAGAAATTAGGTCTACATAAGATATTACTGCATGAATATCAAAATGTCACAACACATAATAATTCAAGTTATTTGCATACCATTTTGGTAAAAATATAATAATATACATACGATACATATTCTATAAAATACATATTTTCCCCATAAATCTTCAGTGTGAAAAATTTATGAAATAAAATTTTGATTATACACCGGTGACATATTATTACCGGTACAAAACAATGAGAAGAAGCTAGAAAGTTGGATACGAAGTGTCGGTACTGTACTGCAGACTCTGTCATAGAAAATTTTAGCCTTTACTCTAAGGCAAGATAGTAAAATAATTTATGGCAGAGTACTAATAAAATGCATTTTAAAAATCGAAAAATGAATTCAACTATAAAAATTATTTCACTTCTTTACGAGTTTAAAGGCAATTAAAAGATGTGTAGGAACAGTGTGGTGCACCAGATCTTACAGAAATCTTGCAACTTGATTAGCAAGATCTCAAACAATATTTTTAAGCAGCAGAGAGCAGAGAGCTTAGAACCATGAAGCAAACCGTGAAATGTGCTATTTTAGAGCAGCTTAGACATTGGAACAGCTACCAATACATATAAGCTTGCAATAATGGACTAATAAGAGTAATAAAAGGCTGACAAATATGCTGTATGTACCGAAATGAAATGAATAACTTGCAATTTTAGTGATGCATTTCAGTCTATAGTTGTGCAAGTTTTTGATTTCCTTGCGGTATGTATGTATACACATACACACGATTGTGATAGTATATTATACCATTTAAATCCAGCGTGTTTTTCTCATAAGAATAACATTGCAAACTTAGCGCTAGTTTTTGAATGGTAAATAATACATATTATCATAATCCTGTGTACAGTACATACATACATATCATACATGCATATGTAAACATAAAATAAACACACGTATGTACACTGTATGACTGACAGGATATTTGTACAGAACGAACAGAAAAATCAGACACCAAGAAGCGCGTGTTACCGTAACATAGATATGTAATGTACATACCGGTATTAACAGTTAACCAATTATGTATACGTATGTATGATGCATATCATTTAGTCATACAAAAATACATTTATGCAAAAAAATAAAACCTTAACTGTAGAATTTGCTTCATTATCTTGGGATTTTTTAGGGGGGGGGGGGGGATAATAATTATAAATAAAATGTGTACCCCATTACCCCGTATCTTTCTGCTTTGGTCAATCATAGCATTTGAAAGAAACATTACCCACCCGGCGTCCGGCTTTCGCGACCCTCCCCTCTTCGCACAAGAAACCAACAACCCCAACAGCTGTGCACAGAGCCACGAACCCGGCTCTTTCTAGAGCTTTTAAGTAAATTAAAATTTATATAATAGGCTTTTTAAAATTCTATACTCACATTTTAGTTCTATTTTTAGTTGATAGGTTGAATTAATTAACCGGATACAAAAAACTTAAAACCACAAATCTTGCACACTTTGTATGAACCTCCTTCCACGCAAGTTCTTTACTAATGCTAAAAACTGTACTTTTCAAGTAGAAAACGAAATTAACTAAATTTATAATGTTCAATATATATTATAAAAACTTTTAATCATAAATTCGCTTTTTCAAAACCACTACTACTTGTTTTAGACGCAAAATTCATGGTGCTCCACATTCGACGTGACGACTCCGTTTCTCGTCGAAGAAACACAAGCGACGCGTGGCGTAAAAATTATTAACTATAAAAATAGAAAAATGGAAATGCGAAACAAAATTTAATAAATTTAATTCCTCTGACACTGTGAAATCACTGTAAACAGATACTGATATTTAATATTTATCACTGGTTTATTCATTAAATATTGTAAGCAATTATTTACAAATTTCGTATCATGACACAAAACTCGTACGTCATTACGGTCATTGACGTCAAAATGCGCTGTCGTCTGCTAGCCACTAAAAATTTGAACAATAAAATATTATTTACTGCTTCTATTAAATTATAACTTTGTAAATGAGCATTTGTGAATATTAAAATACACGAAAATAGTCTTAAAACAACGTTTAGTACCAATATACAACTTGTTACATGCTATGTCATTGATAAAAACACTGTAATCTTAAAGCACTGAACGTACAAGGCTGTGTCTCACTCAAAAGACGTCTGCTAGTCCATGTGGAGTGCGTTCATTGGTCAGTTTGTGTCATGTGACTCATCTAGCGTATATTTTTAGCGGTAACTTTATATGTGTTCTAATCATTAACATCGATGAGAGTGATTTTTTGTTATGTAATTATTATCTCACCCTTTAAGAAATATATGAAATATGTTCTTTATTTCTAATAAACAATGAGAAAAAAATCATTGCTTATTCTAAAGTACACGTGCGCGATCATGATAGGCAGAGAGAATATATACATTATTTATTATGTTTTTTCCGTATGATATGATATGATGCAACTCTGCAATGAATTTGCCCGAATAAAACATATTTCCTTTACTTTTACCTTATTTATGTCTAATATCGCTTTATTTCCTTAATTTTTACCTTATTTTTCCATTTTTTTCCTTTCCTTTAAAATTCAGAAATTTTTTCTTTTTTTTAAAGCCTTAATTTTTCCTTTGCTTTTGTCTTACTTTTGCCTTACTTTTAAACTGCTGTTTTTATGTACTTAAAGTTTCTTTAATTTTTCCCTTACTTTTCCCTTGCTTTAAAATACCTTATTTTTCCCTTACTTTTCCCTTGCTTTTCCCTTACTTTATAAAAATAAAGAGAGGGGATTTTTGAAAAATGACCGTTAAAAATCTTTCTTTGAGCTTGGAGGGAGATGAGTTTTAGTAGCGTTGTAGCAGCCACGAGGAAAACATGTATATAACGTCGTCGCGTGCATGTTATGGACCAAATTAAAACAATACGAGGTATTTATTTGCTTCTTTATACAGCATATTGTATTAATATAGTAATATATATTCATTTATGAAGTTTTTATGATTACAACTAAAATTTGATAAACTTTTGATTGCAGCTTTTTTGTATGCAGATGCGTCGCCCCCGCCATGATTCACTTTAACGAAACTAATGCTTATAATAAAGATGATGCTTACTGTGTATTTGACTATAATTGCAGTCGTGTCTACGATGAGCGTTACATTATATTGTTTATGATAAAAATAAAATGCTTATATATTTTTTTAATATATTAATAAAGTTTATATATTTCAAGATTGAATATTGGCAACCTCGGAAATCTTTTGTACTCTGTAAAAGAGGGGAGCAAGCGCGGGCAGCGGGAATTTTATTCTCCAAAAAATAAGGGAAAAATTAAACAAAAATAAGGCAAAAATTAAACAAAAATAAGGCAAAAATTAAACAAAAATAAGGCAAAAGCAATAGAAAAAAATAAGAGAAATAACCCTTGCTTTTCCCTTCCTTTTCCTTTTTTTGATGTCCCATTTCAAACAAAAGTAAAGGAAAAATTAAGGTTATAAAAATTAAGGAAAAGTTAAAGAAAAATAAGGGATATTTTTACTACTCGGGTGACAATGCAAAAAATCAATATAATATCCACACACATATATTATATAATATATTAATATTATCTTTCTCTTCCCGCCATATTAGAATATTATTTCGTATCATTTATACTTTATGCTGGATGTGCATTTATGTTATATATAACAGCACTCACCTAAATAACATTTTTTTTTCAGTTTTGCATGTTCAAAAAAAAATAATAATAATAATAAAAAATAAAAATAATAATAATAATAATAAAATAAATAAATAAATAAAATAATTTAAATACCAACACATGGGAAATTAAAAAGCGTAAAATGTTACTTGGCAGTGATGCTAAATATAAGGTGTCAACAAAAAATCATTTACGGTACGATGTTGTCATAAAATATGTCATCGAACTTACAAAAGGTTAAAGTATGGATATTCCAAGTGTGATCTATAATTTTTAATCTTGCAATATCTTTCTGACGCAATAAAGCTTTTAATTTCTGATTTTAATGGCGAATGCATATAGCAGCAACACGTCATTGATTCTGAGCGCAATAGTATTCAATATAATATATAAAGCACTTTTTTTTCAATTCTATTTAAAATGTCAGCTATAGTTGACAATGTTAAAAAGTTACGATTATGCGAGATGACTATATAAGGTCTGAGCATACATATTTTGTAATCGGTCATATAAGAAAAATATATAAGAAAATGTATAGACCCCTTGCACATCCTTGCGCTTTGTCGCCATGTTTGTGGTGACTAATGCATTGTCCAGCATAGGGGAAACTTCGTTTTTCCTAATTTTTCACATAAAAAATGGGTTATTTCAACTCAACAAATTTTCTCATATCCTTCGAGCTTATTAGGAGCTAGAAATAAGGCTTTGATTGAGGTTTGAAGCTTCTTTTGCTATTGAAAAAATAAAAATGATGGTTTTCCTATGCTGGCCTATGTATTCCTGACCAACAAAATGGCGGCTCTTAAATATGAGTGCAAGCGGTCTATAAAAAAAATGCCCAATGCTTTTTTGTTATCGGCGATTAATTAAGTGTGACCAATCAAAGGCGCTATACAAAAGGACTCTTAAATTCCTATCCTTCGCCAATACATGAGGACTATCCTTTATGCGATTTTTGAGAAAACTGTACTGCAGTTAAGACATAACGCAGAAATTTAAATGACGTTTATGCGAGATATACTTTTACATATTTTGAGAAAAAAAATATATTAGAACTTTTTTTTCACTGGTTTAGAAGCATTACAATAATACACGTATATACATATAAAGAAATGCCTATTGATACAGTACTATAACTTAATTTTGTTCCCCCTGGCCCCTGGTGTGTAGGCTACTGTTTCAGCTTTAAAAACAAGCGTGTTGCATATCGCTTTTTTACACAATATTTTAACCTCTAAAAAGCTTGGATTATACATTAATATAATATTACGATACATTATTACCCCAATATGGACTATTATGCATATATTTAATGGTATATTTTGTGTCCAAATATCGATACAATTTTTTAACAAAGTAAAATAATATAAATTATAAAACGAAAGGATAGAGGCGCAACATGAAATGATCATTTTTAAATTTTCACCAAAAGTATGTAAGGACTGACGAAGACGTATTGTGCAAGAAGTTATCCAGTACGTGTTTTTTTATCTCTGTATACCTGTACTACTACCAAGAGTTTTCACCCAACTATATAGGATATCTCTTCACTATACAATGCGTAAAGGATCTTGCTAGTATCTTCAATCAGTTCAATCATCTTTTAATATATTTTACCCAACCGTGTTGGAGTATTTTCCTTAATTATATAACTATAATAATTTAAGAATACCAAAACTTTTTTCTTATTTTCTTTAAATAAATTAAACAAAAAAATGATATTTTGATTTTAATAGTCAAGTGACTGGACTTATTAAAATTTTAGTTTCAAAAGTTCAGAAAAACAACATAATTTAATTAGAAGTAGGGATAGCTTTTGAGCAAATGTGTATAAAATATATTTTAATAAATATTTGGACCGCTTTAGTTTTTTTTTTTTTTATATGAATCTACAGTATAAAGCTAGATAAAAAAGGGATAATTAATACTCCAACAAGCACGTTTATTACAATTACTGATTATTCAAAATGATTTATATGAAAATATATCGAATATGTGAATAACAAATCATTATTTAGACGTTAATAAACGTTTTACATTATGGGCCATTGAATTAGTGGAGAGCTTTCACTCAACCTACGAAACCTATACGAGAGATCCACGTTCAATTCCGAGCTGCTACCGGGCTTCATACCCAGGCCAGCCATGACAATATGAGAATGTCGGCGAATTTAGGCGAGACACTTTGATCAGTGTCGACCACTTCAAGCGAAGTATAGGCAAATAATGCTGGGTTAGAATCAAAGTCATGGAACTTAATAAAAATTAAATATGTAATCCTTTCTAACGATCGCGACCATATAGTAAGAAGTCTGCAAAGACTAATGACTATAATAAAGAAGAATAAATAATAATAATTAGGAGCTAATTTTATCTCATATTCTAAAAGAGGACGTTGTCCTAAACAATATAATATATTGATATGCAAATTTCTAATTTTTGGGTTTATTAAGTATTTTTAGTTACTTTTTGAAAATCGAAAAATGACGTCACGAGTGGCAACTTATATGCATGTGCGCATAGGAAAAAGTTACCAATCATGATGTCATTTCATGACTTTCAAAAATTAATTAAAAATACTTAATGAGATCACAAATTACATATTTGCATATCTATTGATTTAAGATTTAGGACAATGCCCTCTTTTAGAATAACATGCAATAAAATTACCTCCTAACTTGTTTAGTCTTCCTCATTAACAAAAAAAAAAAAAAAAAAAAAAAAGCGGATGGCTGTGTACTAAAAATTAATAAGCTAAAAAATATAAAAGCTTTTATAATATGTTCACACACATACACATAATTTTTTTCAAAAAAAAAAAAAAAAAATGGTGCAAATATAGTTTTGTTAATATCTTTAAGTAGCTCTGTCACAAAAAAACAACATCATGCATTTGTACATAACTATATATTGATTAAACTTTTGTGCGAGATGTAAATATACTGTAAACCATAGAACAATTTAAAACCTAAATGTTTATTTTTAACAGCTTTCTAAAACAAGCATTAAATAATGAACTCTCAGGGTCGTCACGCAGAGTGCAATGCCAAGTAAATTACGTCCATGTACGTACGTATGTAAGTATATTTATATAATGCTAAAAAAAAAAAAAAAAAAAAAAAAAAAAACAGCAACAATAATACTTAATACTTAATAATAAAAATACCAACATAATATGACATCTAGGGGGGGTCTCCCTACCATGGAAAAATATACCGTTTTCATGTTTTGAATTGCACTTTTATATTTTTTTATTTTTGAAAGCACCTGGAAACCCCTTTGAAGTATTTCTATACAAAATTAATTAACCCTTTGACATTTACTTCACCTATATTATAAAAAGCTGAATGTGCGTATATTTCATAAAAGCTTTCTGAAAAATGTGTTTTAGTGCCTAGACTTCTTTAGTGACTGATAAAAAAAAAAAAATCATAAATATATTATATAGCATTCTTTTTTGTAGATATATTAGCGAATTGAGCGCTCTGGTCTTTTGCAGCACTGTATGCAGCACCGCTTAGTTAAAAGGTATATTAAGAGTATTTTTACAGTGGCACACTTTTGCCATAGGCTCCTCATTTAGCATTTAAAGTTGGACCATGGCCCGCTTGTATATAATTTTTTTCTTGTACTTTTTGTGTAGTGGGCTATGGTGGTGCCAAATATTAGTGGTTCCAGGAACGCTAGCTAAGCCGCAAGTTCTGAACGAATCCTCGCGGTTGCCAATGCAATAGCAGGCGGGGAAGTTGCTATAGACGCTTTTAGCACGACTGGGGGTCGCTTCTCTTTTTAAAATGATTTTGGCAAGGGCAGCAGAGTAGCCGGGGCCCAGGGCTGCCGGGCTGCTCATCTAAAAGGGTGGGGTAGGGTGGGGGAAAGGGGGAGGAGAAGAAGGAGGTGGTGTCGCTGCTATTCCCGGCATATACGTTCGCTCACCGTCCACCAAATGAGAATTTTCCTATCTCTTTATTTTTTTTTTATCTTTCTTACTAATGTATCCAAATAAGTAGCACATCGCAATTTTTTTATGCATTACAATTTTTATAAGGTTCTCAATGTTTTCCCTTTCCACTCAGGAAGCTATTCCAAAGCAACACTGTATAAAATTACGTAATGATATTAATTAATTATTCATCAATTTACTTTTTGTTTTAAATTTATGATCATTGAAAAAGTATATATTATATATTTTTAATTTAATTGCTGATTAATGTTTTATGATGGATAATAATCCTTGTTTAACGAGAGTTGAAGCATACGAAGATAGCGCAATGTATAAACTAAATATTTGCACTAGACTTCCTCAATTTTTATTTAATTTTCACGTAAAGAGATTGAGGGTGGTGTGTAGTAACTCATGCACTTTATGAGAGCGGCTGTGCTACGTAGAATGAATATGAGCCATCATTTACGTGTCATAAAATCTCACAAAGTAGCTCATCATAAACCACCTTTGTACCTCATCACACTTAATAATATAATAAAATATGTATCACAAGAGGTACACGTGTATAATAAAATCTTCAATTTTATTTTCAGCAATAATTAAGCATTTTGTTATGCTAATTTTTTTATATATATATTTAAGTATTTGACTTATTTATTTAAAAATAACAATTTATTTAACTTCGATACTTCATTTAACTTTTTACTGTCCATATTTTATTATTTTTTTCCATTAATATATTTATTCATTTTTAAATTTTTCATTTTTGTAAATGGAATATTTTATTCTGATTATAATAATTTTGAATGTGGTGATCACTAAAATTATTCACTTCACTGCACTTGCACTTGTGCACTTGCACATTAAACACTGTCTTCTTGCACTATATATGAGGAAAGTAGCACTTTTGTATTTTGTTTGTTTTTGCTGGAGTACTCACCCTAAACGTGCGCTCCTCTCAGTATTCCTCGTAATGTGTTTCAATGTCCCCGTTAGAACATGGACACTAAAGCAAAGGAATAATGAGCAACGCTGGCCGCGTCGCTGAAGGATGAAACGAATCGGGGCACCATTACCTTGCGACCCGCGCTTAAATAACCGCGCTCGTGAGCGCTGTCTGGTGGAAGCGACGCGACTTGGACGTCGGGCTACTTGCCAGATACCAGCTGTGGCCGTACCACAACAAAGCTCGGACGACACATGTGCTTTCACTGTCCAGTAACAGCACATTAGGTCACCAAGGCTACTCTAGATTCCAGGTCTGCAGGTCAAGTGGTTATCAGTACTTTAGCTCCCTGCAACCCATTGGAGAACCTAACGTGGCATGACACTCAAGAACTACAGAAGAAGGATGAAGTATTGTATAAGGGCACAATGAATTATTTACAAGTGTTGAGCAGTATGCAAATAACTTACATATTTAAAAAAATTATAATTTGTTTTTACAATAAAATTATATAATGTTAAAAACTCTCAGTAGGTTGTAATAATATATAAAGTACATTTATGTAATAATGTATGATTTTTTTTTTTTTTTTTTTTTTTACCGTATAAAATAAAATTATTTTATGTAAATAATATGTTAAATCATGAATGAAGTAAAGTTGTACAAAAGTAAAGCCCTATTAATATTTTATAATTTTTAAGTTTTTTATTGGTATCACAATTTTTGAATATCATATCGAAATATAAAATTAATTCTTTATAGATACTAAATAGTGTATTAAAAATCCAATTTTTTTCAAATACTTTATATTGCTATGTTTCATTCAGATTTTTGACTAATTTCTGTGTGATCGTATTGATTAATAATTTTGTTATATACTAACTTCCTTACGTGTTTTTGAGAGATGGATTTTTCAGTCTAGTATACATAATCATATATATATATATATATATATATATATATATATAATATAATTTAATCTGCAAAAAAGATTAAGCAGATGGAAATTTAAATTAACCTCCCTATTAGTTCCAGTTGCTTTTTTGTTCTTGTGTAAAAATAATACAATTATATTTTAATTTTATATATAGTCTAAGATAATGATTAATGAGAAATGGTATTCATTGGTTTTATTATATAATTCATTATAAATAAATAAAAATACAATTTAAAACGTTTTTAAGTTCATAAATTTTTTATAGAGCATAAAACATGACAGAGAATACGTTTGATAAACAAATGATTTACTGACTGACGTTTTAGTTTTCCTACACATTTGTAGTATTGACATTAATGAAGTAATAAAAAATCATCGCATTGTAAAACAAAGCATAACTATATAAAAATGTATTCTGAGTCAGAGATCAGATAGTTAATAAGCAGTAAATAATTAGATTGTATGTTGAAAAAAATGAGCTCTAGTTTCTTCTTTAAATAGCTTTTGTTAAACTTATTATTAATCAGGTTCTTATAGTTTTAAATCAATATAAAATTCTTAAATGAAAAAAAAATAAATGAAAAAAAAATAAACATTTATTTTTTTTTTAAATATATAAGTTTTTGTAAAATTTGTTTTTATGATATCAAAGTTGTTGAAATAATGCAACTAGTAAAAAAATAAATAAATGAGAGGAAAACGCAAAATATTATTATATAAATGTGCTGAAATAATCCTTTATTTTTGGACGCAGTGTTGTAGGCAGTGTTGTAGTTCTATAACGACATGTTCTAACTTATGCACGAGTTCATACAACTAATATCAAAACATCAATTTTAAATTTTAACATACTTTCGACAGTTGAAGATATCAATGATACGATTCAATTTATATATTTTTATAGTATTGTGGTTTCAGACAGAATTTTTTCTTTGCATTTATTCAATAACGTACATATACGTACATTTCAATAAAAAAAAAGTGTTCATTTATTGCTTTCCTATAAATTATTCCGTTTGTTAGAGCATATAATTATTGCCGATATTAAAAAAAAAAATAATAATAAAATAAAAATAAAAATGAAGTTATTGAAATTAACGATCAATCTGACCAAATATTTTAATCCGAAGCAATACAATGTTGTATCTCATATAAATGTATTTATAACTATATAGCTATCTTTGTCAAAAATTACAATAAAGTACAAGACTGTGGACATCGATCACCATTGAAAATATTTAATATGCTACCGAAAGTCAAGAAATATAAGCGGGACATATCTTTAATATATGTAGTAAATGTTTTTTTAAATTGCAAATCTACAATTATAAATAACTACAGAATAAGATAAGTCATGAATATATTGAAAATGACTTAAACAACAAAACCTACCGTTTAATATTTTAGTTTAAGAAATAAAATAACAATACTAATGAATACGAAATATAAAAATAAAATTAACCATTTATTATTTACATTGCATTTTTATTTTTTTATACATCAAATTTAAGACGTTAAGTCAATACTATGGATTTATTATTTATGTATAAAACTAAAAATATAACAATTCAATAGATATACGTGTTGTAAAGTTAATGAAATATAAAAATTATGACAACACAACGAAGCTATAATTTTGCGTCACTTTTCACTTCTAAATTATGAGCGCAAGATAAAGTTGAGTGGAATCTCAAGATCCACTCTAGAGACTTTTAATACCCTTAATGCTGCTTTTAATTTTACACTGATATTAAATATTGATTCTCACATCTTATAAATTTATTTTATAGTAATGTGATTGTAATTTGCAGCGCAAAAAATTAAATTTTATTGATTAAGCAATGCTAAGAGTATATTTCATAACATAATACCACTTTTGTAAAATATATTTTGCTGTATAAGTAAACTATGCTAGAGCATACGAATACAGCTTTTCTAGGATGTCTAAAATAAGAAATAATGACCAACTGATTTTATATATATATATATATATATATATATATATATATATATATATATATATGCATAAACAGATCTATTTTAATGATGTAAAAAGAATTCAATTTATTGCATAATCGGTCCTAAAATAATAATACAAAAAAAGAATATGACATTGTAATAAATTAAAATCTATCAAAACGAATGTTGTAAACAAAACGATTGAATTATGAAAATGAATTTAAGTCTGTAAAAATATTAATAATATTAATATTAGTGTCGCCCACAATAATATTTTTGTAGACGTTTGAGATGTCGTTCCGAAGTAGGACCATCCATCTCCACTTGCCTCATTATCCCTAACTAAAATGACGTTAAAGATTTTTTTTTTACTATTATGCCAGCATAGCTTTTACTATTTTACTATATGTCTCTCTGTTTCTCTCCCACTCGAATACTATTTTGTTTAGACGTATATTTATTTTGTCCTGCTGTTAGTTGAGAAAAGCCAAGGTAGTTTAGTTCTTCCTTTACCCTTTCTTTCGTGCTTCTGCATATAGTTGTATAGTATATCTGCTGTTGCAGTTCCTCACGCTGATTGAAATAGTTTTTGTTTGTTGCCGGCTTGCTCGCTATACCTAACATCTATTTTCAAAATTAACCTTGAGTTACTTCCTACACCATTTTTCATTGCAGTGTTTCTTTGATTAATCCTCCATTTTATTTATAAAATTTATAAACAATAATAATGCATATTTTATAGATTTTATTATTATCTCTTCAAGTGGATTAAAAACAATAAAAATCATTGATTTTAAATATTTACTGTATAATAGAATAAAATAGAATCGACTACATATCAAACGTTGATTCTTAATGTTCTTCTTAGTAAAATAAAAAAAAAATCTAGCATGCTATTTCATAGTGTGTCTTTAAGTATTTTTAGGAACTTTATATTTACGGCGAGTAAAAAGTTTCTTTTATAAACCCCATTGTGTTTTCAAGTTTTCTTTTTTCAGATCACTGAATGAAAAATAAAAAGAGTAAAAAAAAAAAAAAAAAAAAAAAAATGCGTGCCATTTTTTCTTTATATAACTTACAATTGCGATCCATATATGTATAAAAAAGGAAGAAAGAAAAATAAATAAATAGATTTAAATATTTAAACAAAATAAATGTCATACAATAGACACACTGATATTTACGGTATTCATTTTTCCCCCCTATAAAAGCCAATGAAAGCTTTCATCGTGTTTTATGAAACTATATTATACGGTTTTGAAGTCAATACTATGAGTTGAGAAAAGAGAACAACAGCCGGCACTTGTTTCTAAGATGTGGACATATCTTTCAGCAACTTCGTTTGATGCAGTTTGACCATGAATATCTAAGATACTCATGTCTAAAAATTACAACAATTCAAAAATAGACTATAATGACGTATGTTCTATGAGTTAAAATAAATCAAAAGTTATTTAAAAAAATATATATAAATTTTAGTTATATTGACAAGCTTTGTGTAACATATGCATGTACTTAGAAAATTATTTAAAAAAATTGATAGCAAAAACGTTAGAGTGTTTGTTTTACGTGCCAAAAATCTATTAGCGGCTAAGTTTAGGACTGGGTGATTTGGTGTAGCTCAAGGTTGTGTCAGATTCTTTCATTGTCATCTGCCAGGACACGCTCGAGTTAAAAATTCGCACGTGCGTCCTTCAAACACTACTTACAAAATTAGGTAATTCTTATTATCCATATCCTTTGCAATAAAATTTGCTTAACACTGTTCTATATTATACGTTACAATTTACTTTTTGGCACAAGAATCAGAATCGCAATGGTCCCCTATCTGTATGATTCTTTTGTATGTTACAAAAACGGTCTTGATTCTTTGTAGTTTTTGCAATTGACTGGAAAGTAATACAAACATGTATTTTTTTCTTTACTATCTGCCACTTTGTATTTAGATATTCAACAAGTTAATTTTGAAGATTAATAAAAGTAGCGGTGTAATGTAAATATATAATTTTAAAGGAAATATTACAATAAATACTAGCATGGAAAGAATAATAATAATACTACAAATTGACCAAAAAATAAATTTAAATTATTTATCTACATAAAATTATTTTTAACTATTAATGCAAGCTGTAAGAATAAATTTTGGCATTTTAACAGCATAACTCAAAATGAAAGTAGTAAGGGACAAGAGTGAAAGAGGAAATTAGAAATTCGTATTTTTTTTTTCCGAATCTACCCCAAAATACTAATACAATAAAAATGATTATTCTTGAGTACTAAATGTATACTTTTTACCCGTTTGAAGAAAAAATACTTTCAATTTCGTTTGGTGTACAAAAATGAGAAGAACTAACTAAAATAAATAACATCAGAAGTTACGTTCCAATTGCTCAAAACGATTTAACTAGTTTTACGAACTGAAGAAAAAAATATTTTTTTCTTCTCATACGAAATACACATTTTTACTGAGTAAATAATCAAGTCTTGAAAATATGACAGATGAGCCGTGTACGTGAGCTTGAAAATCACATGACCAATTATATTTTCAACAGCAATATTTATTAGAACAAATTTTATATTTTTTCATGTATACAAGATTTAAAAACTTTATTTCAAAAATTTTAAGCAAAATATGCACGAAATTATTAAATATAATATGTAATATGATTACATATTATGACATAACAACTATTTTATTATTGCGTTTTAAATTCTTTGATAAAACTAACAATAATAATAAAAAATAAAATAAAAAAAAGGAAGAAGAAGAAGAAGAAGCGTGTTTTGTTTTTATCGACTATATGCCATCACATTTCTCCATGTTATGAACAAAAGATTATTATTTTATGATGTACAGCAGAGTATAATAATACACATTGTAGAAAAAAAAGTGCGCGTTATAAAGCAATCTCTAAACATGCGCGTGGATTTTTATCTTTACTTTTGCGATGTAAAAATAGCAATACCTCATGAGTCACTACATCATTCCAGCCCACCTTACACTACACATCTCATCGCGTTTTTCCTCTCAGCTAAAACTAACTCTTTCAATTATTCTCCATCTATACACCTTGCACGCAAAGAAGATTAACACGAGTATCGCAGGTGCTTTTTTCAACATTATAGTAATGTAAAAATAGTTTTTTTTTTAAATATATACATTTTATTAATCTATAGATTATCTGAAAACTATAATTTAACATACACTTTCATTTTTAATTAGTTTACTTAAAACGGAATTTTTAAGTATTTTGGTATTCAAAATAAATCAATTACACAAATCATTTTTATTTTATTCAGTAAATACCATTTTTAGAATAATTGTTGTAACATTGGAAATTAGCCCACTTAACAAGATTGCAATTATTACGTAATGTAAAATTGGTTTAATGTTTGTTTTTGATTGCAAGAAATTTTAAACTCTGAAATGTATTAATTTTGTGTGAAGAAACTTTTATTTGAAGACCTATATAAACAACTGCATATAACGTGTATTTATTATTACACGTACGCTTTAATTTATAGAACACGCGGACTAAAATGCAACGCCATTGCTGCTAGCCCCTGTGATTTTTGTGTTTATGCAACCCGCTGCACATTTCGGACAAACTTGTTGCATACCACCGCAGGCGCACACAGAAATCAATTAATAAAATAACAAAATAGGTAAAAAAAAATCCTATTATACTTAACATTATGAAATTGATGTAAGTTTTTTTTTTAATCTTGTTGCAATAAAGCCTTCAATTTTTGAATTGAAATAAAATGGTATATTAGTAATAATTTTCTTGCGATATAAAGAAAGAATTTATCTCATGCACTTTTTCTTTTAAACGCTTCACTATGTTCGGAAAGCTCTAGTAATAAAATATCGTCTTTATAGCTATATATCGTAGTAAAAATCTATAGTTGTATACATAAGGTTTAACTTTTTTAACGTATTAAAAAATCTATATGTAGCAAATGATAGTTATCATAATGGGCATTAGTTGAGAGTATAAGGAAGAGCAGCACAAACAGGCAGGCAAGCAGAAGCAAAGAGGTCTGGTGCCTTGGTCAAAAATAACACTCGCGGACACCGCTAGGCATTGTGCGGTCCGCACGCGGCTCTGGCCTAAAATCAGGGGGACAGGCAGCTGGGAGCGCTGCAATGCAATATTCTCTAATACATAAGTGCACCACTAACCTCAATGTTCATCCTTGCTTAATTTCTATTCATGCATGCAATAGTAACTGATTTCACATTACATTTCATTTGTTTTTTCCCTTATATGTTTCTTAATATTGAAAATCAAATACACTAAACAATCAGTGTACTTTAACTTCATATCATATTATTGAGTTTTTATAAGTATAGTACTCCGGTCACTATAGTGCATCTTACTTTGCATGAACATATTTAATGCAGAGAAGTATCTTACATAATTGTTAGTTTGTTAGTTAAATTTGTCATTCAAAAGTAAAATAAACATGATATGATAAGCCTATAATGAGATTTATTTAAAAAGTTCAATTATTATATAACAATGAAAATTTTTGAAAATAATAAATATAGAGAAAAACCTTTTTTTTCTTTTTGTAAAACAACCAAAATGGTATAAATCAAATATCAAGAAATATAAAAGCGAAGAGATTTAACTTCATTAAAACATAATTAAATTCATAAATAGTAAAAAGATTGCAAGGAGGATTTAGTTACAGTAAATAGCTGAACGCATATTTTCTTTATTCCACAAATAAAATTCTCAACAATAAGCAATGGCTAATATTATTTATATTTTGCTACTATAGTATATTTTCAAAAAATGGAATACAAGTAATAACATTATTTGAGGATGTAAAATATAGCAAGTATATTTGTTTTTCGTAAAGAGATAAATTATTATAACACTAGCATAGGGTAAAATATGCATGTGGTTGTGATAGTTTGGTGTTTGGCTATTTATATATATATATATATATATATATATATATATATATATATATATATATATATATATATATATATATTATTAAAAAATAAAAAATGATATAACACTTGTTGAAAATTAAAGCTGGATCAAGTTTTAGTAAAATATTTTATTATATTAAAAACTACATTAACATTGTAACCAATAACCAATATATAGTTTTAGCAGGGTACCAACTTTTTTAAAAGTGCGTTATTTTTTTTTAATACATTATATTATGAATTTAATTAGTTTATTATTTCACGCAAATACACTCATGATTTTTATTGCATTACATACCACAAAATTACCAGATGAAGTTTTTGTTAGGAAGTCCCAAATTGTTAAACAAATACAGTAAAGTAAGACAAATGTAAAAATACAAGACGCGTAATATTTAAACGTTGTAGAAAAATATTTACTTTAAAAAAGCAGCTATATTTATTTTAAAAATTGTTAAATCATTAACTTTAAATAATAATATAAAAAAACGACGGACGTACAAAATTATAAACATTGGTTTTGTAATTTTCTGGGAAATAAGTTTCTCATAATAATAATGATTTTTTTCAATTTTACTTTAATTGTTTGGTTTTGTTATTTGCTGCGTAAACTGCATATTATCGCATTTTATATTAAAAACAAGTATGTATTAAGCGTGAAAATACCATTGTAATGTATGTATATGTATATATATATATATATATATATATATATATATATATATATATATATATATATATATATATATACTATGTTATTACTAATGGAAAAATTGTCCAAATTATTTTCAAGTACAGTATAATATAATATACTTTCTCTTAAAAAAAAAAAAAAAAAAATGCACCATCACAACAATTTGTGGAATTTGAGTTAATTTATTTATATATTACACATATACTATAATATAAACGTAGAGAAATAGTATAATTATATGCTAACAACAATAATAATAATGCCCTCAACTGAAAAAGGGAGAAAATTAACAATACTCAATGACCTTATGAGAAAAAATAAATTTTTGATCTGCGAGATTTACAGAGTCTTTTCTTTTTCCAGGGAAAATTTAAATTTTAAAACAAGAATTTTTAGTAAAGTTTTACAGATAATTATCTTTTAAAAGTACCAATTTCTGAAGATATGTTTATTATGTGTTTAAATATAATTCATGTTTTTTTCTCTCTGTGCAGCATCCTTGATAATATTTTTACATTCTTCCCAACATTTTTGAGCCATTTTTCCCTCTCCATGCAAACTTCAGAGGTTTCGTGTAGCCTGTTTGTCACTAAATATACACTTTAATCCTGTTTTATTCTTTTCACTAGCAAATATTTCTCGTAGATTGTTTGTCACTTAATATTCAGTTTAATCCTCTTGTATTCTTTTAACCAGTAAAGATTTTCAGAATCTAATTTAGCCTAAATCCATTATTGTTATTATTAAATTACTTATGTTTTTTAATTTAATATACATTATAATTGTAGCCTTAGAAAATATATATATTTATCTATAAACTAATGGGATCTATTGTTTTCGGTTAGAGAGAGAGAGAGAGAGAGAGAGAGAGAGAGAGAGAGAGAGAGAGAGAGAGAGAGAGAGAGAGATTAAAAGCAAACGACAAATTATAGCTATAATAAGAAAATCCTTAGAACAACAGACTTCTAAAGTTCTAGACTTAACGTCACCTATTTTGTTGACTAATTTATAATTATCAAAGTCGCGTCGTCATTGAACATTCTTGCTTATATGTACTGTATCTATTATTATAGCCTACAAATTGAATTTCCATTGTCTCTGTTACATTGGTAACTTAATACTTAACTTGGATGACTGACTTGGGGCGGAAAGCCAAAAAAGGTACTTTATTTTCACAATAATTCTTTCCAGTAAAATAAATGCTATAATTTTCAAAACGAATTGAATGAATTAAAAAAATATATATATCAAAATATCAAAACACAAATAAGTAAAAGTAAACTCTAAAAAGTTTCTAATTTAAAATAAAAGTCGAAGCTACAATTTAAAATTTCACATTATTTACGGCATGCATATTACTTTAAAGTAGAATAACTTATAGATATTTGATCATGTTTGTATGTGTTTGACATATCTAAAATTTTAAGTCACATTTCATCTTTACTTCAAGTTAATGTTATATTTCGCGAACGTTCAGTGTGTAAGATATCTGCCGGTCACCTACACCCCTAATGTTATTTTAACGAAGTGGATTTTTGATTCACGGTGTGATATCTTTATAAGTATTCAGGCAAATAATAGTCTTTCTCTTTGTTGTCACCCATTTTAGTGCGATTGTTATCTATTTAACACTTAAAAATACTGTATTTTGATTTTTATCCCAATACAGAATTATTTTTATTATAATAAACACAGCCATATCGCGTTGTCTGGACCTGTTCCCGTTGGACCACTGCTTGCTAACGCGAGTGCTGTCAACTCATGGTTTTCCGCGATAATCAGTGGTCTGGGTTGCACAGATCTGGTAGTCGAGCCCAGAAGAGCGTGATAACGGGTTGAGCCTGAGGTCTGGTAAGGCGCATATCATACATTAAACCCACACTGAAAAGATTTAATCCTGGCCTACACCAAAAGGTATTATGGCTTATGGCATCATAATGCTTACCTGCTTATAACAAGCAATAGCAATTTGTATAACTGAAATAATAATAAAGTTAAGCACGTACACAGAACAAGGTTTTAATAGAGAAATAAATATGACAATGTATTATTACTATATAGTTTGCGCATTGTATACAAAAGGATGTACGGAAAGTCAGTCAAGGGGCAGCAGAACAAACTGTACTACTTGAGTCATGACGTCATTAGATTTTAGTACCTCACGTAAGAAGCTCATCTGCGTGACGTCAACACTTGTGATACCAACAAAAGATATAAAAACTTGTGAGGCAAATTGAAACATTTCAAAATAACGAAAGAAAGAGATTCATATCACTTTATAACTGAGCTATCTCATATATCACAAACTATTTCTATGGTACTATTAATATGGTTTGGATGATTGAATTAATTTTAAGGTCAATCAACTGAAGGTTTGAAATTTTTATATTTGACAAGGATGTACGGATAGTATACAAGCAACTAATATTTTTAAATAATATCGATCTGTACACTATATAGCCATGAAAAAATATAGTTATACCAAAGCTGGTATTACGAGACCGTTTTACTGTCTATACGCTGCCTGCTTGCAGCCTATTCAAATCAATGTAATCGTACTTCCATGGTCCATGGTAAAGACATCATAGTATTTATAATTAATACGTTGTTGGATTTCTCTCAACATATGGAGTTGTGACTGTGAGCAACAAATGATGAGTTACTTGTAGTACACTATACAACTCAATCAATTCAATCAATTCTAAAAAAGTATATTATAAAATTATTCTATTTTAAAATTAATTCATAATAAATCTTAACTTGGTATGGTACCGTATGGTGATGTTTAAGTTTTATTGTTACCAGAATGTTCTTTTACCTCATTAGTTTTAATGTCTAAATACATCTTAATTAAATGTGAACAAAATTCAAATTTTTTTCTTCTCTACTGTGATTCTTGCGTAATTCTTCTTCGTATATATATATAATTTTTTTTTTCCTTAAAAAAAATTGTGATTAAAAATAAATACGTTGGCTGAGGAACAAAAGTTGGCAAGTTGACTCTGAGATACATCGGCTCGCAGTGAAATTATACTGTGCACCTGCTGTCGTCGAGAGAGAGAGAGAGAGAACCTCGATGTGGTTTTGCCGCAGAGATAATCTTCACAATAGATCGGCCAACAAGCATTTATCATTTTCTATTTCATACCTCTCTTGCCATTTTTAGAGATGCAAAATTATAATTTTACATTTTGCATAAAAAAAAAAATAATAATAAAAAAAAAAAAAAAAAAACTGATAATATAGTTTAAAAACGTATTGTATTCCTTTAAATTCTTAAGATTTTTTTATTTATTTAACTAACAAACTTGCCATTTTAAATTCAGAAACGCAACAAATACATATTCATACATGTGTACACATATTACAAACATGTAGTATGGTTCGTGTACAGTTAAAACTAAACTGTTGAATTTGTTTGATTCTGCATTTTGCAACAAATGTACTTGCACTTGCATGGTTATAACTTTCAGTAGAAAATAATGGGACATTTTTTTTCTTGGTCTATGTGAAGGGGAAATTTAGAGAATTTTTTATTGATTGGCAATAACCATTTTAAAAGTATTTTATTTATTTCTATCATCAATATTACTGACATTGCGCTGAGGACAAATAATTAAATTACAATTTGAAATATTTTTTTATACTCACAGAAGTTACTAACATGATACATTTTATATAATATATAATATATAAAAAAAAAATTAAAAGTTTTTAATCAAGTTAGTAAAGATGATAAATAAAATTCTCTATGGTACTTAGTTAATATTGGTATTTCTATAATTTATTATTTTTTTGTTCTTCGTCACCATCTCCACCCTTTTCCTTTTAGTTCTAGTAGTTTCTTGAATGTTATTTTTTTATAGAAGTCTATTAAACAGATCTTGAAATAATACTGCTGAGAACAAATAAATAAACAATGTTAACTGTACTACATTTAACATTTAAGTTTTTTTTTAATTAAATACAGTTAAAAAGAAATAAAAATGTCGCAATTTTATGAATGTCGTTAATGCAAGAATAATTCACTCTTTTTTTTTTCTTTACAAGATCTGATACCAAAATAAGTTTTGGTTCAACGCAAATTAAATATCCACTGAATATCGAGAGAGAAAGTAAGAGATGTGGGATTGCGTGAAACACGTCACTCGAATACGTATATTGAACGTAAATGGTTTAACTTTTGATAATAAAGATTTTCTACCCTCTGCTTGGCTCACACATATTAGAGCGCGAGTATTTGACCCTCGCTCACGAATTCAGAGAATGCGATTATAGCGTTGGAACAAGGACGAGTGTCAATGTGATGTCATCATATAGAAATCGATTACTAATACACATTTTCTACAAAACTTGGCAAAAAAAATCTGTTACACTATAAACGCACATTTTTCAGTGCTGTTAAACATTGTAATACTTTCCAGTTATTAGGTTATTACGATGTTTAATATACATATAAATCTTTTATAATTTTCACTTTGAAGTTTTTTTTTTAAAGTCACGTGGTTAAGGTATACTGACGTCATAGACATGTTAATTTACGTTTGAATTCTCGACTCTCGGCATCGTGCAAGGCTTCTTCTTTTTCTTTGAGAACAAAACTATGAGAAACAGCAGAAAAAAAAAAGATTAAGAAAGAAGTGAGGAGAATGCGGGAATTCTTCACGCATTTAGATTTTACAAGACTGTAGTCTTTCTCTCTTGTACCATATATCAAGTATCATTGCATTATAAAAAATAAAACTATAAAAATATATATAAATTTAAAAAAAAAAGACTATGGGCAATTTACAAATATTCTTGATGAATAAATAATATAAAAAAACACTACAACTTAATTTTTCATAAACCTTCAGTCAGTATATACCTCTTGTAA
The DNA here is from genome assembly GCA_949318235.1 of Ecdyonurus torrentis. Classification (NCBI taxonomy): domain Eukaryota; kingdom Metazoa; phylum Arthropoda; class Insecta; order Ephemeroptera; family Heptageniidae; genus Ecdyonurus; species Ecdyonurus torrentis. The sequence goes on along the minus strand of OX439128.1, from coordinate 10,708,879 downwards.
ACATAATATAAATATACGAAAAAGTAAGAAGACTTTGAAGAGAAACAAAAGAGGTATACCAGTAGTCAGAGAGAGAGAGAGTCGAGAGAGAGAGAGAGAGAGAGTTGGAGAAAACTAAATTTTATTTCAAAGTAAACGTTACACAGTAAAAAGAGTTACGTAAACAATATAATGTATTGTGTATTAAAAGGTTTTGGACTCAACATTTGAGATGTAGAGAGTACTTGCTGAATAGGTGGCGGCTATTTCTGCCATACGGCGAGGCATTGGGCAGGCGACGCAAATAGCTCGGCAGCTCACTCAGTCAGTCAAGTTAAATCCCACCACTCTCTCTCTCTCTCTCTCTCTCTCTCTAGTATCAAGCACTAGTAGTACTGTACTGTTACCACTGCATCACCACAGTGGTTAGTAGCAGTATGACGACCTCTCGTCAAAAACCATCTTACCTTCGCTGCCACCACACAGTTAACTGACGATAATTATAACGATACTTATTTTATTACGCAATCTTTTACCATACAAAAAACAAAAAGCTAATGAACCGTTACAGTATGTAGAATAGTAGTTATTATTATAACACACTGGTAGTAATAATAGATTGTGAACTAATTCTTTAATGTTTTTTTGGCAAAAGTATATAAAAAGTAATATGAGTTCATGATTATTTGTATTATGTCGTAATAATAGACATTTTTATATATAAATACCCTTTTTAATTTTTATCGTCCAGCACATTAAAAAAAAAATCATACGCAATTTATATGTTACCACAATAGCTACAAGTGGAATTAGTAAATAGAGGATACCTTTTAAGTTCTAGAATAATAATAAAAAAATTGTGTCATATTTATTGTCCCTCGCTTTGCGTGACAGGAGGAAACACGCTAATAATGTTGTCAGTCATCCTGTAGTTCACACTACGTGCTCTACACATAAGCTCAAACAGTAGCATACTTTACAGGTTCTACACTGTTCTGCGGTTACGTAATGTCTGTAAAGATTTTTCTTGTGCTTATGTAACCAACAGTTACAAAAAAAGAAACAGAAAAAAAAAGAAGTTTCGTATAGTTTAGTTTGATATCCATTGAAAGATATTTTTGTAATTAAGATACAAAATCATACTTGTAATTATATATTATAAGATTTTCTGCTCAGGGTAATATAAGATTTATAAAAATATTATAATTTTTATTATATATGATGAATGAGGAGAAATAAATAGAAGTGATTAAACTTATTAAATATCTGTAACTGTAAGAATACTATAAATGCTATACTCGTATTATAGTAAATATAGTAATTTTTCAATATCACGTAACTTTATTTTTGAGCTAGATAAATTACGATTGAATTTTCAGATTTAAAAGATTCATTTTTTTTTATTAAATCAATTGTTTGAGGTTCTAGCTAGACAGTTAATATAGAATTTCCAATAAATCAATATCATATATTATACGAAGTGGTAGAGCTAAGTTGGAGAAATTTTTACAATGTCTACATTTAAAGAGAGAGAGAGAGAGAGAGAGAGAGAGAGAGAGAGAGAGAGAGAGAGAGAGAGAGAGAGAGAGAGAGAGAAATGAATTCATTTGAATCTGTATTTTCTCTGAAAGCTAGTTCATAATACTCATAATATTATAAAAGATTGTCATGCCTATTTTTTACTATTATTATAATTAATAAACAGAAATGGAATTTCGTTCATTTACATATTATTAAAGTTTTACTTTTTAATGCATAATTTGTTAAAACAACAAACTTTTAACGACAAAATCATTAATTTTTAAGATAAGATTTAACCTTATAAAAGCTACAAAATATGCTTGTTCTTGCGGTAAACAATAATGTCTCGCATCGCCGTATTGCAAAATACCATTTTTTCTTTTTTAAATTATTATCAAGGTTATTATAAATCTTGATTATTATGATGACAAACATATTTCATCACATTAAATAAACTTTTGCAGTTGCTACATTAAATAAAATAAAAAAATAAAGGAGAGAGAGAGAGAGAGAGAGAGAGAGAGAGAGAGAGAGAGAGAGAGAGAGTGAGAGAGAGAATTAAAACTTAAAACTTTGCAATGTAAATAACACTTCATGTATATTTATGCATTTACAGGCATGAAAAATTCATTATGCTTTCGTGAAATCGAACGACAAACATAAATTATTCATTACGAATAGTATTTCGTTTGCAATCTTGAATTTCAATTTTATGAAGAATTATTACTACACTAGAGCTTACAATTTTTTTTGACACTATACGCATAAATAGATGCAGTATTTAAAAGTAATGCAAAAATAATATGTTTGTTAATTTTATTATTAATTTAATTTATTTAACGTGGAAGGTGACCGACTTGGACCGGAAATCGCTAAAAGAATAACTATATTTTCACAATAATTGTTTTATTAGTTATTTCCAACACATCAAACACTATAATTTTCAAATAAAATCGAGTAAATTTATTTTTTATGATTTTTTTTCCGAAAAGTTTTAATAAAAGTTTTAAATTTACAAAATTTTCTAATTTGACTAAAATTTGCCACTAAAATTTGAATTTCCTCATTTACATGTTATCTCTAAAGTGGAATAACTTAAATATTTGATCGTGTTTTCACATGCTTGATGTTACTAAACTTTTAGGTAACATTTCTTTTTTACTTTATGTTTATATTATAATTCGCGACCGTCTAGTTTATATTCGGTCACCTACCCCCTTAATACAATAGTAGTGTACTATATATATCTACTTTTTAAGCATCTAAACTTTTTCTACCATCAACAAAAAGAAATTTATTACGGTGCTAACACAGAAACAAGCATTAACTATTCTGATTCTCATTTCAAACTACTATTCTAATTCTTACGTTAAAATTTTACTAAATACAATTGATAGAATTTTTTCACATTTATGAACATAAAAATGAAATATAATAATTATATATATATATATATATATATATATATATATATATATATATATATGTATGTATGTATGTATGTATGTATGTATGTATGTATGTATGTATGTATGTATGTATGTATGTATGTATGTATGTATATATATATATATATATATATATATATATATATATATATATATATATATGTGTGTGTGTGTGTGTGTGTGTGTGTGTTGCAGAATATGGGCCAAATGTACATTCAGAATTATATAAGCCCTATTTTTTGAATCGTAGCGCGGAAAAATAAATAAAGACATACATGTTGTCAGGTCTAAACATTATGTTACGGATCTTTAGACAGACCTTTATCCTGCCCTTTCAAAATGTTTAGTTTTTGTCGACGTTTTTCAATAAAAATAATTATTTAATTTTATATGGAATTCGATCTTCAAAAATATTAGTAATAATAAATATCTATAATACGAACACACAAATAATATGTTAATGTTAACATATTTTGTCATGAGAAGCAATGATGACGGTGACACAAGAATTTACGAACTTCGCTTAACAGACGAGATCCAAGTCATGAACGATACAAAATAAACAAAGTGAGCGCAGTTTAGCGAGTGATCTCTTGTTAAATGACGTAGGATATTGGTATAACGTCAATTCCAATGTTTGCAAACTACAATTTATACAATTCAGTCAAAGAGATGTACATGGGAAGTGAAATATAAACATTATATCAAATACATAATATAAGCTATAAAAAAAAAAAAAGGTGATATTTGTTTAGTTATTTCACATCTGAAGAAAAATTTTAATTATACATATTCACTATATACAGTTAGTTTACTCATGATAGTTCTTAAACAGCTAGACGTATTAATTTATTTTATATTTCTATTTTTATTTGTTGTTGTTTTTCATCATAAATTATAACACTTTATAAAGTTTATATTATTATAAATTTATCATTGATTTCTGTGGTGCTGATGTGTTCCTGTTTTATCACATTAATAATTAAAATATAAACTTGAAACTATGCATGAACACAAATAAAAGTAATTACGTAATTTTTAAGCTGCATTTATGTCATATAGCATAAATATTGCTTTTTTTTTTATGGAATGGGACAATATAGTCCCAAATATGGTCATAAAATTTTAATGCTGTGCAGTGCAACATAATTATTATGCAAAATAGTACACATTATATATTATGTATAAAAATAGCTGGAATCGGACTAGCATAATTATCACACATTATTTTTACTCAGACTCAAATTGTATTCTTTTTCGTTTCTGTTCTCTCTCTCTCTCTCTCTCTCTCTCTCTCTCCTTTCTTTCTTTTTTCTTCTTCTTCTTTTTCAACAGCCTCAGAAAATAAAAATAGCTTTGCTGAGTTCCATAAATTATAATAATGAAATTCAAGTGTGTTTCCTTTGTAGAAGTTGAAATGAGGTAACCAAAAATGACACACCAATATTCCCGGAGGGTTAGCCGATGTATTCTTTTTACTCTACCACGGGCCATCCGAGTGACGTTTGTCTGAAAAGCGCGGATGACCATGGAACCAAAATAGACCATCCAAAAAATTTCTGAATAGATTGTCTTGTCTCATCCCCTCTCTACAAAACAACTGCAAAGTATCCATTAAAGGAGGATCCAATCCCAAAAGCGTCGAAAATAATAATAAATAAATAAACTTAAAGAAAGAATAAATGCAAAACAAACTAAACTATCACACAAAATATAAAATAAATAAAGAAAAGAATATACAAGGGTGCGTATTTTTTAGTTTATGAGCTGTAGAAATGTTCAAAGAGCATAGATTTAAAGTGATTCTTGTTGTTTTGGCGCGTTAGTCCTTGTAGTTTGATGGGTCAAAGGTTTTAAACTTACTCAACAAATGTTTTTACAGTTAGAAATGGTATACAATGGTCTCAATCGTATACTAGGGGACACATTATTATTATTTTACCACACTCTAATATGCTTTTAATTTTCTTCCTGTCTAAAGTCGCTCCATTTTTATGATGAATTGTTGCAAAAGATGTCACCCTTCGAGCACGTGTGATAGAGCTGGAACGCAAAAACAATTTTGGCACAGAATATCACCATGTCTATTGTTAGGTAGTGAGATCCTCACACATCATTCAACAAGAACGAAGATACTGGAGTAAAAAATGTCAAGTTCAGCTCTACAAATAAATATGTATTTTTAGTAACTCTCCGAAGGATATAGCCTAGACAAACGACGTGAATAGTACAGCAATCTGCACATATGTGTGACACTATAAAATCCTCAATCTGCATCTTTCTATTTTTGTAACAGTTAATCACCATGCAATTTCACTGATGTTTACTTGTAAACGAGGTCTAGAAAATACAAGAATTACAAATTTCAGTATTGACATTAAAAAGGAAATATATGCATAAGCAATATAATTTTTGTTTTAAACGAAATACTCTGGTTTTAGCGAGGAATCACTTTTGGTTTGAATTTGATTTAAAAATCGATGTTAATAAATAAAAATGTTAAAATCTTGAAAACCAAATAAAAACTTATTTTATTTTATTTGCATACCAATAACTTAATTTTCCTTATCGATATCATGGATGGTTGATTTACAATTAATTTATTTATTAAGACAGTAACATTATTATGTAAATTATATTATGTAAATGTACATTACACTATACATTCATCTATATTCATTTTTAAATTATTGTAAAGCTATGCTAATAATATAATAGTAATATAGAAACTAAATATAGACATATTTAATTAAAAAAAAAAAAAAAAAAAAAAAAGGCATGAAGAATTGAAATACATTTGTCTCTTTTTGCTGGCTCTCATATTACTCATATATTCATTATATATCATTAAATTATATTATAAATATGTAATATGTATTTTTTTTTCGATAATCCTACATTTTGATAAATATTTAATAGTCTCGTTATTATTTTATTCGATATGATAATAATTATAAAATCCCTGTCCGTAGAGAATGACATAACATAAAACAATACCACCTGTGTGCACCTGTGCCAGGTGAAGCGGCAATATAAATTCGCTCTATGAGAATAAAGCGGGCAAAGCAAATTCATCCCCGGGAGCAGTTCATGTATAAATATCACAGCTTGGTGGCGACGCTCGGACCCTATCTTGATTGCTAACAAATTTTCTTAATAACTTACTTTAATTATCTATATACAAGTAAAATTCTATTTATTTTCCCCTCTTGTTGAAAGTGTCGGTAATTTATTTTGATTTCTACATTGTTTCTTTTTCTTTTCACTTGAGGTGTCCACGAGAAAATTTTTAAGTAAATTCTTCTATGCGCAAGAGAATAATAAAACAAATAAGAAAAAGGAAAAAAGAAAGAGAGAGAGGGAGGAGAGAGAGAGAGAGAGAGAGAGAGAGAGAGAGAGTGAGTGAGAGATAGGGAGGGAGGGAGAGAAGTAAAAAAAAGAAAGAAAATTAAAACAATTTAACTTTGAACTTGTACTTCAATTATTTTTTGTACAGTAGTTTGTGTGAGTCATTGAATAATATTTTTTTATCGTGCTAAAATTGTATCCTAAAATAAATAATTAATATTTGCAGCTTGTATTCCAAAATAAATATATACATCATCTAAATATTTTCATCCCCATTAAAGTTACGTTAAATAAAATAAAAGTATTATGCTATTGCTCTTCGTGTACACAGCGAAAAAGAAAATTCCCTTGCGGTAACTGAAAAATTTATAGTTGACGATAAATCGTGCAAATCTTTCATCTTTAAGGTAAAATATCTCCTCTATGACAACAGCTAAAAAAAATTTTTTTCTTAAATATAATCAAGACATTATAGTTTTCAAAATATTGTAGAAATATGTTATAACAACGTTAATGATAAACTATAAAGTCATCCATAAAATTTATTAATGAGCTGAGGTGTGCAATAAATTTTAAAAACAAAAACAATTCTATGCTGTTGTTGCAAAATATCGACTTTAACAGATATAGATCAAATGAAAAGTTAAAAGTGTATTAAAAAAGAAAATTTTCTTTCGCTCTCACTTTTTTTGTGGTACGATTCCAAAAAAATATGCTCTTTAGATTTTCAAAGATACAACCCAGTTTTATAATAACTTGATTTAATTCTTATTTTGCAAAATGTTTTTCTTGGCTTTGATAATTTTTGGCTTGATCAACATTGCATGATATAGTTTAAGAAAACCAAAGGACAACATTCAAGAGTTTAAGCAAATTAATTTTTTTTCTAAATTTAGGTTTCAAAAAAGATTTCTGGTTTAATAGAGAAGGCTTAGCGGACATTAATAGATTTTCAGTGTGCCAGAATCTAGCATTTTTATACTAGACGTCATTTTTAAATTTTAGTTACGTATATGCGATAGTTTGCGACACACCGGCGCTATATACTGAAGCCAAGCAGAAAGTATGTTACACCCAACATGACATTATAAATTGAAAGCATTTAATACTTAACCGCATTCTCCATATTTTAAACAGCTAATATATGACAAATGAAATAAAATGTTTTTATATATATTTTATTTCAGCAAAATATTGTCTATCTGCTCTTCTTCAGGGCGGATATGTGGGGAGAGAGAGAGAAAGAGAGAAGTTGCAGCTGCATTATTTTTGATGATCATCTCTGAAATGACGTCATTAACATCTTCTTTATCTTGTTGTTGGCACCATAAAAATATCTTCAACAGTTTAGTGCATAAAAACTTATATTTGTGGTATAAATATATTCAATATTTGTTTACATTATATTTTTAGTACTATTTAAGCGCTCGACTTCCCTAAAGCTTTTAGTATAACATTTGTAAATACTTTTTTTTTTCTTTTTCCTTCTTTTTTATGTAATATCAAGTAAAACACTTATGTGATTTTTTTTTACCAAGAATTTACTTTTGTTTTAACGAATAAGTCAAATATAGTTATTTGATTTTAAGAAGCTTTTGTTATATAATTAGAAACTTCATACTCTCTAAAAAATATCTACACGCATGATTGTGATAATATATTTTATCATTCAAAAACTGACGCTAAATTTGTAATGTTAGCCTTATGACAAAACCATGCACTTAATTTGAATTGTAAAATATATTATCACGATCATGTGTACACCTATCGATATACAGTGTGTTTGTGTGTGAATACACACGCCAGTTGAAACCATATGAATATTATCATTATTATTAATTAGAAATTTATTGTTTAAATTTATTTGAAAGAAATCAATCTAAAAAAGCTGCGATGAAAAGAAAATTTGACATGCGTATTAGAAGATAAATTTGCACGCGTTGTTTGTGACGCGCGCGAGTGCGAGTCTAGTATAGATAGGTGACCTCGTGTATGTTTCGCCACTGACTATTGTCAGCACAGAATGATGGACGACGGCTATTACAGTCATGCCCTAATAGCCGCAACACCTCGCCACGCTAGGCTGCTGTTATAGGCTGGCGACGAGCTCTGCAGGTTACACACTCACTAATAATTAAGACCAATACATAAACCAACGTCTTTTTGTCTCATCAGCATTCGAGCCAATTTCTATACAAACCATACAAACGCATCATGCAAGAGAGAGAGAGAGAGAGAGAGAGAGAGAGAGAGAGAGAGAGAGAGAGAGAGAGAGAGAGAGAGAGAGAGAGAGAGGTGATTTTAAAAATTTGAGGTAAAAATATATAATATACTGCACCGTCATTATATAGTCATTACTGAAAGAATACTTAAATAACTAAAAGAAAATATCCTTGCAATTGTCTTGCAACTTGATGCAATACATTTGACCACCCAAAACCTTTATCCTAAATTTGGATTTGGCGATTCTTACAAGAAAAACAAGAGCTGAATTTAAATGGTAAAATATTATACCATCACAATTGTATGCATTGCTATGAGTATAATGTTAAAATATATTAATTTGAAGTTAAAAAATAATAAAGTTACAAAATTTTACTTATTGCAAAATAACAATTTGCATTTCATTACATCTTGAAATGTAATTTACCTCCCATGATTTCATTTGATTATTTATTATGAACTCGCACATTACAATAATAAACATATTGATGCATATGTATAGCAGGTATGATAAGTGAAGCAACTATACGAGCAACCAGTGCAAGCTGCACAACAAAGTCCACATTCATCGTTCAACATAAATACAACACTGAATCAGGAAAAACTGAAGTATAAATTATGAAATAAGCATGCTTGTCAGTCAATCACTTGACTTGCATATAAACACTACTTCAATTTAATGCTAAACATGTATTAAAGAGGATGATTAGTGGAATTACAAAATTTACCTGGAATTATTATAGTATAGTGTGACTTGATTGCTCTATATTTCTCCTTAAATATTAACTAGTGTGAACCATGGTTGACCACTCTATAGAAAACTATGAACTAATATTATCTATTTCCCATGTATACTGTTACACCATTGTTTAGTCCTTCCTTGATTTTGAGCAACTTTATAATTATTCAAGATAAATAATAACATTTTTTTTTTTTATAATAGTAGCATTGATGCTTATAACTACAATCACATAATTTTGAAATAAAAGGATAAGAGAAATCAGCAAGGCCTTACCCCTTGCCTTACCATTGTGAAAAGAGTTCCATAGCTTGGTAAAAATCTTGCTAGCACAGAGATAAAAAACTAACACATTAGATACATTTTGACAATAAATTCCAAGAGAGATGGAGTATGTTTTGCCTTCATCAGTCCTTACTGATTCAGAGAGAAATTGATCATTCTCTCAGAATCAGTAAGGATGGATATTTAGCAAAACATCTCTCTTGGAGTTTATTGCCAAAATATATTGTATGTATGTTAACACATTAAAAACTTAATTAAGTTCTCTGTGCTAACAAGATTTTCACCAAACTATGGGACTCTCTTCACTATGTGGTACGACCCTTGCTGGTTTCTTCTATCCTTTTCTTCCAATTTATCATACCAAACTATGATGGTTTATTTTCCATAATATTTACAATTATATGCCTAATTATAATATAATAATAAAAAAAAAAAAAATTAAAAATTAAAAAACTACAAGTAAAAAGGTACAAAATGAAATTTATTTTCTTAGGACAGAATAACAAATTGAAAAATACACACAAATACTGATATAAATATTGTAAGACAATTATATATATACACAAAGGAACTCTAAAAAAAAAAGACCATTTATGAGAGTTATTAGCTTCTAAATGCACAACATATTATGCTTTAAATATTTGAGATGATGATTTTTAATGCCATAGATGCTAATTGGAATTTAAATAGAATTAGATAACTTTAGGTGTATTTTATTTAAGTTTTAAAGCAATTTAATAAACATTCACAAAAATCGATTTTGTGATGATTGATAAATGATAATAAAAAGAGTTGATAGAAATACACACTGATAGATTAAAAGTTGGAAAATTGGGAAACTTCTTCATGTTATAAGAATGGTATAATAAACTCTTGTGCTGTTGTGTGAAATACTGTTACAGCTGAAAATTTTGTGATTTCAAAAATTCCCGAGTATTACTGTATAATTCAATAAATAGGGGCCTACAATAAAATAAATAAATACAGTATTTTACTTATCAACAAGTTCAAATAGTAATGTTGTATCAGAAATTTAAAGTTTATATCACAATATCATTAGAGGTTCTTTGAAACAATTAAAATTTAGCACTATCTTAACACGCATTTATTGGATAATACATTGTGCTGTTTCCAAAATTGTCTATCTGGTGATTAGTTAGTAAAACAAAGTACCTTCTATATTTTGCACTAAATTTTCAAACTTTATAATCATTGGCAAAACTACTACGTACACAACAATTCTACAATACAGCCCATGCATAGTCTGATAAATGTAAGCTATGGCACTACTATTTTATTATTATTATTATTATTTTCAAATAACTGCAATGCTGCAATATACTTAAGCTTCAAAATTCTGAAAGTACTTCTTCTTATTATTTTTTGAACTCATTGATATAGTCAATAGACTATCAAAATAGACTATCTGCACTTTTCACCAGAGCGGCGGGTGGAGCATCTGCACTTTCCACCGTGGACTGCACTTTCCATTGTGGAGCATCTGAAATGTTAAACATGAAGTTCAGGAGTTACAACATGGCTTCTTCAATGTTAGATAATAAGAAAAACTGTTCATAAACTCATATAGGATGACCCAAAGCCCTTCTGTAGCCCCGCAAACTTGTGATCATCCTGCAAGATATGCAACCCTTCCTGTATCGTTTATGTCATAATTACAGCTTTACTGAAGAAAATGTTGTAGCGGGTTGCATATCTTGCAGGACGAATGCAAGTTTAAGGGGTTACCATAGGGCTAAGAAAGGGCTTTGGGTCATCATTTGCGAATTTATGAACAGTTATTCTCATTATCGAACATTGAAGAAGCCATGTTGTAACCCCTGAACTTCCTCTTTAAGCCTAGGACAGCGCCCCTTCTTATCCCTTTTCTTATCGCAGCGATAAGAGCTTGGACTGTGCTAACTTTATGGACGCTATCCCAGGGGCGGAGCCTAAATTGCGATAAGAAACGACCGCTGCCTTGCCCTTTAAGTAGATGGTTGCTAGTCCACTCACAGCACTGCGTGGAAAGTGCAGATGCTCCACTTGCCGCACTGGTGTAAAGTGCAGATACTCTATTTAGACGCGGCAACATCGTTATATAGCCTTAGCAAAAAATATTGCATACAATTAATGGTAGGGTAGGATAAATTAAGACTAAGAAACCATAGTGGTTGAATATGATAAATTAAAAGGAAAGATATAAATATAAGAAAAAAACATTTCGGTTTAAATTGCAAATCAAAGAAAAGTAATAGATAATTGTAATTAAAGCACACTATATTGAAAGCTATATTACGCAAAAATCTTTAATTAATAGATACAAAAAATACAAAAAAAAAAAAAAAAAAAAAATACAAAAAAGGAAGATGCAAAATTGCAAGCACAAGGCTGCTTAATGAGAGAATTTTACTGCTGTGATTGAGATGCGATCAAACTACCTGATTTACCACTTTGTCAAGTTGCGGACATGTGTTTCGCCCTACGCCTACTATCAATATATCGTATTCTATCGAACCTTAATATCACGCTGTTAATTAGTTAATTAACTGAGTGATAATACATTCAATGCATTACGATACACATCTAGTAGTTCATTGGGGCTCGTCAGCACAACGATCCAACACTTACAAGATAAAGATACACAGCTGGGCTTGCCAGGCAATGCATCTTTACCTCGGCATTCGTGATTTTCTTTGATTTGCAAATTAAAAGGAAAGGATAGAGGAAACCAGCAAGGACCTAACCTCAGTGAAAAGTTTCATATAGACCAGTGTAAATTCATTCTAGCAGAGTTAAGAGCACACTTTGGATAGCTTGGGACACACAAATTTAATAGAGAAAGAGTTTGTGAGTGCCTTCATTGGGGGCCTTACAGACCTAGAGAGAAACTATGAATGACTATTAACAGTTTCTCTCCGAGTCGGTACAGACTGAAGATGTCACACAATAATACTGTTTTCTCTTAGAGTTTAGTGCCAAAAGCTGTCGAATGTGTGCTAGTTTTTTTTTTATCTCTGTGCTAGCAAGATTTTTGTTAAACAATGGGACTCTCTTCACTTTGGTAAGACACTTGCTGGTTCCCTCTATCCTTTTCTTTTATCTTATCAACCTAATCGCTATGGTTTATTTTCCTTACTTTTGCATAGTAGAGTAAAATAAATCAAAATTAAATTAAAGAATGCATTATGTTAATTTAATTTAAAGTAAAACAATGATAATGCAAAGTAAATAAGATATTGAGACTTATGTCCTACCTAAAGGCGACAGTCTTGGGCTCATTGGCAACAGAAAGTATGCACAGCATCATTTACGAGGAATACAGGACCAAAGCAGAGCACCACCTCCCATGAAACATGCAGTTGCACTCAACCTAAAATATTGCAAAAAAAAAAAAAAAAAAAAAAAAAAAAAAAATTAATAAAAATTACATACTGAATTAAAGGCAATAATGTTTATAATATTAACAGTTTCTATGCTAACTTTTTATGTTTGTATAGGCCTATACTATACATTTTTGTGTATTAAAGAATAGTTGCTTAAAGCCATAGACCACATAAAACAACATGTGCTTTATAATGAATAAACACAAAATGGGATCTTCAAAACTGATGACAATTTTTACCAGAATGTTAATGTAGCCCCCACGAGAGAGCGTGAAAATACTGTAAAGTATGCAATTTGCGTGAAAATTCATGTTTATGATGTCAGAAACATGCAAAAATTAGTATGAAAATGTTGTGCGGGTTGCATAAATCGAATTTTCTAATCTCTGCTACGGGGCTACTGTTGGGTTTTGAGACAAACTAATGCTATTTATGTATATCCCATCAAGTGTTTTGTGATATAAATGCTCATGTTTTTCTCCGGTCTATTCCTTTAAGGATTAACCTCAGACCTAGCAAAAGCAAAATATCTCAAAATTGGTTCAACAACTTTTTTTAAAAACTTTAAGGGGGATAAAAAATGTCATGATCTACAAGCTCCAGTTAACAGAATATTCAAAAAATATTTGTGACTCGAGATAATTAGGATTAAAATTTGCATATGATTAGCATTGTGTTTTTGTTTTTTCAATTTAAAAAAATTTTGGTTCGACAATTTTTTTTAAACTTTCTGACGTTATAGATATGTCCAAGCTCTATCGATTACTTTTTGTTTTATATTTCAAATTTATTTCTGGTTTGAGAAAATTAAGCGTTTCGCGGCAAAATAAAAATGGTTAAAAATTAATTGTGAGAAATGTATGGCAATTATGAAGAAATTATACTTGAACTTCTATTTTGTAAAGATGAGATCTATCTAAAAATAATTTTTAAAATATTTTACGATAAGTTTTTTGAAAAAAGGGGGCGTTCTAGGTCTGAGGTTCACCGTTAATTCATATCCACATGGCCATGGCTAAATAACAACAAACAATACAAATGAGTAACTTACCACATCAAACTTCTAACAGCAATAGAATGATGAAATATACTGTACAGCTCCACTTTGATTGTGGGGTCACCTTGGAAAGTCATCAGGATATCACGAACACTGAGGAAAGAAAATATAGAATATCAATACACCAAATTTTTTAAACATTTAGGAGTTGAATACTAATAATTTTCATTACTAATGTTTATACTGAAGTAATGGTAAGTGATTCATACTAGGGAAAAATCAATAAAATAAGCATAATGACTAAAATAATTCAAAGTAGTGGAGGATTGTAACCGTACAAGCCTGATTTTTATTATTATTACTATTATTTTTTTAGTAAACAAGCAAAAAGTAGAACTATTTAAAAATATTCTATTCACAATTAAAAGTTGTACTTAAGGTATTAATATTCAAAGTTACTATACCACTATTTACTTACCAACCCACATTAGGAGCAGCAACCAGAGCTTTGTGTTGAGAGTAGCGCTTGACGTCAACAGATCCAAAGCGGATAAACATGTCTTTAATCTAGAAATAAAAGCACATAAGTTAAATTTATGTGGTTACACATAATATGATAAGATCACTTACAGCTGCAACATCAAGTGGAGCTGAAGATCGTGACTGTACATGCAGCATGGGAGGTCGGTGACTCTTGACATCAGAACCCTCGAGATACTGTCCATCAATAAGCAAATGTTAATAATAATAAGTAAAAAAAAAAGGCTACTTAAACAATTTTATGGCAAATAATTAAAAGAACTTACCATATGTGAGATCTTCCCCATAGTAACATGTATCTTATTTTCAAATACTTCACCAGCTTGTAGCAAATCTTTCCATGTAATATTTGGCAGTGTTTTCTCACCTTTGACTTTTGTTTTACTTTTATTATTCTCTTCTTTTTCTTTCTTCTCTTGTTCATTTTGGTAACTCAAGTATGCTTCTATGTAAGTAAGTCTTAGGTACACAAAGCCAGTACAAAATGCATCCCAACCAGCCTCGTGAAATGGCATGTTGGTTTTAGTTGACAAATCTATTGTGATTTCTGATAGAATAGGAGTATCTCCAGCTCCTGCATTGGCTTCTTTGGTCTTTGTCCCTTCGTCTGACTTTGTAGCTTGTGAAGTCTCACTGTTTTCTTCCTCCAGAGATTTTTCCTCAGGTAGTGGGACTGCATAGTCTTTTGTACAGATCTTAGGAGGTCCAGGAAATAAAGAGGAACAATGTTGGCTGTTCAGAAAAAGGTAAGCCCCTTGCAATGAACTGTTCCACAAATCTGTAATAATAACATGTGTACTCATGACTTTTTTTTTATCTTTTCATAGTTGCATAGGTAATTAAATAAAAAATAAAAAAATAATATAAGAAATATAGTACATTTATGACAAATGCAACAACTTGTTAAGGAACAACACTTGTTTTATATTTTTAGCAAAAAAATTGAGATACAGTATTAAAGAAAATAAAAACATCGCTGTTAGCTATGATAAATTTGAAAGAAACCTGAAATTTGGAGAAAGTCAGCAAGGGTTTTACTATAGTGAAGAGTCCCATAGTTTGGTGAACATCTTGTTGGCACAGAGATAAAAAATATATACGGTATTCTTGGATAGCTTTCGGCACTAAACTCCAAGAGAAACGGAGCGTATTTTGCATTCTTCAGTCCCTACAGACCCAGAGAGAAACCATGAACGATGATGAAGCTCTCAGAGTCTGTAAGGACTGATGAAGGCAAAAATATGCTCCATTTCTCTTTGAGTTAAGTCCCAAAAGTTATCCAATGTGTTAGTTTTTTTTTATCTCTGCACAAGCAAGATTTTCTCTGAAATGTGAAACTCTCTTCACTATGGTAAGGCTCTTATTGGTTTTCTCCTATCCTTTTCTTTCATATTAAGTGAAAGGGATAATTTTGTTTATCATATACTGTATATCGCTGTTGTTCCTCTATATTGGCTGATGTCCACTTGACCTTGATTTGTTTTTGTTGCTGCAAATGACCTGAAATGCAAAAATCCAAAATTTGGGGTCGATCCGACGATTTTTATTTTTTCAAGGTCAAGCCGACATCGGCTAATAGAGCGGAACAACAGAGATATGTACTTACCATCACGATCAATTTTGTTTTTCACTTCAAGGCACATAAACTTGGTATCATACACTTTAGGAAAACATTCATGTAATTTGTACTTGAATTCATCATATGTATCTGAAACAATCATAAAGTTTAGTTAATAAATAGAAAACAAAGTACTTTAACCTGTTCACGACGGAGTTTTTTGCTTATCCCATAATGATCAGCAAGTCATATGACGTGCTCCGTTGTGAACAGTTTAACTGACTCTATTCTTTGTGTTATTAATATAATAACAGACAGTAAAAATTACCTGGTAAAGGTTCGATGAGCTGACGGAAAATCATCATCAAATCGAGCAATAAATTGTGCCCAATGATTGGCACGGACAGTTCCACCAGAACTGAGAAAATACGTGAGAAGCCAAGCTCATTATTCAGAACTTCTTCTTCATATTCATCTTGCTTTAATTGCAGTTTTTCAGCTTGAGTGGCAGGGCTAACCTTTGTAACCACTATTTTCTAAACATAAATAATCCAATATATATTTTTTTGAACACTACAATACTACAATTATTGTAGCCCAAAAATAAAATCAATTAATTTTTCTAGTCAGCTTACACTAAAGTTATCTACGACATGTTTTTTTGTATCTGTTGATTGCTCTGTCCAGATGGTAGGGAATGAGATTCTTAGAAAGTGATGAATAAGGAAGTGATCAGGGCAATGACTGCACTTGATAACCAGTTGGTCTCCCTCTTTAGCTGTAGCAAGCCATCTGCCCACACTTGAGCCAATTTCTTGTAGATCATCTTGTGTATCAAAGTCACACAAGTCATATAACTTTTGAATCAAGGTACCTACAGCTAGGTCAACTTTTAATTGTGACGCTTTTTTCATTGTAACATAAGATACACCTCCACGCATTGCCTGTAAAACGAGAGTTCACATTTTAAATACTGTATACAGTGTACATACATATACATAGTCACCCTTATCCGTTTCTAATAAAAGAAGTGACCTCTTATTTGTAACTCATTCTAATAAACTTGAACCGAGTCTCTTTTGATAATAGAAGTTGAACAACTCTCTCTCTCTCTCTCTCTTGCTCTCAACTTCAACTCGTACTTATATGGAAATAGCAGGGGCGGCCCTAGCATGTTTTTGAATTTCAAATTAAAATTGTAGCAAAAGTTATCAGCCGATTTTTATGATATTTTAGGATATGATAGTCAGAAAGTCAAGTTTATTGCTAATATATTTTTTTTGTAGAAATTTGGAAATAAAAGGCCCTTAAAGGACCCTTAAACTGAAAAAATGGGTCCATTTTTTACTTTGCACTCCAAAAGTGCAACTCGGAAATAAAATTTCTCAACAAAACTTTGTTTGGGTATTGGTGAGATATGGTGGACGCTAATTACAGACACGGCGTTGCTTTTTTCTTATTTTGGTCCCATTGGGACCCAATCAAAATTGACCAAAATTAAAATTTAGCAAAAAAATTAAAATTGGAATAGAAATTTGAAATTTTCCAGTTTAATATTTTTTGAGTCTGCAATTTCAAAAATCATATTTTCAAAATCCTAGAAGGGCCCAAAAGGGCCCTTTGGGGCCCTAACTTTGTTGTAAATAAAGATATTGCAAAAAAATTTGCACCATTGAATTTCTAATGCTCAAGAACATAGGAATCGACTATTTACTTGCCTTCGTAGCTTTAAACCGAATTAATGGTTTTTAGGGCCCAGTTACTAAGGCATGCACTAAGGCATGCACTAGCAAAGGGGCCCAAAACCATTAATTCGGTTTAAAGCTACGAAGGCAAGTAAATAGTCGATTCCTATGTTCTTGAGCATTAGAAATTCAATGGTGCAAATTTTTTTACAATATCTTTATTTGCAACAAAGTTAGGGCCCCAAAGGGCCCTTTTGGGCCCTTCTAGGATTTTGAAAATATGATTTTTAAAATTGCAGACTCAAAAAATATTAAACTGGAAAATTTCAAATTTCTATTCCAATTTTAATTTTTTTGCTAAATTTTAATTTTGGTCAATTTTGATTGGGTCCCAATGGGACCAAAATAAGAAAAAAGCAACGCCGTGTCTGTAATTAGCGTCCACCATATCTCACCAATACCCAAACAAAGTTTTGTTGAGAAATTTTATTTCCGAGTTGCACTTTTGGAGTGCAAAGTAAAAAATGGACCCATTTTTTCAGTTTAAGGGTCCTTTAAGGGTCTTTTATTTCCAAATTTCTACAAAAAAAATATATTAGCGATAAACTTGACTTTCTGACTATCATATCCTAAAATATCATAAAAATCGGCTGATAACTTTTGCTACAATTTTAATTTGAAATTCAAAAACATGCTAGGGCCGCCCCTGGGAAATAGGACTAGTTATCGGCAGCTTAAGGGTCTTAAGGTTGAAATTCCTATGTAGTATTGTTGAGAAAAAGCAGCCAAACCGACACTGCCGCAGTTATCGGCACCCCCTAAATATCAGCAGTTTATCTTGGCCCCTTTAGTGATAAAAGAGTTTGTAAGTAGTGGTATGGCAAGTATACGGAATTCTAAGATGGTTGGTTCTAGTTAGAATCTCGTAAACTTATTACTTTCGCCGTAAAAAGAACCTGCTGATAACTGCGGCCTGCCGATAACTAGTACATTTAACATATATGTATTATATCGTCTTTTTTTACTGCAATACACACAAGTTTTAATACGAATCTTAAATTACTGTTTCCTTTATACAAAGTCATCATGATCTACTCTATAGCCCGAAATAAAGGTTACATGTGAGTGCACATATGAATATATACATACATATTTATATATAAGCAGGGGTAGAAGTTAGGCGGGACTGCCGGGACCAAGTCCCGGCATAAGAAATTCTGCCGGGACTTGGTCCCGGCAGGTTTCGGTAAAAGTTCTAAACTAAAAAAAAAAAAAAAAAAAAAAGGAAGAAAAAGAAAAGAAAAAAAGGGGCTAAATAAGTAATAATAAAAATCAAATCTATTTCATTCAAGTAAATGACTAGTTTCCTTCTATAAATTTACCTTAATTAGTACAAAAGTGTATTATTAATGATTTAATCTATAAAGAGTTCTGAAAGCATCATGTTTCCCCAATTTTATTTTTCAGTATTTACATTAATTAACTAATATTACAGTCTCATTGCATGCAATTCAATAGCTAAATATTTTGAACTAAATCAAATGCAGAAGAAAAAAAAAGGAGAAATTAAATTTATTAAAAAATAAATTATCAAATGTAATAAAAAATTGTCTGATAATGTTTTAAGTTTATCATAAAAGTACAAAAACTCTTGTGAAGATTTTGGAACAAAATACTGCCCCCAGCCCCTCCATTAATTTTTGCCATTTCACTCATGGTTTGCCTTGTTCATATTGAACTTTTTGTAATTAGCAATTTGAATTACAAAAAGTTCAATATAAACAAGACATTAAAGTTTGTTCATGCTTTTTTTCATTAGAAATCATTTCAGAAAACTCATCACAATTTTTCGATATTATTTGTTCATAAATTTCCACAAAATATAATAATTAATATAATTATAATTAATTTCCTGAAACTATGTTCACATAAAATATCATGAACAACTTTGAAACATTGAAGTAGTGGATATTGGACATAAATAAATCAATGAACAAAATTCTAATTTTGTAAGCCAACATAATATCAGGAGCTTCATTGCTATTTTTTTAAAGACAAAAATAAATACATGAAAAAAAAATAATAATAAAAAAGTATGATTTTTCTGAAGTTATGTTCAAATAATTATTAACAATTTTAAAACAGTAAAGTGGTGGAAATAAATAGTAAAGCAAAAAAAAAAAAAAAAAAAAAAAAAAAAATCAGTTTTTTTCTTCTTTTTTTTTCTATTTATTTCCACTGCTTTGCCGTTTAAAAATTTTCATCATTTTTGAAGAGAACATAATTTCAGTAATTTCGTCACATATTTTTTATTTTAATGCACTAATATTATGCAAAATGTAAAAAATAAAACTAAAATAAAATATTTGATTTTTAATCTTGAAAAAAAGAATCATGACGTAAAGAATAGAATTTTTTCTAGTTGTGGAAAACCGAAAACAGTATAATCGGAACCCACTTTTATTTATCCCCATCATACATAAAAAAAAACGAACTAAGTTTTATGAAGTTTTGTTCTAACATTGCACACATTTACTTAGTCACCTTAAAACATTTTTTGCTATATATAGCAATAATATTAGGTAAAAAGTGAAACTATTTGATCTTATAATACTGTTTGATTATTTTTAACAGAAATCGTTAAAATTGCATAGATATTTTAAAAAATCGTGCCTCCGGCGGTAAGGGGGCGCTGCCCCCTTGACCCCCACAAGGGGGCTACGCCCCCCTTGACCCCCCGTTGGCGGGGCTTCGCCCCGCATATCATCCTCCTTTAATTATACTATGGTCCCGGCAAGAGAATTGTCCAACTTCTACCCCTGTATATAAGTATGCATACATAGGTACCGGCACATACACACCTTATCAAAGTTAAACTTATGGCGTTTTAAAAACTGCACAGAAGAAGACTTGAATGTGATGCATTCCTCTGTACGAGGAAACAAATAAACATTGAATACGTCTGCTGAGTAAGAGTTGTCAATTTCATTGTAGTGGAATGCTGCAATGCCAAATTGAATGATTGCGTTGTTTTCAATGCTGACTTTAAGTTTTGCGAAACGATCTTCATTACTGTCAAACAAGCTATAATCAAAATAAGAACAATGAGCTATTACAATAACTTTTACACTCACACAACACGTAATGTAACAATTGCATGCATATTATGTATGTTAAAAAATACAAACCTTGTATCAGCGGATGGCAAACCGGAAAATTCTCCATCAATAGCAATGAAAATAGCAGTTTTTAGAGATGTTTCGAGTAATTTTAACTTTTCTTCAAAGTTACTGAATACAATATCTGTCATTATAATGTTACTAAAGAAAAGATAACGTAGTAGTAAAATATAAATTATTTACAACTCACAGAAAAAAGGGACGACAAACCATAAGTTACCATAACAATCAACTCACGTGTACCGGTTAATTCAAAAAATTCGAGGGTGCATTTTGATGCTCATGTTTTAATTTTTATAGCGGTAAAACTCGCAAAATTTGAAACTTTTCTCATGACACCTATCTTTATATAACCATGACAACAGCATAATATGCTTAACACGGCTTAACAACATTATTTTCTATCGATCGTTACCAATACCAATCACAAAATTCAGTATTGTGGCATTAACTTATTTTATCCAAGTATAATATAGAATGAAAGATGGTGTCAAAAAATAAAATGTGGAAGGCTGAAAAACAAGAAGATCTAGCTTTCTATGCCGAAAGTGATCGAATTAAACTTCTTCTATCCGTTACTTTAAATAAAATTAATGTCATACTTTGCTGCACAAACAACACAGAAAAATTATCAGCATTGAAAACTGGGGCACATAAAAAAGAGGAAATTTTAATTGATACATTTTTAGAAGCTTGTCTAAGTTATAAGCTAGAAATTAAGCTTATTGCAGGATGCAACAACATTGGAGTGCTGTCAAATAGGTTAATTGAAGGTCTATCATCACAAACAATGCAGGAAATTACAAGCAAGATTTTAATAAGTTATTTTGAAAAAGCTACTCTATTTTATAAAACTTTAGAGGGACTATTTACAACTCTGGGAAACAGGTTTGTACTATAAAGGTTCCATTACATATTTGCTATATCTCATTTAATTTTATGGTTTTATTGCATGATGGAATTATATAGCCAGTGTTTTGTGTTTTGTACACACTAGTTTTATATAAAAACAGTGTGTCATTATTACACTAAAAGGCAATTAAGCAACTTATTTACTTTTGCTTTGAGAGAAAACATATATAATAATAAAAAGAAATGTTAGAACGTCAAAAAAAATAATAATATAAACCATTATTATCTATATAGTATATTTTTGTTCCCTCTATAGGTTATCAGTCAATGCTAGCAATACAAAAGTTCATAAAAAGCGTCTCCGAAGAGCTTATAAAGAGCAGCAGCGCTATAAGGAAGAGATCCGTGGTCTTAGAAATGAGTTGTATGGCTTACAAATGGCAACTAAAGCTAGAATAGCTGCAAAAAGAAGATTGATCAGGCAGCAAGAGCAACAAATTGTTGAAATTAGAAAACAGTGCAAAGATGAAGTAGCAAAACTATGGTAAGTTTAATATATATATATATATATATATATATATATATATATATATATATATATATATATATATATATATTAGCTTTTGTCATCATTACAATAGTTATACAAACATTATAATACCTAAACTTTGTGCCACGTGAGACCTCGACCTCTCCATAAAACTTATCTATTGTATAGTAAGGCCCTTGCTGGTATTTATATCTTTACTTCAATATATATCCAACCGCAATGTTTTTTTCCTTAAATTATTATTATAATTTAAAATAATAAAATGATAGCTACTACAATTTTAATAAGAATAAGTATCTTTTTTAGTGCAGAGTCAGAGCAGCACTTGGAACAGGCATGTGCTACTTCTCAGGATCACCAAGAAGACTTGCAGAGAGAGCTGTTTGAAGCAGACAGCACACTGGATGAGCTCGTAACCAGTCACCAGGTTGAAGAAGCTAATTTAAGAGCTAATAAGTAAGGATAAACATTTGCTGTACTATAATATACAAATTAAAATAATGTCAAAATAATATAGAGCAAGTCTAACTCAAACTAATTTAAATGTTAAAATTTATAAGTCTCTATAATCTATATACTCAATAATAATCTGTAATCATTTTATAGTTTATAATAAGCAATTGATTATAAAAAGTGTATAAAAATAATAATATTATTAGAATGGTTGTTATGAATAACCTATTGATAATGATATAAGGTATAAGTAATAAGAACAACTCTATTAGCCTCCTGAATGGACTTTATACTATAACGTGTGCTACATTTTTAAGTTTTATATTACCTAGCTTCGCATTTAAATTATTTGTTTATTGGCTATTTATTATATACTTATCATTGAGAGGGTTTTGTAATTAGAATCTTAGTATTAATTTGATAGACATAAAGTCAGCAATTGATGTTTATAAAATAATAGTTTATTGCAAAGAAGATAGATTTTGTAAATTATACATCAAAATAAAATAGAACTACCACATACAGCTAGTGCAGTTCTAGAGAAAAGCAAACATAAGCCAACTTGAAGCTTGAGGAACTAAAGTGGCACATAGTAACAAATATAATACATCTTGTGTGTTGAAAGGTATAATAGCAGGGATAAAATTAAAATGTTACAACTTTTTAAAAATAACTTCCAGAACTGCGTTAGCTTATTCATTTTCCAAGAAATATGCACAATATTACAAATTTCATATAAAAAAAGAATAAGTTTATTTATAATCTCCTACAGTCAAAAGCAGCAATCAAAATCATTCAGTATTAATGTAATTATAATATATATATATTTTTTTTAATTGAAGGAAGAAAGCTGAAGAATCTCTTGAGCTTGTTATTGCTAAATATGATGAGACAATGTTCCAACTACATGCTGAGGTAGAAGGTACACATGAAGGTTATCTGGACGAACTTCAACAGCTGCATACATTGCAAGTATGTTTGAAAAATGAGAGGAAAATAATAATGTAATAATAATCCTCATAACACAATTGTTAATATTTAAAATTTGCAGGCAAAATTTGAACAGCAAGAAATTCTTTACATTGCAGCAATGGAGGAAAAAAGAAGAGAAGAATTGGAAGAATTGGAAAAGAAAGTTTTACTGTTTCGTCGTAGGATGGCTGCATACAAGATTCAGCGATTTTATAGATGTTATTTAGTACGTAAGCAGGCAAGTAAAGGTAAAAAGGGTAAGAAGGGTCGAAAAAAACAGGCTGCAAATGATAAAAAGAAGTAAATAAATATTTTAATAAAACATTTTCAAGTTACATGCATGTTTTACATGAAAATTAATTAGAAATAAAAGATATACATTTTAGTCTTCTTCTTCTTCTTTTTTTTTTTTAATAATTGAAAAAAATTATTTTATTGATATGAAAAGTAAAATATAAAATTTTACTTTAAAAATGAAATCGTATTTTTTTTTATTTATAGTAGCAGTTTTTTTTTTTCATTTTAAAGCCAGTTTTTTTTTTTTTTTTTTTTTTTAAGAATTAAAATAGCTGTAGGTGAATGCAACCAAAACACACTACCCAGATAGTTTTATATACAGTAATATAAGTACACTGGTTCTTGAAAAATCTGACCACAGTGCCCATGTCTCCAAATGACATATTTATGTTTATGGGGAAACTTTAATATAATTGATCAGATTTTTTAGGGACCAGTATACAGTATAAAATGTTTATTCTATTGTCTTATGAGAATAACTATGTGTTTGAATTCAAATTCAAAATACCTTTATTTCCACTCCAATCAATTTAAGGAAAAAACCATCGCGGTTAGGATCAATGATAAAGAAAAGGATAGAAAAACCAGCAAGGGCCTTACTGGTTTTTCTATCCTTTTCTTTATCATTTATTTCCACTCCTACAATCAAATGCAATAAATTTCATGGACTCCTGAATTAATATGCAACAATTATACTTTATGCACCATATTTTCATATGACAATTAAGAAAAAATATGTATGTCACAATTTAAACCTATTTTTAATACATAAAATACAAATTGAACTGTAAGCCCAGATGGCTAACCAAAACCAATAAAGAGATCACCAATGAGAAGAAAATATATATTAAATTTAGCTTCAGACAGCTATTATTTTTTATTAATTTAATAATAATAACATGGTTTAATGGAAAGTGGAGGTACAAGTAGAGTATTACTATAGGTACAAAATAGCAGTGTTCGCAGCAATTAGCCCCCCCCCCCCCCCCCCCCCCCCCCCCGGTTTAAACCTGGTTTAAACCAGGTTTAATCCGGCCCGGTTTTTATTATAGTTTTAGCCGGTTTAAACCACTCTTGATAAAAAGTTAAGAAGATGCCAGAACTGGATAGCAATAATGAAATAAATGCATTGTCGTAATGTCGCATAGTTGGCTGGGCCCGGAATAGTGCGAAGTATTGTTGATTTATAACATAATTGGAAATTTGATATGCCATGAGAGGCCGCATGTTCAGCCACAGGTTTTTCCATCTCATTGTTTTTTACGGATTGTCTGTGGCCATTCATGCGGTCTCTCGCTTTAACAAAAAGCGAGAGACCGCATGAATGGCCACAGACAATCCGTAAAAAACAATGAGATGGAAAAACCTGTGGCTGAACATGCGGCCTCTCATGGCATATCAAATTTCCAATTATGTTATAAATCAACAATACTTCGCACTATTCCGGGCCCAGCCAACTATGCGACATTACGACAATATGAATTAGCATATCAACATATATTAAGATCCAGAAAAGCCCAAGGGCTGCCTGGACTTAATATTCGCTAACATATTTCAAAAATATACCCTATTCCCGCTCCCCTCCCCACCTTTTCCCTTTCCCTCACTCACTCCTTCCCTCACTCATTCACACTCCTTCCCAGATTCCCTACTCCACCCCCACCCCTCTCCACCAACTCCAAACCAGCAAGAGCATAACACGGCAGTACAAGACAAGACACTGCTCAGTGATGTGCTCAAGTAATTTTCTCTTTTGATTGATAATGTCATTATCATATGACGAAAGCTCTCAAGTTATAAAGAAACTTTTATAACATTATACTGTGCCATGCAAGACCTCGACCTCTCCATAGAACTTCTACTGTGGTAAGGCCCTTGCTGGTTTTTCTATCCTTTTCTTTATCATTAAACTTTTTTATGATTATTTTATATACTGTACTGTACTTTTAAATTCAGGTATTATTCTGGCAAATAATGGCCATTGGAAATAATTTGATTCTTCATTAATTTAAGTTAAAATTTTAAAACTAATAAGAAGCAATCTTGTTATTTTATTGCATCATTTTATTGTTTCAATTGTAGTGTATCAATTTAAGAAAAAAATAAAAAATAAAAAAATAAAAAATTTGTTTTCAAGAAAAATATAGAATACCAGCAAGGGCCATACCACGCAGTAGAAGTCCTATGGTGAGGTTGAGGTCTCATGTGGCACAGACTTACAGTCATATTGACTAATACAGGAGCAACTGTTTTGAGTCCGACTATATAAGCAATTTTGGTCACATCCGCTTCCGTTTCTACTTACTACGCATGCGCAGTACTTCGAAACGGAAGCGGATGTGAGCAAAATTGCTTTTAGTCGGCCTCAAAACAGTTGCTCCATTATTAGTCAATAATGTTTATCCGTGGTTAAAATGTTTATGCAACGGAGAGCTGTTGTCATTGTATAAAAATTTTAAGCAACGAAGAAAATTACTTGAGCACATCACAAAGTAGCATGTAGTCGTGTAAAAGACTACACGCTACACTGTGATGTGCTCAAGTAATTTTCTTCTTTAATTAAAATTGTCATTACAATGACAACAGCTCTGTTAGATAAACACTATGTACAGTAACTATAACTGTGTGCCACAGGAGACCTCAACCTCTCCATATAGAACTTCTACTGTGGCAAAACCCTATTTTGCTACCCTAGCTCATTTGTATTTTTAAGTTAAAAATTTTGAATGCAATAAAATACAAGGAAAGTGTTTTAACATAATAATTTAATTTTTTTATGGCAACGAAGGTATGAAATTAAAATTTGAAATACATTTGAATTAGTTATTAATTTCATTTAGTGTAATATTTATGAAATTTTATGAAAAAGCCACCAAAAAGCCAGTTTTAGCCGGTTTTAACCATTTAAAGCCGGTTTAAACCGGTTTTAACCACTGGCCTGGATAAAACTAATAAAAGCCAGCTTTTTGCAAACACTGCAAAATAGAGTACACCAATTATCACAAAATTTAAATTTGTATGATTCATGTTGGATTATATTACAGTTTACAGTTTCAATGCAGCTTCTAAATGCAAACACATAAAAATATGAAAATGTTGTTTTCATTAATAGTATTAAAATGTAGTATAAAGTTTTTAAATAACAATGGCACACATTTGTACTGTAAACAGTTATTAAATATATTTTACACCTTGTCCATCATTGTAGGGGAAAGCCTTATACACAAATGGTTCTGGAAGATAATCTTGACTAAAATAAAAAAATTCCATGTTTGTTTTCACCAAGCCTACTTTCTGTACTAATTTTGCAACTTTTTGTGCTTTTTCTTCTATTTTACTTTTAGATGAAATAGTTTTGGTCACATATTCTGCAAGTTGTAGTGCAAAATCTTCGGACAGCTTTCGATACTTCTGTGAATCTTGTTTAACAAAATGTCCCTCAAGATATTTATAGAATCGATCATTCATCCAGGGTTTGGGCCTGCTCAGTCTAGGTTTACGATAAATTTTACCATTGACCATTCTTTCAGCTGGAATTGGCTTTTGTTGCTGAACCTTCTGTGTTACAGGAAACTGGGGTTTCTTTTTAGGTAGCTTTGTAATTGCTTTATGATGTTCAAAATATGTAGTTCTGGATTCCTTTATCATATTATTAATACCCTTTAAAACATCTTGCAATATTGCTGGGTTTCTTGGTCCATGAAGAATTTGTTGTTGCACTCCTTGTGAAAGAGCAGTTGATAGATTTTGACGAGCATTAATTTGTTGTTCTTGTTGTTGGCTACTTGATAATAGCAGAGACCGCTCTGTATCTATACTTTCTTCAGTAGGGTATACACCAGATATACCTTGCTGAGAGTCAGGTGAATTAGGACTTGAGCTGCTACTAGCAACACTTGGTGCTTCCTCTGTGTCTTCTCCCTCACTCAGGTTACCTTCTTCTTCCTTTGAACGATCTTTAACATTGTTTTTAGACAGTTGTTCAAGAACAGTGTTGTTTAGATCTTCTTCTCTTTCTTTTTTATTAGAGCTAGATTCTTTAGTAACTAACTTGCTTTTGTTTTGTTCTCCTTCCTCTTCAGAACTGGACTCCTGAGCTGTTTTTTCTTGCTCCTCCTCTTCTTCAGAACTGGATTTCTGAGGAGCAGTTGCTTCTTGCTCTTCTTCTTCCTCCTCTTCTTCAGAACTGGATTCCTGAGGAGCAGTTTTTTCTTGCTCTTCTTCTTCCTCCTCTTCTTCAGAACTGGATTCTTGAGGAGCAGTTGTTTCTTGCTCTTGCTCTTCCTCCACTTCTTCAGAACTGGATTCCTGAGGAGCAGTTTTTTCTTGCTCCTCTTCTTCTTCCACTTCATCAGAACTGGACTCTAGAGGAGCAGTTGTTTCTTGCTCTTCCTCCTTTTCTTCAGAACTGGATTCCTGAGGAGCAGTTGTTTCTTCTTCTTCCTCTTCTTCCACTTCTTCAGAACTGGACTCTTGAGGAGCAGTTGTTTCTTGCTCTTCCTCCTCTTCTTCAGAACTGGATTCCTGACGAGTAGTTTTTTCTTGCTCTTTGTCCCCTTCATTAAAGCTCTCTATGTGTAACTCAACAACTTCATTTTCTACTTCACTTTCTATTACTTTGCTACTCTTCTCATTACTCTGAAACAATTCAATGGCAGTTGCAATACTTATTGGATGTACTTGTTGAATTGTAATTTCCTCTGACACATTGCCACCACTACTAATACTTGTTTCTAGTATATCTTTAGTGATGACTGGACTGTTTAATTCTTCAATAGTTTGCTGGAATTCAAACACTCCAAGTGATTTTGAGATTCGAAGATCAGCTACATTAGTTCCACGAGAACTTTGAGATGCTGTACCTAAACTTTTATTAAGTTTAATAGGAGAAGTGTTAGTAGTAGGTGAAGCTAGCATTGCTTTTGCCATTGCATTTTTTAATGTTGCAACTAATGAAGATTTGGATCTATCTTTTGTTATATTATGAACTTGTTCTGGTGAGACCACACTATCATCACTAATACTGGAAACTGAGCTGGCTCCTAATTGTTTAGAAGGTGATGGAGTTTTGACAGCTTGTTGAGCTGACCTTGACTTATTTAATTCGTCAGGCTGTTTAGAAGGAGAAATAGTTTTGCCAGAACGTAAAGACAATGTTGACGTACACAACTCTTGTTGCTTCAATGGAGATTGTGATTTTTGTGACTTCTGTGATGTATTCAAATCTTCTGTTGGTTTGGTGGGGGAAGAACGAAGAGATCTTCCAGAAGTGTTTATGCTGTCTTGCTGTTTTGCAGGAGACTTTTTTTCAGGAGATGGCTTTAGAGGTGTCAAAATTTTTTCATTTTGTTTTGTTTGTTGAAGGCTTGACCTCAAGGAGGATCTCCTTGATGAAGACAAGCTGTCATATGAATCATCTTCAATATCAGCTCTGAATGTAGAAACAGCTTTCTCAAAGTCATGAACACTGAACTTGGGTATGGAGTCTCGTGTGATTCTGGCGGATGGACTTTGAGATACAAAACTAGGTGATCTGACAGCTTCCATTGCACGCTGAAAATCTAATAAAGTATACCTCTTCTTAAAAGCAGATTTACGTGTTACGTTGGCAACTTTGGCAGGTAAGCTGAATCTTACTGGAGTCCGTATTTTTGCTTTGGATATATCTGCAACTTTTCCTATCTGCGTACTAGAGAGAATACTTTTTCTAGGACTTGACAGTGACATATTAACTTCAGCAGCATCAGGATGAGAGGATTTTCTTGGACTGGTTTTAGTAGGAGTACTGATTAAAATGCTTTTGTTACCCAGGGGTGTCTTATTTTTGCCAGGACTTGCAAGATGAGATGATTTTCTTGGGCTGGTTCTAGTAGGAGTACTGATTAAAATGCTTTTGTTATCTAAGGGTGTCTTATTTTTGCCAGGACTTGCAAGATGAAATGATTTTCTTGGGCTGGTTCTAGTAGGAGTACTGATTAAAATGCTTTTGTTATCTAAGGGTGTCTTATTTTTGCCAGGACTTGCATTGGATGTGTCAATATCTTCCCCTGCAAGTCTAGTTGACATCCTTGGACTTGCAAGAGATGCAAGTTCTTTTGAAAATAGCATTTTTCTTGGCGTTGAAATAGAAATATTCAAGTTGTCAGACTCTCCAGTTTCAGTAATACTTTTCCTTGGACTCAACCTCACAGACTCATGAGGAACAGGACGTCCTCTACTTTGTTCTCCAGTTTGCACATCACTTTCTACTTCATCAACACCTAACGTTTCCATTGCTCGTTTAAAGTCAGACAAACTGAATTTTGTTTTTTCTGGTTTTACATTAGGTTGGTTTTCCTCTTCTATAGAATCTTCCTCGCTCTCATAACCTTCTTGTTCCCGATTAGAAATTTCATTTTCTAAAAGTTCTAATGCATGATTAAAATCAGCAGAAGTAAACTTATCAGGTAAAACTACAGGAACATCATGAGCACTTGGTTGTGTTTTATCAGTTGATGTAGAGGGAAGTAATAATGATTTCTTGCATGGAGAACTTTTTTTTGGCGTTTTTTCTTGGGATTTATCAGAGTCAATATCCATAGCCGCAACTACACCATCAATGTTTTCTAAGACCACTGATACTTTCAACATCTCAGTGAAAGATTTGATGTGGGGAGACTTAGTGCTTGAAGTATTCTCCTCAACAGGTTTGGAATGACGAGGACTTTTTGGTGGTGACAAGTTTGGAGAACTCTCTGCGGTTTTATTTTCAATATCAGATTGCCTGGTAATTTTTTTAGGTGATATTTTTTCAGGGGAAGTAGAAATATTTGCTGCACTAAAAGCTTTCTTGATTTCTTCAACATTTACTTGACGCCGTGCATGTTTTAACTTTCTTTTTAATTCCCTGCTGGATTCTTGGTCTGAAGGTTCACTGTCTTCAGACTTTTCTAGACTGGAAGCTGGGAAATAGGGATCACATGCACTTTTTTCTGGTGACTTGCTTGCTCTTTGAGTTACATATTCTGATACACTTTTCCTGAAAACACTTTCTCTCTTCTTGACTTTACTTGGTGAATTAGGGCTCTCAGAATGTCGTACAGGTCCTTTACGTTTAAATGCACTGATGCTATGTCTAGTAAACATTGATTTCTCCATAATTTGTGTGGTAGAATTATCTTGTTTTGTACTGGAGGATTGCTGATTAATATCAGAAATTTCAAACTCATTTAGAACACTCATGGTAGGGGTGGAGACATCTAAAATAGATTTCTGGTGACTGGCACGGGTGTGTAGCAAGGGTTCAGACATATCATCCAGAAGCTCATGTTCTGGTATTGTTGTCATAGAATGATGACCATGTATACTTGTTGGAGTGCTTGCAGAACTTAGCATCTGCTCCAGATCTCTCAAGCTTACTTGCTTGGAAGCACTTTTTCTTGCAGTTGTTGGTGTAACTACATTTGATTCTGCATGTTCAGTAGCAGAGTTATCAATTGTTGCTGCACCAGGTGTAGTAGATGGTTGCTTCCTTCTACTTGTTGCAATGGAAGCAAGTGAGTTATCTTCAACAATATCCATTGTTGTTCCTAAGATTGTAGTATCAGTTTCGGAACTCTTGGAAGTGCTGGAATTTTCCAATGCTTTTGTTAAGTTTTTAGTGTTGATTCTACTATCACGCCTTTGTTTATTTCTCTCTGGCACACTCTCCGTGGTATCTGTGGCTAAATTATCAGAAAGAGATGTAGAAAGTCGGGTTTCTTTTGTAGGACTTGATGTAAATGAAGCTGCCTGCATAGCTGCAGCAAACGTTGCACCAGAATCCTCTTTAGTTTTTCTTTTCTGTTTGCCTTTGCTTAAAGGTGAGGGTTCACTACAGCTATCATCATTGGAAACTATAGGGCTTGGAGTTTTTTCTCTTTGTAGAGGACTTTCTGTGGAAGATAACTCTTGCATTACTCTGCCAAATTCCCTAGCAATTACTCTTCCTTTTGGGAAACTTTTTCCCTTACGTACTTTTTCAGGTGTAGCATCATCAGAAGTATGAGAGGAATCTATGATGGTTTCTTTAGGACTAATAGTTTCAGTAATGGGCCCCATTGCTTCTTTAAACATGCCAGAGTTGACTTTATACGACTGTCTATGACTTTTATCTTTTCCTTTCTGAGACCTTGGGGAATTATCATCTGATGAAGAATTCAAATGTGAAGTCTCTGTTATTTTGTCCCCATTAGTAGAAGATTCAGTTTCAGGTCCCATGGCATTCTTGAATGTATTGTAACTTACTCTATGCATTTGTCTTACATACTTTTTAGGCTGCTTTGCTATCTGTGGGGTCAAAGACTGTTCCTCTGCAGATTTGCTTTCTGCAGATTCACTGTCATCGGTTTCATCACCTTTGGATGCAGGTGATTCAGTAACTGGTCCCATGGCATTCTTGAATGTAGCATAACTGACTCTACGAGTTTGCCGTGCATACTTTTTTGATGGTTTTCCTGTCCGAGGGGTTGGGGGATCCTCTTCTGCATTGTCACTGACTAAACCGTCCCTGTCAAGATTATCACCAACATTGGAGGCAGGTGATTCAGTAGCTGGTCCCAAGGCATTCTTGAATGTATTGTAACTTACCCTACGAGCTTGCCTTACATACTTTTTATGCCGTTTTCCTGTCTCAGGTGTTACAGGACCTTCTTCTGTGATCTCACTTGACACTGACTCTCTGTCAACATATTCATCAACTTTGGTGGCAGGTGGTTCACGAGCTGGTCCCATGGCATTCTTAAATGTAGCATAACTTACTCTCTTGGCTTTCCTGACATATTTTTTGTTCTGTTTTCCTGTCTGTGGAGTTGGAGGGTCTTCCTCTGTAATGTCAGTGGCTGACAACTCTTTTTCAACATGTTTATCAACTTTGGTGGCAGATGGCTTAGGAGGTGATCCCATGGCATTCTTGAATGTATTGTAACTGACTCTTCGGGTTTTCCTTACATACTTTTTGTGCTGTTTTTCTGTCTGTGGTGTTGGAGGGTCTTCTGTAATATCACTTGTCACTGATTCTCTGTCAGCAGATTTATTTCTGGGAGCTTTTGGTTCTGGAGCTGGACCCATTGATTTTTTAAATGTTTCAGGACTAATCCTTTGATATTTTCTTTGTGATGAATCAGAATTCAAACTGCCTGGGTTCTGGTCTGGTTCACCACCTGTCACTGAGCTTGCAGAAGGAACTTCCTTACCTGGAGAGCTATCTGAATTTTTTTTACTTAGAGTCCTGCTTTTCATTTTCCTCTTTTTCTTCTTCTTTGCTGAAGACTTTGAAGACTCTGTAGTGTTGTCTAATGTTGAATCATTAGTCTTGTCCCTAAAAATATAGAACAACAATAAACAACAACAACAATATAATATATGATAAACAATACATTTTTCTGTACTTTAATGTATTTCTCCTAATTACCTAACAACATACCCTTTTTTTACTCCTAATTATTTATACTTCTTTTTTTAATAATAAATTCTATCGTACACAATCTCCATAATCATCTCAAAGGTAAACCAAGTAGGCGAGTACCACCATTTTGAATTTTCAGTAAATGCAGGTTTATGTCAAGTGTGGAATTCCTGCGTAACCTTCCTTCCAGGGTTTAGACTATTTAACCCGACCCAGCTTTTTCAAGCAAAAAATCCCAGCTCGAAAAAGCCTATAAAAAAAACTTTGTTTTTAAAAAGGTTAAAAATTTATTTGAATATTATTTATTTTATACCTCATTTTAAGCTTACAAATAATGTATTTTATCATTATTGATATTGTTTACTTTCTGTATAATGTTTTGCAAAATTAAAAAAAAAAATTACAAAAAAAATAAATAATAATAAAATAAATAAATAGGCCTATATATAATTTTTTTTATTTTTTATTATGTTCACTTAAAATAATCATTAACTATTAAACAGTAGAGTAATGGGGGAAAAAAAAGAAAAGAAAAATTATGTTTTTATATTTATTATTATTTGATTTTTCCCCCCCCACACCAATTTACTGATTCAAAGTTGTTCCTGATTTTTTAAGTGAACATATTTAAGGAAACTCATCACTTCCTGTGAAGCTCACAGCAACAATATACCCCCCCCCCCCCCCCCATCTTTCTTTAATTAATTTTGGCCACTTCACTGTTAAAAGATGTTCATAATTTTTATGTGAAAATAATTACAGCAAATTCACCACAATTTTATAGTTATTTATTTCCACAAAAATAAATAAATAACTGATGAGTTTCCTGAAAAAAATCACTTCATTTAAAAAATCATGAACAACTTGGAAAAAGTGAAGTGGTGGAAATAATATTTTTTAAATTGTAATTTACATTTCCCCCCTCACAGTTTCAGAGTTATTAATGATTTTTTAAGTGATCATAATTTCAGAAAAGTCGTCACTTTTTTTATTGTTTATTATTATCATTATTATTATTGTTGTGGAAATAAATAAATAAAATCGTGGTTAATGACCTGAAATTCTTTTCATCTAAAAATCATGAAGAGCTAAACATGATAAACAAAAAATAATAAGGGGGGGGGGGGGGGGAAGTTGATGAAAACTTCATAACATAAATAACATTTGCTAAATTTATTTATTTTAATTATTATTTAAATTAAATTGTTGCTTCTTTTTCCCCTTAATTAATTTAGTACAAAATATTGGAGCCACTGAATAGCGTAGCAATGATACTTTAATAATTGCCAACTGATGATGTAATTTTTATTTTATTTTGAAAAAACAAAACAAACAAACAATAAAACCCACTACACACTCCCCCCCCCCCTTATTATTATTATTATTTTTTGAACCCTGATTCCATCACTTTGTTTTAATGTTTCCTTCCCTCCCCTTGACTTCATCAATCATCATCATTATTGAAACCACTATTAAACTACCAGTATCACACATATGACCACAGCCACAATGCTAAACCCGAACTCATTATCCAAATTACCTAAACCAATTATATAAAAAAAAACTTCAAATTGATTGCTGCAATGTGAGCTACAGAAAGCTCCACAGCCAAAATTAATGTATTTCTCATGAAAAAATTATCAGTTAAGTTATCGCAATGACATTGTCACTCAAAGAAGTAAATGACTTATGCACATCACAGAGTAGTGGTTTTGCATAATTGATATGCTCAAGTAATTTTCTATTTTTATTGATAATTTCATTGTGGTGACGAAAGCTCTCATTTATAAACGTTATAACTGCGCGCCATGTGAGACCTTGGCCTCTCCACAGAACTTTTATTGTGGTAAGGCCCTTGTTGGTATTTCTATATTTTTCTTCAATATTAATCCTAACCACCAATTGATTCAACTGATTGATTCCTTCAATTGATTTCTAATGAAAAAGCAAGGAGAACCAATTTACAACCTGTTAAATCCAGGAGACCTCAAGAAGGCATGACACAAAATAAAAATAATCGTTTTTACATAATATGTTGTTCAATCTCATCTCAAAATAACTCTGTTACGTCAAAAAATCGCACCGTTTCATGGAGTTAACAGTGTTAAGTTGAGAAAAGTTTGGTATCTCAACTTAACAGTTTTTCAAATGATAACACTGTTATCTTGTTGATGAATCCCTTCCGGTGACGCCATTTCATGACTTTCAAAAATTAATTAAAACTACTTAATGAACTCAAAAATTAGAAATTTGCGTACCTATTGATTCTCTTTTAGATTAAAATAAAAAACTTTTTTTTTTTCTTATTTGTGAAATAAGTGTTTGCGATAAAATTTAGAAGTTTATCATTCATTACAACTAAATTATGTAAGCCATCATATATATTTTTCAACTTTTTTTTTCTGAATTATAACATTGCAAATTAAAAAACAAGTAACTTCTAATTCAAAAGTTGTTTTATTTGTGCAATATAGAATTTAAAAAATGTAAATGTATTATAAATTTCAATTATACTGCACATGATAGAAATTTTTTAATACGTTGCAAAAATTATTTTGATATTTTTAATTTTTTTTAAATACTGTACCTATAATAACAATGAAAGCGCATAAAAAAATCATTGAATTTTTAAATAATTTACTTGATAAATAATATTATTTGATAATTATGAAACTTATTGCATCAAATGGGTCCATCATTACTCTTAATATTCGCGAAATTAATTTGTATTTTCTTGATTATTAGTTGAGATAATGAGTTTTTTGTTTCTCCTCTGACAAGTAATCAATATTGGACTTAAGACATTAGAAAAATTTGAACCATATGGACTTAACTTACCCAGTAAGATCAGCTAAAGGAATGTTGAGCATGGACTTATCAATGTTCTTCCACCAATTTGTCTTGTTGAGGACATTGCGAAAAGTTGATGTATCCAGTGTGGCATCAGCAGTGGTGTTTACCATGGAGGAGTCAACAGATTGATCTGCATTCTGATTTTAAAAATATCATTAGTTTTTCAATAGTAAGGAAAAATCAACTTGCAATTTGTAAAACTGGTGTGACAGCCACAGGCCACAATTTAAAAAATCCCCCGGGTCGGCCAACCAGAGTACAGTACCAGTTCTTCTCCAGCCTTCTAGGCTAAAGGCTTATCTATCCTTGACACACTGAGGAGTCCCAGTAAGTACAAAACAGCTGTTTATGGCTAGAGATGAGGTGCTAAAATTGACTGTGCTAAAATGCTGTCTAAACCAAAATCCCCTTTTATATAAAGCTCTCTTTCTGTGTAAGCAATATGAGCAGCTTGTAAGTATGCTTAAAAAAAATATAACAAAAGACTAGAAATTGTTCTCTCTATACTACGGCAGTCTTGTCAGTCTAAAAGTATTCTTATTGCACTACTTTCTCCAATTATCCATTTTTTTCCCCTAATAAATCTACTGTACATCTGTTTGTCTATCAAATATTTTTAATTGTCATTAGTTTATTACAATATTTGGTTTGCCGTGCACAAAGTGTGTGTGAAACAATATGTGAAAAATATTGATTAAAAATTGTTTTCACCAAAGGGAAAAAAAATAATAAAAAAAAAATAAA
This sequence comes from Ecdyonurus torrentis, assembly GCA_949318235.1. NCBI lineage: Eukaryota > Metazoa > Arthropoda > Insecta > Ephemeroptera > Heptageniidae > Ecdyonurus > Ecdyonurus torrentis. The sequence continues at coordinate 10,671,849 of OX439128.1, read as the reverse complement.
TAAAACCTAACTTTTATATTGTACACTTAACGAGGAGCTATATCTAACATCAAAGACGAAGCCACTTTCTATAGCATATCGATGGTGTTGCGGCTAAACCACGCTTCTACTTTCAGCGTGTTTCCTTACTTTCACGCATCTACGTTTATCGCGATAGCCTTAAAAACGCATACCTACATTTATTTTATTTTTATTTATTTTATTTTATTAAACTCATATACTTATAGAATACAGTGTTGTACAGTTTTGAGGTCATTATAAATATATTATTCCGCTTCAGAGAGCTATTCGCTCGTGTCAAAGCAATATCATAGTTAGAAATTATAAAAAAGATAAGAAAGATTAGGTGATTGTCTCTTCACACATTTGTATAAAAAATAGTTATTATCCATTTGAATAGTAGTAAATGCTTTTTTTTTAGCATATTTATTACTGCCTTTTGAAAACATAGTTTTTAAATAAATTTTTAAAGGTTATATAATTTTGATTTTTGATTTGATCTGGTAGATCATTATATAAATGAATACCTTTGGTTAAGATTGCCATTCTTCCCATTTTAGTTCGTTGGAAATCAATGTGAATATCTTTAATCTATCTTTAATTTATTGACAACAGGTAAAAACATTTCTACACCTGTATTCCTATGTAGGAATATTTTTACCTGTTGTCGCGATAAATGTAGATACGCTTTTTTAAGGCTATCACGATAAACGCAGATGTGTGAAAGTATGGAAACACGCTAAAAGTAGAAGCGTGGTTTAGCCGCAACACCATCGATATAGTGCCATATAATGCTTGGCAGTTTGAAATCTGGCTGGCTGACTCAGGGCTGACTATACGGGTGTGATTAATTTTCTGACGTACAGTAGCAATGAGAATATATTTTATTTTGATACACATACTTAAATTACACATTATTTAAAGTTTTCCATTCGAGAGTACATAGTCAACAAAAACAGCGCCTCTGCAGGAAAAAAATGATAACACGGTTACGCAGCGATCAGGCAGCGATAGCCTGGAGCGCGACTACACAGTCCATTGAGAGACTGATAATTTCCAAAAAAGATTTATAATTCCTTCCAAAAATCAATAAATAGTAATAAAAATAATCTAAATCAATTTAATTAATTAACAAAAAATGATATTTCCAATTTATCACTTTTGAGGGTCAATTTTGTTTCCAATTTGACTCATGTCTTTAGGGCGCGCTGAACAGCTGACGAGATTCAATGCGTAAGCCCTCACTAACTTTAATTTCAATTATGATCAAGAGATGGCTATATTGGTCACTATTGACCAGGGGTGTGAAACCTTTTTGATTTTCCGGCACCGGCACCGGTGCCGGTGCCCTTAGTACGGCACCAAGCGGTGCTGGTGCCGGTGCCATTAAAAATTTCGGGCATTTTTAAATTTTGCGCACCGGCTGACGCCGGTGCTGGTACCTTTCTAAATTTTTGGCACCGGCTGGTGCCGGTGCCGGTGCCATTTTCAGATGTTGGCACCGGCACCGGAGCCGGTGCCCTTTTTTTTTTCTTGGAAATTGTCTTGGTCTTTAATAAGTTAATAATTTTTTATTCTAATTGTTATTTTTCTTAATTTTGCATTAAAAAAGCCAGAGTTAAATGTGAAATAAAATATACTATAGGCTAAATAATAATAATAAATAAGCCTAAATAAAATAAATAGTAGTAAATAGTACATGTTCAATCATAACAAAATACTAGAAAGAAGAAACATAAACAAAAAAGGTGTCATATATTTGGCATTTAATCATCCAGCAGTTTAAAAGGAAAGAAAACAAATTAAAACAAAACAAAACCAGCAAAACCTCAATAAAAAGTTTTAAAAATACGAGTGTATTTCGACTATCATATCAACATCTTTATTTATGACAGTTCATAAATTTTGTTCAATGTTTCGATGGATATGTACATTTTTAAAAATTTATTTTATTATTACCTAAGTATTATGATAGTATTACTATTATCATCTATTATCACATTATTTTTATTTTTACTATTTTTAGTTTTTAGTATTATATAATATAGATTTTATAGAGTATTAATATTAATATTAAAATTAATTATAATTATTCATCTCTGCTTTTCTGGCACCTTTTTATTTTATTTAAATCACAACTACTCCGGTGCCCTTTTTAACTATTTGAGCTCTTGCCGGTGCCGGTGCTATTATAATTTTTGGGCACCGGCTGGTGCCGGTGCCGGTGCCGATATAATTTTTGGGCACCGGCTGGCGCCGGTGCCGTTTTCAGATTTAGGCACCACAGTCGGTGCCGGTGCCCTTAAAAAAAATGGCACCAAACGGCACCACGGCATCGGCACCGGCACCGGCTTCACACCCCTGCTATTAACTCTCGAATAGTAGTTTACATATTTGTATGTTTACAGTATTAAGGGATCGTGTATGTTGAAACAGTCTCCGTAAGATTAGCATGCAAAAGAGACGTTTAGTATTTACGTTCTCTCTCTCTCTGAATATGATGTAATTATGACTGAAATTTATTATGCTGTAATCAGCATAAAATTTCGCTTTGAGGCCTGTTGATAAAATTTTTATATTACATTTTTTTATAATTAATTTCAAAGTTTGATAATTTTTTAGTGAAGTTGTATATTTATTTTAGTGGTAACATTTACTGTCGTCAATAAGTCTGCGTACTGTATATAATACAATAGCACTGCTGCACCTTTGTTAGTCAAAAAGTGCAGTAAAAAGTAAGTGAACAGAGAGCAGTTTTTCATTAGAAGAGATTACCTGCTACCTGACAACACGGGACCCAATTATCTTACGGTCAATGATTTTGATAACTTGCGAAGTAACAGTCACAGTGAATCAAATTTATTTTAAATGTTAGTTTTATTAAAAATCATGCATATTTCTTTTTTGATCGAAGTTATAGCTTCATATTAAAGTAATATATTCAAATAAAAAATAGTACATACTACTCATTATTTTTAAATCACGGTATGTAGTTCAAAATATCGCTAGAACTTCGATCAAAAAAGAAATATGCATGATTTTTAATAAAACTAACATCTAAAATAAATTTGATTTACTGTGAAAATTACTTCTCGAGTTATCAAAATCATTGACGCGTAGATAATTGGGTCGTGTTGTCAGGTAGCATTGATCCCTTTTATCTCTCTTTTTTCACTTACTTTTTACTGCAACTTTACTATACCTATACCTGAAAATAAATCCAAGTACCAACTTATGAAAATTCTTACTACAGCTATTAATTTTCATTTGCTTATTTGAAAAATTAATATCTTTTTTCCTGCATATCTTTAAAAAAATTTGTTAACGCCGCTCAAAGCGGAATTTTATTTAGAATTTAATGCTCTAATTTCAAGTTTCTAGATACAAAATTGACAATTTGAAGGCGTAAATACGATTTCCCGTGCTTTGTTTATGGGGATTACCAACATACACGGCCCCTTAAGAAATACATATATGAATATAAAATAAATCTTACTTCAGAGCTTAGGGAAGGCTATATATAACTATAATATATTATGTCACAAAATCAAATTACATAGCTATAAGGTTCTTGAATTTAAGATAAAAGTACAGTGTACAGTATTAGGAACAAATTACTGATGTGAAAAAGTATTCATTTCTTAGTAGAACTGCCTATGATTAGAATAGGCTTGATGGAGATGTGGTTAAAATAATAAACAGGAAACATTTAGAGAAAAATTAGGAGATACACTAATATAATTTTATGACATTATGTGTTTGGAGACATGAACGCTGCAGTCAGATTTATTTGGGAGGAGTGTACATCATACATGCAAACATACATTATGTACATTCTCTGCTATTATAGAATATAGATACAGTAGACAGACATGTTTATTCATATATATATAACATATTGTTCCAAAGCACACAATTGCATTAGTTGCTGGTGCATCTCTTGCATTACGCAAATGACATTATTTCTTACTAAGCTGCTAAATAAATACTGCTATGTATGCATAGTAGTATACGTCTACTACTATACTTTATTCAATGATTTCAGTCCCAAAATTATCATATGCACATATGTATATATATATATATATATATATACACACACACACACACACACACACACACACACATATATATATATGTTTGAAAATTTGAATATCGAGCGAGGTGACATGATGATAAAAATTTCATTTTTGTCTTACCTTCTGTAAAACAACTGGGCTTTCACTCGCTGCTTAATTTGATGATAAAAAATAACACACAACACCAAAAATTGTCACTATATAAATTAATAAAATACTCAATTCACAGTTTTTAAAAAATCTATATACATAGCTATGTTATATTCACACAAAATTGTAACGTTTTCGAGGGCGTATATAAAACTATATACTTGTCTGCCTCTCTTCATCAGCTTACTGACTCTTGCTCACGAGGCGAGCCGACCTCCGCAATGGGGGGTGTGGCTCGTTCTCGTCAGGTGGTTTATTATTATTTACATTTTCAAATGTACGATCACGTGGTACACTTTTCTTAAAAGAATCTATGAGTGGAATCCAAATCGGTGGTAATTCAAAACTGGGCTGACTGATTGTTTCATTTTTTCTTCTTGCCATTTCTATTGATTCTAATATTTTTCTTTTTTTATAGTGACTCTCTCTTCCTATTAGTTTTGTTTTTTCCCATAGAATTTGATGATTACTTTCCAGCGCATGATCTACTAGTTTTGAATATCCTGTATCTCTTTTTTCTATTTTTTGCATGTGTTCATTCACCCTGATCTCTAATGGTCGACCTGTTTCTCCAATATATTCTTTCTCACAAACACAGGGAATAGAATATACTACATCTTTATTCATATTTTTCTTCATGTCTGGTTTTGTACGTGCTAAACTTGATTTTAATGTTTCTTTTGAAGAACAGACAATACGAAGATTGACTCCTTTACCTATACGTTGTATTTTTTCACTCAAACCTTGTATATAGGGGATGCAGATAGTTGCGTCTGGTTTCTTTTCTTCTGTTTTGTTTTTTTCTGTGTGGTTTTTATTTTTTATTTTTGCAACAACATGTAATGGATAGTCATTTTCTCTTAAAATCTCTTCTATTTTATTAATTTCTTCATTTCTTACGTTGTTATCATTGCAGTGCGTTTTTGCCCTATGTAACAATGTAGCTGCTATACCTGTTTTTGTTGAGTGTGGATGATTTGAGTTAAAATTCAGATATCTTCCACTGTCTGTCACTTTTCTATAGACTGAAGTTGTAATTTTGTTTTCTTTAGATCTTTTTACACGTACATCTAGGAACGGCAATTCACCTTCTTTTTCATACTCAATCGTAAATTTTATTGTCTCTGCCTGATTATTCATATGTTCTAAGAACGATTCAACTGGGGACTCATTTTGTGGCCATACTATGAAGAGAAATAAGAATAGAATAGAATAGAATAAAATAGAAGAGATTTTAAGAGAAAATGACTATCCATTACATGTTGTTGCAAAAATAAAAAATAAAAACCACACAGAAAAAAAAAACAAAACAGAAGAAAAGAAAAGAAACCAGACACAACTATCTGCATCCCCTATATACAAGGTTTGAGTGAAAAAATACAACGTATAGGTAAAGGAGTCAATCTTCGTATTGTCTGTTCTTCAAAATAAACATTAAAATCAAGTTTAGCACGTACAAAACCAGACATGAAGAAAAATATGAATAAAGATGTAGTATATTCTATTCCCTGTGTTTGTGAGAAAGAATATATCGGAGAAACAGGTCGACCATTAGAGATCAGGGTGAATGAACACAGGCAAAAAATAGAAAAAAGAGATACAGGATATTCAAAACTAGTAGATCATGCGCTGGAAAGTAATCATCAAATTCTATGGGAAAAAACAAAACTAATAGGAAGAGAGAGTCACTATAAAAAAAGAAAAATATTAGAATCAATAGAAATGGCAAGAAGAAAAAATGAAACAATCAGTCAGCTCAGTTTTGAATTACCACCGATTTGGATTCCACTCATAGATTCTTTTAAGAAAAGTGTACCACGTGATCGTACATTTGAAAATGTAAATAATAATAAACCACCTGACGAGAACGAGCCACACCCCCCATTGCGGAGGTCGGCTCGCCTCGTGAGCAAGAGTCAGTAAGCTGATGAAGAGAGGCAGACAAGTATATAGTTTTATATACGCCCTCGAAAACGTTACAATTTTGTGTGAATATAACATAGCTATGTATATAGATTTTTTAAAAACTGTGAATTGAGTATTTTATTAATTTATATAGTGACAATTTTTGGTGTTGTGTGTTATTTTTTATCATCAAATTAAGCAGCGAGTGAAAGCCCAGTTGTTTTACAGAAGGTAAGACAAAAATGAAATTTTTATCATATATATATATATATATATATATATATATATATATATATATATATATATATATATATATATATATATATATATAAAACGATATTAACACATTCACACTGAAAGCAAAACTTACAGATCTACTGCTGCGTCTTGGCAAACTTTGCCTTCCTCCTTGAAGAGCTCGAGTGGTTAGTACTTTGGCAGCAGGCGACGGCTGTAAAATACAAAACAATTAGTTGCACCAAAAAAATAAAGGCAAAAATATTTCAGGGGGTTATTATGCTATGCAACACACGGGGAAATCTTTCTCTAAACATGTCAAAGAACGCTGTCGAAATGCACTGTCATCTTCATTCGCTATTTCAAATCTAAATTTGTTATCTTTGGAAACAGCTCGGAAACAGCTATTAAACTGTTTCACCTAAAAATCTCTCCAGTTGCTTCGTACGGCATTGAAATTTTCTGGTCATATATGTCTATAACAGACTTAGAAAATTTAGAATCTGTTAAGTCTCGGTACTTAAAACGGGTGCTTTGCTTGTCAAAATTTACGTCGTCAAGGCTGGTTTATGAGCTAGCAGGGGAGTTATTTGTAACGGAACTACAAATGAAATTTAAATTGTTAAAAACAGATAATTAAATTAAATTTGTTAAGGATAGATTAAGTAAAACTGAAGATATCAGCCTGGCCTTCTATAATACCCCTGCATTTAATATTAATGGGTGGAAAGGCCCAAACTGTACAGACAGGCATGTTATTACCCGTTAAGGCCGTTATGCGGTGCATGGTTTCCACCATGTAATCTGTCAGATTAAAGAATATCACGAGTGTAATGATAAATGTGTATGTTTGTTATGTGGTGGCCTAATACTAGGTACATACCATACTTACTTCATTGTCCATCTCGGACCCTATCATTAAGTCAATATGCAAAAAATGTAGACTTATAGAATGAAATGTAAATATATATGTATAAGTACACCTTGGTGGGCTTGGTGTTTAATAAATAAAATAATATATGTATACAATATGACAATATGGTTACACCTACCGGTGGCTTTGCCCTAGCTGAAGACGATTCATCGTTAGTCTTTGATTTCTTCTTACTGACAGAGCCATTTTTATTACTGCCATTTCGTTTCATAATTGAGTTTTACTTTAATGCATAATTTGAACAAAATTTCACAATCGGAAGAAAAGAAACTGTAGACAAATTAACACAACCCTGAACCTGAACACTGCTGAACACAACCGTTGCGCACGAAAACAAGCGGCCCGCTTCTAGAAAGCGCTTAGCTTTTCTCTCATGTTCAAGTGTTTTATGCGCGGGAAACTTGGGAAACTTTGCTCTACTTTTAAAACTTGACTGATAGTAATGCTGTTCGTAAACCCTGTTCTCTTGCACCAAAAAATGCGCATTCCATTTGAATAACCATAGGCGATCGTCACTTTTGGTGCAGAGAACAGGGTTTACGAACAGCATTACTGATACGACCCTGCAGTGAGTGATACGAGATACGACGAGTGATATTTAAAGACCATATCATATATATTTATAATTAAATTGGTCTTGGATATTCCCATCCACATTATAAATTTATTAAGTGCCATTATGTAATTTCATAGCATATACTATAAAAATATGGTATTATTATCCATTATCCTGTCCATTGTATATTCCCATACAAAAAAGATTCAAAAAGTTCGCCGAGCTGTTGTATGACAAACAGTCGAGCTTTTGCCGACCTCTCGAGCTTTCGCCGAGGATTCCCCCCACGCTGTCGACCTGCCTTTTTATATGCTTTTTATGGTGCCGAGCTTTCCTCGAGCCGCGCACTTATGTCGACCTGACCCCTCCTCCCTCCCTCACCACCCACCCAACCCCTCCCCCCTTCTCAACTATATTTTCAAGGTTTTTTCTTCCACCCCCTGCTACCACCCTCCTCAAGTATTTCCAACGGTTTTTGAATAATAATTAGATAGAAAAAACATGGCGCTTATGCCTCGTGCTTGCTCAATATGTCCGCGAGTTTTATATAGTTTTCTAAGGGAAATTTGCAGCAAAACTGAAGAAAAACGCGCGGATATTGAAGGTAAGATATACCACTGTATATTTCTATAAAAATAATGCATATTAGGTGGTCTGATGAGAGTATATTTATGTTTCATGAGCTGTATGAATACGCGACATTTTGGTTGCCTTGCTGTACGAGTATACGCACGACTTTGCTATAAGAGACCCGCCGATACATGATTGCTCATCGCTCATCGCATTAAAGTACACTGTATGTAGGTTTGTAATTTTGGTCAACGCGGTGTACTTGTATCCTTTTGACTATCAGATATGAAACAATTGTTTGTTTGTTTTGTTTACAAGTGCTGTTATAAAAAGAGCTGTATGTTTTATTTTTGAACCCTCCTGTACTTTTATTTTTCACAGCACAGCTGACCTACGGAGGAGTGGAGAAAAAGCGGGGAAATATATAGGGGAGGAGCGGAGGGGAGGGGCAGGCGGGGGTGGGCCTACAGGGATATTTTTTATTTTTAATTTATTGCCGATCCTCGAGCTTTTGCCGAGGATATGACGACCTATTGACGGGCATTTGACACAAAGTGCGCTGAAAGCTCGAGCCGACCTATCGTCGAGCTTTTTAAAAAATATATATTTTTATTTTTTTGTATGGGTTGTATCAAGCAGAAAACAGAGTATATAGATGAGTTCAGGGTATTTGTCGAGGAAAACTCACTTTTAATTTTTGTAATGAAAACGAAAATAATTTGACATATAATAATAGTACGAGTTTATATACTAGATGTATTTATTAATTTATCACTTCAAATGAAGTATTAAGTATTTTCCAACAACAGTTTTTTTCCCCCTTTCTTTTTCTTTATACTTTTGGGATTCCTAAAAAAATATACTGTTGATACCTGATATATATTTGATAGTAGTAGTATAGTGGTTATTTGATTAGCAATAACTAAATAAATGCTATTTATATATTTATTTCATTTGTAGATTTTAAAGAATATTCCATTTTCTCAATTCTTATTTTCCTTTCTTGAATTTCTTGCTTTTTTTCTTGTTACTGAACAACTTTTGATTCGCTTTTCAACATTTCCATTTTAAATGATTTGATAGGAAGTTCTTCCATATCCTCTTAGCCATTTGGTTATACAATATCAGTCCATTGAAAAAAATATATTTCTGTCCTGTACGTATTATTCATTTGGTTGAACATATGGAAGTTTCTTTGCCTCGTATATATTTTACGCACAGGTAGGGTCATTTTTTAACCCCCCTCCCCCCGCCCTCCCCCCAACAATTTTTGGATGGGTTCAAACCATTCAGAGTTTTTAAATAATATTTTTTTTAAAAAATTAATGTTATGAAGCCCACATATACACACACAAAAACGAAAAGAAAGGGAAACAATAAAATCACACACTATATATAATAAATTGCTTTCACTGCTGAGTTAGCATAATATATAATATGAACAAGGTTATGGGATAGCATATTATAATTATAGCTTTAAATTTTTGATTCCCTATAACCTATAATTTTTACAATACTTAAACTCTCTTAAGTCCTTATATATGCTTGGGAAAATGTCCCTTGTCTCCCCCCCCCCCCCCAATGCATTGAGGTGCACTGTCTGCAGTGCTTATTTATAGTAACATTAAGATTTATATGGTCTAGTCAAATTACCCTCTTTTAATTTATAATCACAGAAAAAGCTAACTTAATTGTATGTATAATCAAAGAAAAACTTACGAGTTCAAGGCTTGGATTTTCCTCCTGGTTCCAGTTGACAATTGCAATCAAGATAAAAGGCCAAGTTAGGGGTCACATGATACAAATAGAATTTTAAAAAATGATGATTTTCCCCCCTCAGGTGGATAAAATTGCCAAGATTCATTAGGCAAATCCCAACCTGCATTATCCACTTTTGTTATGCACATACATAGCAAAACATTAAAATGAAAAAGCGGATAAGAGTGAAGTCAGCCAGGTTAACTTTTCTTTGCTCTTTAATAAAATATGTATAAAATAACAAAATTATATATATATATATATATATATATATATATATATATATATATATATATATATATATATATATATATATATATATATATATATATATATAGGATTCTTTAATTATCATAAAACATTTAAAACAAAGTGTATAAAAGGTTAAAAGTATATTTTACATAATATAGGCATCATTATAAGACTTCAAAAGTAAAAAAAACAAACATGTAATTACACAATAATCATATAATATCATACATACATATCAATAATCATGATACATATAGCGTGATTATGATCGCAAATACATTCCTAATTAATTTTTTATTAAAAACTAAAATTATAAAACAAATTAGGACACAATCCTAGATCTATAGAAAAATTATACATGGTATATCATTAAATCATATATTAATATTAATTCATTATTTTGTTGTTTTATTACTATATTTTGGAATGCACAAGTGTACGACTAATATTTAATATTAATAATCCAAAATAATATACCCTACTATTATAAATAACAATAAATAATAATAATAATAATACAAGACTAGAAATACTAAAAAAAAAAAAAAAAAAAAAAATCCTAATACTATAGGTATAGCCTATGCCTTTATTATTATTACTATTTTACTCTGTAATATTGTAATACATATTGGTTCAAACTGTTTATTGCAGGCCACTATGGTTTTAATTGTTTAGATTTAATATTTATAAAATTGTAAAAAAAGTTAAACTTTTGATTAAGGTATAATCTGCTCAAAAAACATCCTGGCGACACATTAAGAAAACTTGAAGTTGAGGATGGCACTTCTTTAACATTCTGACAAATCTTCATATGCACTTCCAATATCCTGGAAAAAAATAAGTTGATCAAAAAATAACACATGATATTGCCTCTACTGTAATTATTTTAGTGTTATATAATATGAAGAACAAATAAGTACACTCAAAAAAAGAAGACAAAAATCACAATAAAATTAATAAGTATGGTAAAAGGCTTGAACATGAGATGAAAGGATTGAAAAATAAATTCACCATCCATATCTGAAATATAATTTGATTTTTCATGGGATTAAAGTTTTTTTTTTTTTTTTTTTTTTTTTTTCCGTTTGTGAATTATTATTTTTTTAGTGCATCTAATATCTCACAAAACACAAGAAAAAGCTTTAAAATAACATCAATCACATGATTATGGAATGATTTACAACAGTAAACAAATAATTGATGCCATATTAGGCTTGTTCGTAAACCTGTAACCTTGCCCCCGAAAAATTCCCATTTGAAAAACATTAGGTCATCGGATTGTGTGTGTAAGTGTGTGTGTGTGTGTGTGTGTGTGTGTGTGTGTGTGTGTGTGTGTGTGTGTGTGTGTATGTTTGGGACCACAAAAAACAACAACAGGGTTTACAAACAAGCTTATATGAGTGAGCATCTATAATTATGACGGCTATATTATCATTGGTCAAGAGCTGAGAGCACGGATATATAAACAGGATTGGAAGCTATTGTTCAAAAAATGTTCCCTTAACGATGTAATTAAAATTTTTGCCAATACACAATTTCCCCCCAGATCGCAGCGCCACTTACTTTTTACATGCTGATTGTTGCGGCGAAAATTTGAACTACTTTTAAGGGAACATTTTTAAGATAGGGCAATAATACAGAAGCTCACGAGCGTGGGTGAGAGCAAAGTTTGCTAATATTATGATAATAACAAACATAGATTGTTATAAACTTGCAAAATTAATAATCTTTTAGAAATTATACCAAATTACAATATATATATATATATATATATATATATATATATATAAATATTTGCAGGGGCCAATACATATTACGCGGCAGAGTAATAATATCAACACTTAGCTTTCAATAAAATTACATATGAAACAAATTTCCTAGTATTAGGAGCAACTTTGTATAACAAACTGCCTGATGAATTGAAAGAAATTGAAAACAAGAAAAACGTTGCAGAAGAAGTGACCCAGTTTTTATAAGAAAATAAATTCTATGCTATTCTAAAAACGTCCTCAAGTGCCAATGGGGTAGACTGACAGGGAAGCCATGGTATAGAACAAAATAATTTCTAACCCAGAACAAACAAAAATTTAAGCGTATGTACTAGTATTTTAGGCTGGAGGTAGGGCAGCCACACAGAGGAGTCCCACTAAGGACCAAACAGCTGTTTATGGCTAGAGTTGAGGTGCTCAGAAATAGAACAATGTGCTAAACCACTGTCTAAACCAAATGCAAGCCAACATTCATTTTTTTATAAAGCTTGCTTTCTATATGAGCAGCTATAGTACATACACTTTTTCCCCCACTATACTACGGCATTCCTGTCAGTCGAACAGTAAGCATAGTAAATAGTATGGTATACTACTAACTACCATGTGATTTTCTATCAAATCTTTATCTTTTTAAGAATCAACTATCACAAAGTCAAATTTCCTGTAATTATCATTAAAGTACCAAATCAAGTGTTACGTATTATCATTGTAAAAAACACAAAAACCTACTTTATACATACATAAAAAATAAAAATAATAATAAATATATTTTGATGTACCTGATATGCATCTTCTCCAACGACTTGGTGATATTTGTTTTCTCTGTAATAACCTCTATTCTTCACAAGATATAGAACAACAAGATCACAGCAAATTGTAGTCTGCAAGCAAAGAATAAACAGGTTTAAAATTGTAGTATTCACAACACATAATTTATGAATAATACAAGACAGGGATAGTGTGTATTTAGTTTTTAGTATCATTTTTTGCACAGCAATTTTTTTTATATACAATTAACACTCAGTTTTCATGTGTAAATAATTACATAGAAATAGGCTGACAGGTCCTCACCCCATCCCACACAATGAGAGCACCTTTATCAATGATTTTAATTGCTTTGTATAATATATATATGGATAATAATGTATGTTAATTATTATTCTAATATGATTAAGGATACAAAAGTAAGTTTATTAGGGCTTCAAGGAAAATAAACCATCAGGGGTTAAGTGTGATAAATTAGAAAGAAAAGGACAAGAGAAAACCAGCAAGAGCCTTCAGTAGTGAAAAGTCAAGTTCTATAGTTTGGTGAAAATCTTGCTAGCAGAGATAAAAAACTAAAACATTGGATACCTTTTGGCACTATACACTCTCAGAGAAAATCGAGTGCGTTATGCCTTCATCAGTTTTCACAGACTCACACAGTCAGAGAAAAACTAGAATGATGGTTTTTATACTCGTGTTTCATGATTTACTTTGGTATGGTAGGAGGGGAGGGGGTGAAAAGTGCAGAGAAGTAGGGGTGACAGTTATTACATTGAAAATCAACATTTATCACTTATTTAAAAGGGTCCAGACTATTGTATTCCTCAACTATATAATGCGCTACCACCTAGTATTAAACAATGTAAATCATTATTATTATTTAAGAAATCAGTACAGAAATACCTACTTGAAAACATATTTTACAGTGCATCTGATTATTTAGCAGTTAATAATGTCAAATACAATTGATCTTAAATAGGACATAATTTGCTATAATTTTAATTATATTTTGTTGTATGTATGTTGTTTTTTGACTTGACTTGTTCTACTCTGTAAAGACATGGAACATAATAAAGTCTTATATCTTAAAGCAGTGGAGGAATAGAGTAGGCCTATATATGTGGGATAGTAGGGATGGGGAATAGGAGAGGGGGTGCTTTGAATGTGTGTTATCATACATTAAAGGAATAGACCACAAGAAACTATTAATTGTAAAATTCCAAGGGATCCATATGGTCATGTCTCATGATTGGATTTTACAAAATTGAAAAGATTTAACATAGAAATACCTACATGTTAAAGGAATAGACCAGAAGGAAACATAAGCATTTCTATCAAAAAACACTTGATGGGACTTACATAAATACCTTAAGTTTGTCTCAAAACCCAACTGTAGCTCAGTAGCAGGGATCAATTTTTTTTTATTTAATAATATTGTGATTGTAATTATTCAATCTTTCATGGGCTACACAGAAGAGAAGCTAATACTCATGAGGTGACCGGAAAACTCATGGGAATCCATACACATTTTATGTCCAGTCAACCTTGGTTGCAAATTGTTCTTGTGTTATCTAGGGCTCTTATATTTACCTAGTCTACAACAAGTTTGGTTAGGTGATGATGAATGAATAGGTAGGAAATATGAGTGAAATGGTGAACCGTCCCGAGATTCTCTCTATTGCGCGATGTAGGGTCACTACTGCCTACACCAGGACGATCGGAGACATGCATACACACAGGCACACACACCTCTCCTACCGATGACTCATGACACAACAGCACACGCATCAACCTCATATGCAAAGACCACAAGTGCACTCCGCCAGCATACACGGTCTTGTAAAAACCGCACAGCCAGGAGGCGAACCAGTGACCCTTCACACACGAAGCAGACACGCTAACACTGCTACCACCACCACTAAATAATAAAGAAGAAAAAAGAAAATGCAATAACTACAAAACCTTTATGCAACCCGCACAACATTTTTTACTAATTTTTGCATGTTTCTGGCGTCAGAAACACGAATAGTCACGCAAATGGCATACTTTACAGTATTTTCACACTTTCTTGTGGAGCTACATTAGATTCTGGTAAAAATTGTCATCAGTTTTGAAGATCCCATTTCGTGTTTATTCAGTAAAGAGCATATTATTTATGTTGTTTTATGTGGTCTATGGCTTTAAAGCTAGTTTGGTATACTACCTTCTACCTTCCTGGACTGTGAAATATATTGGTTTACTAATCCCCACTGTTGTAATATTGCATTGTAGTTGCATCGTAATATTGTGAAATGTTGGCCAGGGAAATGTTTTAGAATTTTTAATGTGAAATATTCATCGAATTTTTTGTTCTGACAGGTGGCATGTTCAGCCACCGACTTGACAATCAATCATGATGTAATTTTTTCACTGACTGAGTGCCGGTGGCTTTTCATGCATCCTCTCAGTTTTTGACTAGTCAGTCAGATGTAGAATGCTGAGCATGTTTCCTTGTGACCTGTTGTTGTATTAATAGACGGACATTTACATTTTAACATGCAAAAAACATTTTCTGTTGTGCAAGTGGTATGGCCTCGTATAGTGCATATGAAATTGTTGGTCAGACTGGTAAAGGTAGTTAAAAAATCATGGTTATTAAATGCGTCACACCATGCCACGTTTGGTTGTTGTTTGACTGTGTTGGCATGCAGGTTTTGTTATTGAGTGGGGTCTATGTGAGATAGAAGTGATTTGGTATTGGGTGCTTGATGTAGAGCAATTACAGAAGGAATTTTAGGAAATAATTGGAATGTCTCAATAGATTTTTAAACTTACCACTCCCATTAGAGCAAGTCCAGCACCAATATTGAGTAATGTTGGAATCACATTAAATTTTCCTGCTTTGCCTTGTACATCGATAACAAATTTAATTCCATAAGCTTTAAAAAGTGTTCGTCTGTCAAATTCATGATGATATGCATGTCTGAAAAGAATACAAATTTGTCATAATTTAAATAAAATTCTTAGCTAAATCACAGAGACAGTGTCAGATTGGCTTTAAGAGTAGGTTGGCAAATGCTAACTGGCCCCTAGGATTTGTGGCTCCTAAAAGGGCAGTTACTCTTTTTTTTTTTTTTTTTTTTTTTTTTGCCCCTTTTGAGATGCAAAATTAACGAGTGCATTCTGGTTGCCAAGATTATTAAAAATGGAAGTATTACTTTATCTCATAATTAACTGTGAATCTAAGAATAAAATTAATAATTAATACATATGAGTATTCCTCACTTGTTTTAGGCTTTGGGTTAAAAATTATTTTCTCCCTCACACAGTATCCTTATTTCAGTACAGTATAATAGTTATCTGTCATTCCCCATTTTTCTCTCATCTATCTTTATATCCTATATATAAATATATAAAGTAAATTATATATGTAGGCCTATAATATAGTTTACCTAAAGTTCCATCCTGGGGATATTTTTGCATCTGGATCATCAAGACGTTGGAAATTATATTTAGGACGACAATAGTCCAAAAAATTCCAGTCAAGGTTACAATCCCAGTGGATTACAATAGACATAACTCCTCCCTGCACATAAAAAATTGTCAATAATGAGAAAACATACTCTACAAATACGGTAATAACATTTAATAGACAATACCTTGAGAGCCATCTCTGAAAAATTATGCCCAGCTTCCTTTATCATATCTCCCAATCTAAATACTGGACAGAAAGGATCTGTCTCATTGTTATAAATACAACTTTGAAGATACGTAGAATTGCTTGTACGTATTATATTGTTTCTATAAAGATATACAAAATATAATTATAATGCTTAAAAAAAATACTACCTACAAATATAAATATTTACCTTTTGAAACTCTCTCCAAACAGTGGAAATGATACGCTATTTTTAATTAAAACTGTAAAATTTTCAGCACTAGCTAATAATGGTTTCCTCTGTTTCCTTGAAAAGAAAAAAAGAAAAAGATTGAAACTTTACTGCATTTGTATTTAATATGCTTAATCTATTAAGTATTGTAATTTTACTAAATAATAAAGAAGAAAAAAGAAAATGCAATAACTACAAAACCTTTAAATTATAATGATATAGTTCATAAAATTTAACATATTGTAATTTGTTTGTTTGTTTTTTAATGAGAATGACACGTGTTTAATAAAAATAGTGAGCTGTTCGATCCAGTTTCAAAAAACAGTACTCGTAGAAAAAAAAAAAAAAAAAAAAAAAAAAAAAAAAAAAAAAAAAAAAAAAAAAAAAAAAAAAGACCAAATGTTTATCACGACTTTTTTAGTTCTAGAGCGCTATAGTCTTATACCACTTTGAGTGGCCCAAAACCAATATCCCATTTTGCTATTGGTAAAAAATAAATATAGCTTAAAACACAAACTTACAATGGCAACTGATCAATTTCCACAGGGCACCAAGCAGCTATTTCACATACCATGATACCAGCTTGCTGTGAACTTGGCACACACTTCCCAGTTGCTGCACCACTACCTAGTGGAAACACCTCACCAGGCACACACTTGTTTCCTCCATCCCCACATCTAGCTTTCAGAACATCAGGGGCCTGAAATTAATAATAAGCATAATTGTCTTGGGGCTGTAAGCTGCAACATCTAGTTAAACCTTAGTTAAATTTTTTTAATTGTTGCAATAATCAAAATAACAACTTAACTACGGTTTAACTAGTTAGATAGCGTTGCAGCTTATGGGGGTTGATAAATGATTACTGTACTTTCCTTATCTTGATTTAATATATCTAAAGTATAATAGAGCGTTACCTCATCACAGATGCCAAGTGTCTGATTAGGAGTGATTATAACATTTGTCATCACAAAAAAGGCTTCATTTTCTGAGGGTGGAACTACATACTCTGATACATCCCAAACTCTATTGTACATGGGACGATATTTCATTGGAACAAAATCCTAAAAATGTCAAGTCAAAAATTATTAAAAATCGAGAATGCCTAAATTTTTATTTTAGTATTTATCATTATTTTAACTCTACCTGCATTATGTATAATATACACCTACTAGGGTCGGATGAAAAGTTCTGAGAAACGCATATAAATATTTATATTAAGACAAAATAAAAAACTATCCATGTATCAGTGATATTTTAATAAACAAACTTTAAAATTTCATACCCCTGTGACATTTATTAAGTGTAGGGTGGTAGCTTATGTGAAGCAAAGTCAGCTGCTCTAAAAAATGACCCATAAATGTGCTGCGGACCAGCATCAAGTACCAGGCAGAGAAACAAAAGTATGCAATGGAAATTCCTGATGTCACATTTAAAACAATAAGAGACAATGTTCTATCATATTGTGCAGTTTTCAAATGGATATCTAAATTTTAGACTAGTTATACTGACCGTTGAAGTTGGCCCCTCTAAAATGGCTCAAATCTGTTCCCGCTGTTATATAATTAAAAAAATACGATAAATTTTGCTTCAACACCAACATATGATATATCAGCAGAAAGCCTAGATTTTGGGTTATATAACATGATACAAAAAAAAATTATACAAACACAAAATTTTAGGGTAAAAACACTGCTAGAAAAAAGGGTGCCGCAAATGGGCAACAACAACTTGTCCAATTGTGGTACCCTTTTTTTCAACAGTTTTAATACACTGAATTTTTTTGTTTCCGTAATTTTTTTTATGTCATGTACGTAATAGCCTAGAGTCTTGGCTTTCTGCTGATATATCATACGTTGATGTTGAAGCAAAATTAGTTGTACTTTTTTAATCATATTAAGAGCGGGAGCAGATTTTGACTATTTTAGAGGGGTCCACTTTAATGGTCAGTATAACCAGTCTAAAATTTAGATATCGATTTCAAAACTGCAATATATGATAGGGCATTGTTTCTTATTGTTTTCAATGTGACATCATGAATTTCAATTGCGTACATTTGTTTCCGTGCCAGATACTTGATGCCTGTCCGCAGTGCATATTCTTGGTCATTTTTGGTAAAACAATCAACAAATACCGTAACAACCCCTTTAAATAAACAATTTCTAACTGGGTACGTAAAATAGTCACAGAAATTGAAAGATGGGTTCATTACGTAACACCTGAAACCAAGAAACAGTCATGGGCGTCATGGCAAATGAAACATTGTGTGTTGAACGTAATCTAAGTAGGCTAACTGTGAAAAAACTAGACATTTTGAGGTCCTCCCACAATCACCCCATTATAATTGCATTAAGGGATGGGAGAGTGACTGGACCAAGTGCCATAGTCTCAAGAGATACCAGGTGGACAAATAGGACCATTGGTAAACTTTAAATTCATTTTGTGCATATGCGTTTCTTAGAACTTTTCATCCAGCCCTCGTATATGTTTATAAAAACTTTTATAAATATTTTAAAAATTATGTACGTTGTACCTGAAATGCATCCATGGAATAATTTGTAAAAGATATTCCCTTTACTTTTGTTGTCACAGCACTTTCAACAAAACCCTCTTCTTGGTACCCTTTGTTGTACACCATCACATATCTGGAATGAAAATTGAAAGAGAAATGCAACTTACCACATTTTTGTGCTCTAAAAAATAGTACATACTGCAATGAATGCCTGCCTATATCATACATCTAAAAAATACCAATAGCAACAATATTTTATCCTGTCCTATATGGTACAGGTATATACGTTTACCCCAGATGTGATAAAACCCCACGATTATCATAGATTAAGATTCAAAATCTCTTAAAGTTGGATTACATTATTCCCATTGTGTATAATGTATACATATTACTGCAGTGCCCACCTAGGTGAGTGACTTTATAGATGCTTTATAGTGACAATCACATCAAGTATGGAAATATACATCCCAGTCCAGCTATGTTAATTGTACTAGTTATTGGCATGCTTGCCGCAATTATTGGCAGGTGTTTGCTGTTTTTTTTATAATATGTTCTACCCATTTGAGAGATTTGAACTTTATAAACAAAAATGACTGCTTAATCATCTTTTACGTGCTCAAATTTCAAAACCCTGAAAGGAATGGAACAGTACAATTACAATACACAACACCACATCATGTTAAAAAATATTCTCTGGGACTATCGAGGCTACATCTATATAATGTAACAAAACTAATGTTAAGCTCTGGACAAAAGTTTCTGAACAATTTGTATAGGCAACCACCCTATGTTATCTTTATGAGAAAATGCAGAGGCCACCGCTGCCCCGTTCGGGAACTTTTGTCCAGAGGTGTACACTGGTCCCAAATAAATCTGACCTAAGTGTTAATCTCTCCAAATGTTAAATATATGTGGGAAAATTTTAACATAAGTGGTCAGATTTGTACGGGAATCGGGCAAATAGGCAAAAGGACACACATACAATTTTTGTTTTTGTAATAAATATATACTAACTGGACAAAAGTTTTAGGGGGGTGGGGGTTGCCTTTACAAACAATTACTGTAGTGCAAAATTGAAAAGTTCATATCAATCTTTTTGCACATTAGTTTTGCAATCTTCTGGTCAATAAATTAATTATTTATATATTAAATAAATAAATAGTAGGAATTCTCAAAAAAAGAAAAAAAGAAATGTTTTATTATTTATTTTTTCTATCTAATTGTTGAGGGTTCTCGAAGAAATGAACCGGGATACGATCCCGGCACTCAAACATTTGCCGGGGTACCATCCCGGCTATCCCGGCCCTCTTTTACCACTGTATATTATCCATAAATTATTGACCCCTTGTGCCGGCTTACTCTTGCTTGAGACAAAATACGTTTAGTATTCACCTCCGTACAGGTCGCGTAGTGCATATAGTTCATTGTCTAGCAAAAATATAAATATTTTGACATGATCGAGCAGTTCATGTGCATTGCTCGATACTTGCTGCCATCACAGAGTGTGAAAACAAACCGTAACTCTGTAAACACTACTTCCAGCGCTTTCAGCGTTTGCTCAAAGAGCAATTCTCGACTTGCTCTTACAGCGCCACCAGGGTCCGTGGCGAAAAATAAGCCCACAAGTTAACATGTAAGGTATAGGCCAATCCAGCTATTTTCGCTATTTTTTCTGCCACAATGGTTAAATCCTGTACATTTTTTTACTGAATAGTCAGTTTGAGGGCTTTGTGCATCTTTTTAAAAAAAAATCCTAGCGGCAAGAATTATAGCAGAACTAGCCGTATTGGCCTATACCTTACATGCTAATTTGTGGGCTTATTTTTCGCCACGGACCCTGGTGGCGCTGTAAGAGCAAGTCGAGAATTAACAACTGACCATGCAGTGACCACCACTTCTGGCCAAATTTTTGCTGGAAATGCTGGTGGTGAAACAGTGAAGCAGCCGCAGCAAAATGGCATAGTTAATATGCACCTGATATTTATACCGTAACTCCCATATCAAAAACGTTGCAATCGCTGGGAATTCGTACCGCAACTGTCACATACATATACATAGTGCTGGCAGCAAGTATCGGTATGCACCCTATGGAGGTGTAAGGTGTGAGTTAATTTAACGTTCTGAAGAAACTTCCTGAGAGGTTCCAGCTTTGACCCCTCAGGCCAGTTGCCAGTTATGTACAGCAAATAAAAATAATGAAGGCATACCCAATAATGTAAGCTAAGATGCAGGCTTGAATAAATCTGCTCAACAGACCAATCTTCTTACTTCGTATGGTAACAATTTTCGGTGTGTTATATTCAAATAACAACGACGCAAGAAATGTTAAGCAATTCATTTTTACGGTTGGCTTATTTAATTGATTGTACAATTATTACTGACAGAATTTTGTAAATTCCAAATCCACACAACATTTCTTACTCTGCAACAACTCAAATATCACCAGAATATCACGTCGACGTCGTCGACGTTGTATCACGTGACGCCAAAAAGCTAAACAATAACAACATTCCTGCGCATGCGCCACAGTCATATGACATTTCGCGCGTTTTCACTTTTCAGTGGTTTTCAGCAGGTTTTCAGGCTGTTTTCAGTTTTCAGGTTCAAATTTCAGAAAAGAGCAAGCACGTGTGATTGTGTGTGTTATTCCCTGATCAATTTAATTTTTAAAAAATGACCGGAGTATTTTTAAAGTTGTCTGAAATTTTACGCTATTTAGATGGAGACACCAATTTAGATAATTTGATCAAAGGAGAACCATTTTACTATGATCAATCTTTGTTCTGTGATGCTATTATCTCCAGAACTAAGGAAAACATCAAATTTCTTTGTCTCATGGATAGAGATGAACCAACGCAACGAGGTGCACCACCTAATCCCGTTGAAGTGTCAGGGTCTTTGAACATATCCAGCACTGGAGAGTTTTTTATTGATGAATTCAAATGCTTGAACTGCAATGTAAACAAATGCAGGCATGTTGCTGCTCACCTCATGTTTATGAACAGGTTAATAAAAACATATGCCCTTTGTTGTAGATCATTGCATTACATTGAGCAATTAACTTTTAGATTCAAGTTTTATATTATATTCATATCATACATACGTATGTCCTATGTATATATGTATGTACAGTACATTACATACATATAGACCGCTTGCACTCATATTTAAGAGCCGCCATTTTGTTGGTCAGGAATACATAGGCCAGCATAGGAAAAACGTCATTTTTATTTTTTTAATAGCAAAAGAAGCTTCAAACCTCAATCAAAGCCTTATTTCTAGCTCCTAATAAGCTCGAAGGATATGAGAAAAATTTGTTGAGTTGAAATAAACAATTTTTTATGTGAAAAATTAGGAAAAACGAAGTTTCCCCTATGCTGGACAATGCATTAGTCACCACAAACATGGCGACAAAGCGCAAGGATGTGCAAGGGGTCTATATTGTATATTTTAGAACGGAAGCGATATGTATGTATGCATATATATACGAATATAATACCATACATATTATATTATAAAAATTTGTTTCTGTTCTCTTTTATTTCAGACATAATATCAACAAATTTGAACGTTTCAAACCCAAAGAAGTGGCTAAAGCTCGGAAGTTGGTGATTTCTGCCCGTTACAATGCAAGACCTCTGTCAGAGATATTCAAAACACAACATGATTGCCAATGTGACAGTGACGAGGATGATGAATATGAAGATATAGATGAAGAAGAAGAAGGAACTGATGAGGAATTACATCAACCTACAGAAGAAGAAAGGAGACGTTATTTAGAAGCCTTCATTGCAGCTGCTCCAAATTCCTTACTTGCTCAAGTTATAAGACCTGGGGTAATTGAAATACAGTAACATATATTCACAGTTAAAATATTAGCTCTGCTGCCCATTTCCATGATAAAACTTTCATTCCAAAATTCTAAACTGTTATGACGTGTTTTGTTTTGGCACCCAGACTGGGCTTTTAACTCACAAGCCGGTCCTGTTATCATAACTCAAAAGTTTACTTCTTCTCTTTTTCTTCTTTTTTTTTTTTTTTTTTTTTAATACATATAACAAATATATAATATCATGAATCATAGCATGGATTAATAACTGTAGACCAGTGGTGTAACTTTAGGCCAATTTTTTACCTCAGATTTTTTTTTTTTTTTTTTTTTTTTTTAACTTTCTAAATGCTCAGCTATCTAGGCTTTCCAGCAAATTTGGTATTATCATTCAAACTGAAAGATTTTCAGAGTTAAAGCAATTAAAAAATGGTCTTTAGTTACCCCGTACTATATAAGAGTACAGTATACTTGCACTTTTTATTTTTAAATAATTTGGAAAATGATGTAATACAAGCTTTGATCTCTGAAGTAGTAAACAATACAAGACCTTAATGAACTGTAAATATTGTGAATAATAATAAGAATAATAAATAGGAACTAGACAGCGCAAAAATAGTTTTTCGACTATTGTCATTATGTCAACTATTGCTAGTTATATTTTATATCTCCACCAATCTCAACAAATGGCGCATTTTAAACCAATAAAAAAAATCGACTATTTTGAGCTTAGCGACAATTTTACAAAAAAAATGACTATTTGTCGACTATTTTGCACGTTTTTAAGTTTTTAAGGAAATGTCTTGTAAAAAAATATCAAATAACTTGAATTTATAATATTTTTTATAAAAATATATTATATTAGAAAAAAAAATTCTGCTAAAAATAAAAAATTAGTAAAACAAGATACTACATACACATCATACAAAATAAGGACACGCGCAGGGAATTTGAGTATTTAGATACTAACATTTCTGATTAACATTAAATTGAGTTTTTTTTTTTTTACTCACAAAATCATTTTTATATCATCTATTTATATAAATTTATATAAAAAAAATTGATTTTTTTTTTTACTCTTTTGTATAGAATCAACTACGTATTAACATTTATCAACTATATAGTTGACTACTTTGTCAAAATGATCGACTATTTTTGCACTCTCTAAATATAACCATAATAATATGAAATTTTGACACAATTAATTGTAAATAATTATTAGGTAGGGTATATAATTTTTGTTCTTAAATTGTCTAATTATGGGTGTTCTATTTTTGTGTGTTCTCAGTTGGTGGGAAAAGTTAACCAAGAGGAACGTAAGTTGCACCCACAGTCCTCACCTGGAGCTTCCAGTGGTGCAACTTCAAAAGCTACAACTCCCAAGTCTGAAACTTCCAAAACTGCAATAAAAAAGAAATCCAAGAAATAAACATGCTTGTTAAACTTGTATCATTATTATTTTATCAGTGTTGGAACAATAAAATAATCAACTTCACCAGGGTTTAACAAGAGGTTAAAAATAATAATGAGTAATAGCGTTCTTTCATCTTTCCTAATTTTGAGCTTTCTTTTACTATATGGAGTTTGCTAATGTATGAGAGCACTACTCTCTGATTGCAAATACAATATACAACCATTGTATTAAATGAATGTATAACATGCGTTAAAAAAAAAAAAAAAAAGAAATGAAAGTTGCAAAATACAAGGGTGGGTTGAAAAGTTCTCGGAACGACGTAGTTAATAATTTTTTTTTTACTTACAAATGGTCCTATTTTTCAACGTAGTCCTCCTTGAGCTCAATGCACTTGGTCCAGTCACTCTCCCATCCTTTATTTCAATTATATTGGGGTAGTTGTGGGAGGACCTCAAAATGCCTATTTTTTTCACAGATATCTTACTTAGATTACGTTTAACACACAATGTTTTCTTTGCCACGACTGTTTCTTGGGTTCAGGTGTTACGTAATGAACCCATTATTCAACGTTCGTGACCATTAGGCATACCATGTTAGAATTTTTTTTAATTAAAAGGGTTGTTATTTTAATATTTTTTTCAAAAAATGGTCAAAGCAATGTGCTGCAGACCGGCTTCAAGTATCTGGCACAGAAACAAATGTGTGCAAGGGAAATTCATGATATCACATTGAGAACAATAAGGGACAATGCCCTATTACATCCTGCAGTTTTCAAACAGATATCTAAATTTTAGACTAATTATACTGACCATTGAAGTTGACCCCTCTAAAATGGCTAAAATCTGCTCCCGTTGTTAATGTGATTGAAAAAGTAAAACAAATTTTGCTGCAAGACTAACGTATGATATATCAGCAGAAAGCCAAGACTCCAGGCTATAACATGAAATGAAAAAAATTATGGTAACCAAAAAATTAAGTGTATTTAAACTGTTACAAAGATGGGTACCGTAATTGGACAAGTTGTTGTTGCCCATTCGTGGCACAACATTTTCTAGCGGGTTTTTTACCCTTAATTTTTGTGTTTGTACAACTTTTTTTAAAATCATGTAATAGCCTAAATTCTTGGCTTTCTGCTGATATATCATACGTTGGTGTTGAAGCAAAATTTGCCGTACTTTTTTAATCATATTAACAGCGGGAGCAGATTATATCCATTTTAGAGGGGTCAACTTCAATGGTCACTATAACCAATCTAAAACTTAGATATCCATTTGAAAACTGCAGGATGTGATAAGGCATTGTCCCTTATTGTTTTAAATGTGATAATATGAATTTCCCTTGCATACTTTTGTTTCTCTGTAAGGTACTTGATGCCGGTCCGCAGCAGCTTTTAGGCCATTTCTTGGAGCAGCTGGCTTTGCTTCACATAAGTTGCCACCCTACACTTAATAAATGTCACAGTGATATGAAATTTTATTGTTTGTCTATTGAAATACTACTGATACATGGATAGTTTTTTATTTTGTCCTAATATAAATATTTATATGCGTTTCTGCGAACTTTTCAACCCACCCTCGTACTAGAGTAATTTTAAGCGGCAGTATATATTTCTATAAATTCTATGTACTACATATACTAAACTCTTGACACAATAAATTAATTTTAATTATATGATAAATTTAAAATTTATGGACAGGAAATCAGCATGGGTCTTACCATATTGAAACATTGCAATATAGGTCAGTTAAAGGCTCTGTTCTATAATATTGTGTCTAATTTCTATTGTAGTCGTTAATGTAAAATCATTAATGTTAAGTTAATTATAACGTTAACTGGTTATTTCCATAATATAGATTAACAACATTGCAAAAAGTAACGTTATGGTTATAGATTAACAAAAATTGAAGTTAACATTGCGATAACTATAACGTTACTTTTTGAAAGAATTTTTTACTTTATACTGACTAAAAATAAAACTCAACTGACGTGGTGAGAGAAATAATAAATAAAATTAACCTTTTATTTATAAATGAGTAAATATAAGTAAAAGATTAACTTTATTAATATCTAAACTTATAAATAATCATAAAAAATACATATCTTCTAAAAAAAGCTGTTAATGTTTTAGTTAATGCAAGTTAACGTTAAAGGTAACATTGTATTTGGGGACAAATTAGAGTTAACGTTATCATTAAAGTTATAGTTTTGTATGAAATTAACTTAACATTATAGAAAATTTAGGTAACGACTTCAACACTGGAGAATGTAAGATAGTGCAGGTATATCATATTTTATTGACAGTTACCCCCATCCTTAAACATCTATTTTAAGTATTATATCACACGTATATATATATATATATATATATATATATATATATATATATATATATATATATAAAGGATATGAAATATATATATAAAAAAAAACTTATAAATTTATCATTATTAAAGAATGAAAATAAAAAGTAAATTTTTAAGGTTTTGACACAATGAAAGTTTATGACTTATGCAAATTTTGTAATATTTTACATTTGATTTTGGCAAATAAATCTGAATGTTTTCCACTTCATAATTCCTCTCATTTATTCTACAATTACTGTACATAAATATTTTGTTTATAGTTCTAAAAAGTTGACATTAATTTAAACTTTATCAATCTCAACAATCATTACAATTCATTTTGTTGGGTATAGTATGTAATACAGTATGCTATATTTTCATTCATTTAATATTAATAATATATATATATATATATATATATTAATTATATATATAATAAATATAATATTTGACTGATACAAAAAAATATACCAAAGATGAGAAATTATTTTGCTTTGAGATCTAAGATGTTATGCTATAAGAAAAGGTTTGTATTGTTGTACTCTGTAAAGACATGAAGCATTAAGCATAATAATTTTTTTATCTAATAAAATTGAGTTCCCACTCATGCATAGACTAGTATAGATAATATCAACATTGGAATATATTTATCTAATTTATAGTTCCTTGTGTTTTTTGTATGTAGGCAAAAAAAAAAAAAATGTTAACATACGATAAACTTTTATTATTATTCATCCTTAAGCACAAACTTTATCCCATACAGGTATCTCATATTTGGTATTTATTTTTATTAATATATTTGCATATTTATTAACTTAGTTAGAAACAAAAAGCTAAAACAGAACTTAACTTACGCATTGTTGATCAAATAATGCTTTTATTTTATTTGGAATTAATGCAACTTTACGTTTTATATATTTATTTACTTTTTTTCCTTTTTTTTTTTTTTTTTTTTTTTTTACCTAAGGGGTGCTTGCACTGTGTGTGTTGAACTGTCACGTGATGCAAGCAAGAGACCTCGCAAATGCGTTTTCGTAAGTCTGTTAAAGCGTAAATCCAATTACTCATATAAAAAGGAGATTGTGAACTCATGGAGAGTGTCATTTGCGCGGAGTTGATATCCGTGTGAGGAACTCTTGTGACCTGACTCTTGTGCCCGTGATCTCTGACGTCATCGCCAGGTATTTGTGCTGTTTTATTATTATTTTTAATTGCAAGAGTTTCACAATTATTTCTTGTAATAGCTTATGAAGCAAATATCGTAAAGTACTTTTATTTCAGATTTATACTGTTAAAATTTTATTGCACTTTTTATAGTTTGTGAAATGTTGCTAAAACTCTATTTCGATTTAAGTTAACTTTTTTTTTTTTTTTCCCTTCCTAATTAAATATTCTTTTGATCCTAAAATTATTTTAAGGAAAAATAAGAAGAAAATAAAAATAAGTAGCTAGAGTACTAGAGTATTCAATATAAAGACGACAAAAGTTATAATCTTTACATTTAAGTGTAAAAGTTAACATATGAGAGCATTATAAAATATTTAATTTAAAAGTGGCTTCATTACTACTAAATTAAATATTAGCAAGAAGTACGCCGATAAAAAAAAAAAAAAAACTAACAAGCCTGGAGCCAAACTCGTAAAACTGAAATAAGTTATTCAAATTAGATATATTTTTCGTATTGGCCTATGTATATGCCTGTCTAAGTCTTTTCTTATCTTTTTGTAACTGCGTTTAGCTTCAAATCTATAAGAATAAATATACACGTAGACGTAGACATGTAATAATAACACGGAGCTCCGTGTTAACCTATAGGTTAAAAATAAAACATTATATTAGTATCAATTGATTTTCATGCATTAATTTTTTGTTCCTTTGTATTTATAACAGACCGTGTATGGATTAAAAAAAAACTCCGTGATAATTGTGGGGGGGGGGGGGGGATAACTAAAAATAATAATTATATATTATATATATAATTATATATATTTTTTTTTATATATTATATGTATTAGCCCTATTTATTATGTCACAAGTTTTGCAATGTTAAATTAGATTTACAAAATATCTGATAATAAGATCAATAAAAATTAAAATAAAAGCGATACAAATTTACAATAACCTCTTTTATATTATGCAATTACGTATAATTATCTAAATCCTTAGAATACAGAAAGTTGACAGATGTATAATAATATATATACGATTGTCACGATTGAAGAAATGAAAATAATATAAAGAAATTTTGAAAGCAATATGCCACCGTAGACCTGACATAACACGCTTGTCGTGCGCCTGCATAAAATTGTGAATATGCAACCTGTTTGTCAGATATAACCAACTGGTTGCCTAATCAACAGGATATTATTTTTTTTAATAAAAAAAATTATAATTATTATAAAAATTGTTATAATCATAATTAATAATGTTTTTTAATATATTACAAAATCATTATTTTTTAATGTTAGATCAAATTTCCAAAAAATTAAAATAATCAAAAAAAAAAAAAAAAAAAAGGGGGGGGGGAGGGGAGGGGGGGGGTGAAATAATTTACAACAACGTGTTACGCAATTATCTAAATCTCTAGAATACATTCTAGAATGTCTTCCAACTCTTGGCTGATTTTTTAGACACGCTGTTTTGAATTTCTCTCTCTAATATAGGGAACACTAGCTGCGATACGCCCGGGGGCAATATGAACTATTATATGATAAGGCTGAGTTAAGGTCAGAAACGATATAATGTACATATGACGTGTACTCTGAATTCTTGCGCTCAGTGACAACTGACAACAAGACCTCAAACCTTTGTAAAGCAGTATTTGTAATATAGTAGTTTTGGTTGCCAATCGCGGCGCTAGTGTAAAAGCGTGAATCATGCTTGTCAACAAATTTATACAGGGAGTCGGAAGACATGTAAGGGACATTGAGTATACAGTATGTATTTGTATACGATTGATTACGGAATGAAAATAATAACGAAATTTTGAATTTTAAAATTAGCTTCAGCAAAAACAGTTGCAATTTCATTTTGTTATACAATCAACACTGGAAATTTTTCAAACCTGCGTACATTATATATGCTACAATTATTATGCCGTAATTATAGTTCATATTAAAGGGGTTTTATTAATCAAAGTCACACATTTTTGTTTATTGATAAAAATAAATACATAAGTCTCACCAAGACAATGTAGTCGTGTCAGTGGGTGCATAATCGACTCTTTCAGACCCTTTGCTATGCAGGACGCCTAAAAATTATGGGAACCCGCTTCTCTCTCTCTCTCTCTCTCTCTTTAAGGCTCAAATAATTTAACCATCTGCCATCTCAACCCTATATATATATTATATAAAAAAAATGATATAATGTAATTCATAACATTGTACGTTACACGCTTAGGTCGTGCGCCTGCATAAAATTGAGAATATGCAACCTGTTTGTCAGATATAACCAACTGGTTGCATATTTAACAGGATATACCATACATTTTTTTATTATTACTTTTTTTAATTGTAACAATTATTATTGGTATTTGTTATACTAATAAATAGTAGTATGTAATTTATTAAAAAGGTAATATCAATAATATATATATATATATATATATATATATATATATATATATGTGTGTGTGTGTATATATATATATATATATATATATATATATATATATATATATATATATATATATATATATATATATATATATATTATTGATATTACCTATTTAATAAATTACATACTACTATTTATTAGTATAACAAATACCAATAATAATTGTTATACAATTAAAAAAAGTAATAATAAAAAAATGTATGGTATATCCTGTTATATATATATATATATATATATATATATATATATATATATATATATATATATATATATATATATATATATATATATATATATATATATGTGTGTGTGTGTGTGTGTGTGTGTGTGTATATATATATATATATATTGATATTAGGAATTCAATAATTGAGAACAGCATTTAAAATAAATATAATATATATAAGGAAATAAATATTCATTGTAGATCGTTGTGAACAATATATAATGTATTATTAATGCTGATTGATAAATGGCATTTGTGCGACCGTCAGATATTCTTTAATTTATATGACGGTGACACGTGATTACCGCAAATTTGACCAGGCGACAGACACTTTTATAAGATCTCACTGCGTTGTATTGTGAGAGGTTTCCTTTTCAGCGACACCACACGAAACTTTTAACATGAAGCACTACAACGTGCATAATGTAATTTGCTGTACCATATGTCCAGAATTTTCAATTAAAACTTCCTAAAATACTTCAAAAAACACGTGAATGGAAATACAGCTTCTCAAACTTTTAAAATTTTAGTTATTTATACATTTGCAAATTTAATAAGAGATATTAACACCTTTAAACAATAGGGTATAGGATTGCAATTCTATCATGCTTTTTAGTGTAAGACTTCCGTAAATTAAGCCAAAACTAATATTTTGTATTCAATACTTTTACTATCAACAAATAAGTACCTAATCAATAACCCTGAATATCTATTTATATAATTATACTTAATATGATATTATTAATTTATTATACTACCTACAAAAAAATAATATAAAAAAAATTTATGAGTAGTATAAAGACAAACAACCGATATTTAATAAACCATTGCTAACCAAGTTTATTTGATTTTAAAATATTTGTTTGAGATCATATGCATTTTTTAGGAACTTTGAGGGGAAGAGGAAATAATCACCAAAAATCACCACAGAATCGCATTCCTTCCCCACAGGTACATCATATGAAGATTAAATAGTCACACACACACATACCCTATATACAGTTGGAATGATAGAATTTAACAATAAAGCATTACGTCGCTCCAATGAAGTGGCTGGACGATAATTGCATTTCTCCGCCTTCTTATAGCTTGCTGTGCGTAACAAAACCAAAATGCATGTGTGTTGTAAGGGTGGGGGTCCACCTCAACTCCTTATTTCCTCTCTTTACTCGTGTCGCATGCATATCTCGTATCTCTCTCTTTCTCTCTCTGTCATCGTTTCCTGTCCAGCAAACATATCATAGCAAGTTCAAGAGCAAAGAGATAGAAATAAGCAGTAAAGGTGGAGATGCCTGGTCAACTGAACACACTCACATGCTCTCATACTGCATTTTAGTTCTTACGCACAGCAAGCTATAATAAGGCGGAGAAATGCAATTATCATCCAGCCACTTCATTGGAGCGGCGTAATGCTTTATTGTCAAATTCTATCATTCCAACTGTATATGTACATATATACAGTATATAAAGTTTGTAGAAAATAGGACACATTAACAGATCTTACTTGCAGAAATGTATGCTATTCTCTAATAGATTTGTGATTTGTAAACTGCATGCGACCACAAGATAATTCTTTTGAACTTAAATTTAAAACATTGTTGAATATTTTTTAAATTATTGCTTATAAAAATAAAACGGACTAAGAATATGTTATTAACCACTATAACAGAGCACGAGCATGGATCTTGTCACTTTTTTACTCTACATATATATTATAACATATAATGAAAAAATAGCTCAACTGCATATATTACAAAATATAAATGACATCTAAATAATAAACAAAAGAACACAATACTACAATCCAAAATATCAAGTCTTCCATATATTTTCTTGTGATAAATTTACATCAGTGTAAGTTTACCTATTAACTGCGTCAATTTTGGTATTTTATATTATCAAAATAGGCTTATTCAACAGAATATTAATCCTTAAATATCTAAAGTTTTTTTTTTAATTTTATAAAGATTTTTAAATAGAATGTGTCATCATTATTGATGTCTATTAATATTATTGCTGGAAAAATGGCAATTATTTAAAATTTTATTTAAATCATATAATCACGCTTTTCATATTTTTATGTGAAAGTGTCATATAATATTTCTAATTTCTTTCTTACATTCATATGAATGTAATTAACAAATTATGTTATCATAATTTTTGAGGATTCTTGTTACCAAGATCACAGTATGACATTGTGATTATCATTTAGTAAATCAAGTTAAGAGATAGACTTGATATTTTTAACATTGACGCAGAGTGGTTTTATATATACAGTATTTCATGTGGGGAAACTTATAACTCTATATACCTGTATAGAGTTATTATTAATTCGTGAAGACGTGTGTAGTAAAGAGGCCTTGTAAAAAACATGAGCGGACAATGCTAATGAGATCGTATACTCTTGATGGGATTTCGTGTTATGTCATGACGCAAATAGAATAATCATAACAACTGGGACGCATATATGCACGTAATATTATAGAAAAACAAATATGACATTTATATTTTTGATATATTCTGTGAAATACATACTTGCAAAAAAATTAATACTTTTAACATTCACAATTGCAAAATAAATAAAAATTTAAATAAGTCACTGTAACTCACAGTATCAGAGATCCACCTATGAGGAAGTCTACACGAAGTTAACCCCTATGTTTGAATACGTCATTAGAAAGATAAAAGGTAGTAGATAAACTTAGCATAGGCAATTACCTGCAAAATTGGCGTTTTATTTAATAAAAGAAGAAATAAAAAAGTTCAATTCCCAACCCTTTGCCGACTGTGACATCATTTGTTTACATCCGACTTTCAATTGTCTTCTGGATTTCAAACGTTCCCATTGTTGAAAGGCGGCCGTTGGCCGGTAATTTTTTGAATTTATAGCAGTTGCATGAAATCCAGAAGACAATTGAAAATCGGATGTAAACAAATGACGTCACAGTCGGCAAAGGGTTGGGAATTGATTTTTTTTATTTCTTCTTTTATTAAATAAAACGTCAATTTTTCAGGTAATTGCCTGTGCTAAGTTTATCTACTACTTTTTCTCTTTCAAATGACGTATTCAAACATAGGGGTTAACTTCGTGTAGACTTCCTCATTGTACCCTAGTAGCCTTGCCTAATAGAAGACTTGCACAAGTAGGTTTTAGTGAGAAAATAAACAAACTCACAGCCCAACAATACTAAAAAAGTGCTAGCAGACGACTTTGTGTTCCTGTCTTCATTTAACATGCTTTCTTATGAGGCAATGCAGCAGCTATAAATCAAGTTAGAATTATTTTTCAGACCTGAAATTTTTAATATAGCTTACTGAGCCTCAAAGCTTTTGTTTTCCTGGATTTCAAGTGATTTGTTTACAAATTATTTTTTCACCCAATTGCATGACTTCAAATCCAAGAAAACAAAAGCTTTAAGCCTCAGCAAGCTACAGTAAAAATTTCAGCTCTGAAAAATAATTTTAACTTGAGTTATAGCTGCTGCATTGCCCCATAAGAAAGCATGTTAAATGTAGACAGGAACACAAAGTCGTCTGCTAGCACTTTGTTAGTATTGTTGGGCAGTGAGTTTGTTTATTTTCTCACTAAACCTACTGTTTCAAGTCGTCTATTATATTATCAATAACAAAAAACATTGCTATAGAACGACATATATTTTGAAATTTATTAAATTAAATAAAAAATAAACATCATTCTTTAAATGTTCATTAAAATTTAATACTCATGGCAATTAACATAGAAAACTATAGCAAAGTTTATTCTATTAGGTTTAAAGTATTTGTACAAATATTTTACAAATTGACTCAGCAGGACATAAAATTATTTATTTTAATTAAGATTTTTTAACGTTTTTAATTTTGGTTAGAGAAAAAAGTTAATCAATAATGCGGAGAAAAATAATTTTAAAACTCAAACTGAACGTTTAGATAAATGCTAATCTAATGGTCAATTTTATATAATTTTCAGGACCGGGAGACCAGAGCGGTCAATCTTAACTGCATCATGAGTGACGAAAAAAAAGGAATGGACCTTGAAGGGGTAAGTTTGATAGACTATAACATTAGGTATTTTTTTAAATATGAAACTTAATTTGCTCTGATATAATTAATAGGTCCAAGTTGGAGAACGTAAAAAAATTAAAATTGAGATGCCAAAACTACCAAAGGCTCTTACACTCGAAGAAAAGCGTTATTTGCTAGCTGTAGAGCGAGGTGATACCCCAAATGTAAGGAGGATCTTGCAGAAAGCCTACCACAAGAAACATATTGATAGCAACTGCATGGACTCGCTGGGTCGTGGTGCTTTGCTGATGGCCATTGACAATGAGAATCTCGAGATGTTGGAGCTCTTGGTGGTCATGGGTGTCAACACCAGAGATTCACTTTTACATGCCATCAATGTAGAGTTCGTGGAGGCTGTTGAATTATTGTTGCAGCACGAAGAACTCATTCATAAGGAAGGAGAGCCCCACGTAAGTAGCAATACACTGATTTTATGTAGATGGCGTGTAAAAATAATAATAATAATAAAAAACATTGAATCATACAATTTGCACATATTTGTATCAATAAAATATTTCATTATCTTGCTATTTAATTGATTATATTGTTTAAGTATTTAAGAAAAAATAAAAATATGTGTTTGTTTTTAAACAGAGCTGGGAGACAGTGGATCCCACCACCGCAACATTTGCTCCTGATATCACACCCCTCACTCTTGCTGCTCATCGTGATAACTTTGAGATCATTAAAATTCTTTTGGACCGCGGTGCTACGCTCCCCATGCCTCATGACATCAAGTAAGTGTTTTAATAATAAATCAATGAAGTAATATAATTTAAGCAATCAAAATTCGAAGTTATTGTTATTTTAAATGTGAAAAAAAAAAACGAGTAAATATGACTTTATTAATAATTATGTGACAGATGCGGCTGCGATGAGTGCATTACTGCAACACGCGAAGATTCTCTCCGCCATTCATTGGCTCGGGTAAATGCATATCGCGCTCTCGCCAGCCCTTCACTTATTGCCCTCTCATCAAACGACCCCATCCAGACAGCATTCGAACTTTCTTGGGAACTGAGGAATTTGGCTTTTACTGAACAAGAATGCAAATCAGAGTACTTGGTAATATAATCATTTATCTTAAAAAAATACCTTTTTTAGCTATTGTTAAATCAGCGTTAAAAATAAAATAAAAATGAATTTAGGAGCTGCGCAGACAGTGTCAACAGTTTGCTGTGGACTTGCTTTCCCACACTCGCGGTTCCAAGGAGCTTGCTATCGTACTAAATCATGATCCAAATGCACCCCCTTATGAAGACGGAGAACACATGAAACTGGCTCGATTGGAAATGGCTATCAATTATAAACAAAAAAAGGTATAATACATATTGCTTCAGTATATACCTCTGATATTTATATAGGATAGGCAAATAGTAGGGTACGGGTTGTGCGAGTTGCATACAAAAAGACCCATTAACCTCAAGAACAAAAATGTTAATTAATTCATTATATATATTTAAAATTTCCAGTTTGTGGCACATCCAAATATTCAACAATTATTGGCTGCTATTTGGTATGAAGGAGTGCCCGGATTTCGTCGTCTACAAGCTTCGCAAAAATTGATGGAGATTGTTAAGGTTGCCGCACTTTTTCCATTTTACTGTATGCTTTATATGTTTGCACCAAACTGCAAGACCGGTAAATTGATGCGCAAACCATTCATGAAATTTTTGATACACGCCTCATCTTATCTCTTCTTTTTGTGTAAGTTCTTTTTATTATAAGAAAGTATTAAGTAATTGTCTTAAGTGTATTAATTTATACACCTTGAACAAAAACCATGTCTAATATCCTAACCACCTGAGTATCGTATCAACGTTGATTTGGTTGGAGTCATTTATTTCTAATTTATTATCCATTCACAAAATCACAGCTGCGGGTTTGTGACGTCGTAAACAGGCGAGCTGTGACATCACAAACCAGCAGCTGCCATTTTAGGAATGGAAAATAAATTAGAAATTAATGACTCCGGCCAAATCAACGTTGATATTCAGTTATGTTAGGATATTAGACATGTTTTTTTGTTCAAGGTGTTCTACGCCTTTAAATTAAACAGGCATTTGATTTTAAACATTTTAATCAATTGTATTAAACAAATTATAGAAAAAAAAATTATATATAATATAAAATTATATATATATATATATATATATATATATATATATATATATATATATATATATATATATATATATATATATATATATATATATATATATATATATATATATATATATATATAAATGCAAAAAGAATTTAATTGCAAGGGGGGTATGACGTCAAATATGTATCGTGTATCTATAGAGTCTATAGTATAACTTGTGTTTATATTAAAATATTTAATATGCTCGTTTCCTAGTATTGCTGATTCTGGTGTCTCAACGTGCGGAAGTAATAGTTGTGCAGATGTTTGGAACAAAATATATGAAAGAAGTGTTACGTGAACAACTCAAGCAACAACGTGGGAATGGACCAACTTTCCTTGAGATGTCTGTTGTGTTCTATGTTCTTGGTAATTTTTTTAAACACTTTTTCATTTTAAAATACATTTAATTTAATGTTTCGTGACACTAATAATATGCGTACAATAATAAAACAATTTTTTTTCATTGCATTTAATTAATAATTATGAATAACAAGCACGAGTTAAAAATAAAAATATAATAAGATACGTTGCAGCAGTGAAGCAGAATAGTAAATTAGATTAAACTGTATCACCTTATGTTTCAGGGTTTATATACGAAGAGACGATAGAGATAGTCCGCGAGGGCATAGGGAGCTACCTGCGTAACATGTGGAACATTATCGACTTCACGCGCAATTCTTTGTACGTGGCAGTGATGATGCTTCGTAGTGTGGCGTATTTGCAGCAACGCTCTGAGATATCGAGTGACCCCGCGCTTGCATTCGTGCCACGCGAGCAATGGGACGACTTCGACCCGCAACTCATCGCAGAAGGACTCTTTGCTGCCGCCAACGTCTTCAGGTATACATATATATCTCAGAATATTCAGTATCTATAATGCTGTTCGTAAACCCTGATCTTTTGCATCAAAAAAATCCGCATTTCATTTGATTTGATAGTCATTTTAGGAGCAAAGAACATCAGGGTTTAAAAACAGCATTTTAATAAATGTTAAGTTTAAGGAACATAGTTCATAGTTGCCGCATTAAACGCAAAAATAAAGGCTGAAGAAAAAAATTTCAATCATATAAATAAATAATAATATATATATTTTTTAAAGTTAATTTAAATTCTTAATTTGTACTAAACTAATAAATAATTCAATTGTACATTTTTGAAAAGTGAAAAAAATATAACTACATAATATAATTACTTAATTATTATTATTATTAAGAACTTGCATCACAAGTCAAACTTTTAATAGCAGCCTTAAATTACAATAAAATATATTTTTACATTCAAAATAATAATATAATATTAAAAGTAATTTTTGTTTTGAAATTTTTGCTTTCAGTGCTCTGAAATTGGTCCATTTGTTCTCCATCAACCCACATTTGGGACCTTTGCAGATCTCATTGGGCCGCATGGTTATCGATATTGTAAAGTTCTTCTTTATCTACAGTTTGGTGCTATTTGCGTTTGCATGTGGCAAGTATTTTATTTCGATCGTCCCCATTATTACCAGAACAATTATCAATTAATTAATAACGTGTATATTGCTTGAATTAACCCTTTTCAGCGTATTGAGCTCCTTTCTACTTGTTTATTATTAATTAAATGTTTGGGAATCAATTCCTCTATTGTACTGATTTGAAATCGAGTTTTGATTGGGACTGACTATATGTGTATATGCCAGAAACTGAAAATATTTATATTATTAGGCAATTTCAAAAAAGAAAAAAAATACGAGTCATAAAGACAGTTTGGAAGCCTTTTATAATTATTTAATCTGTTCGTAATAGGTCTGAATCAACTGCTTTGGTACTTCGCGGAGCTTGAACGACTAAAGTGCTATCACCTGCCTGGAGAAATGCCTGATTGGGCTAATAACGGCGACGCTTGCATGAAATGGCGAAGATTTGGCAAGTAAGTCCGAGGATTTTTTTTTTGTCTCACGCATTATTACTAAAAACTATGCATATATAATTTACCAGTTTTGCCATAAATTTTAACCCTTATGTATGACTGTGTATGTTATATATATATAATATTTAATTGTTAAAAAATTACACGAATCTGCTCGAGTTTCTTTGTTTCTATATATATTCTGATATGATTTTGTCTGCTTGCAGTCTGTTCGAATCGTCGCAGTCACTATTCTGGGCCAGTTTTGGCATGGTAGGTCTAGATGCTTTCGAACTGACAGGCATCAAGTCTTACACTCGCTTCTGGGGCCTGCTGATGTTCGGATCATACTCCGTGATCAACGTGATCGTGTTGTTGAATCTTCTTATAGCCATGATGTCCAACTCTTATGCTGCTATTGTGGTGAGTATAACACTGCATTATATCATTTTTATTATTAAAGGCATAGATAACATAAAAACATTAGCATTTATATCACAAAACACATGATGGGACTTACACATAAATAAAATTAATCTGTCTCAAAACCCAACAGTAGCGTCGTAGCAGTGGTCAGAAAATTCGATTTATGCAACTTCATACTAATTTTTACCTGTTTCTGACGTCATAAACAGAATTATTAACGCAAATTGCATACTTTACAGTTTTTTCACGCTCTCTTGTGGAGCCACATTTTACATTATAGTAAAAATTATCATCAGTTTTGTAGATCTCATTTTGTGTTTAATGATTAAAAAGAACGTGATGATTTATGTTTTCTATGCCTTTAATATAATAGGGTACTTTATTAATTGTAATATAGAGTTGAAAAGAAGACAAATAAACCTTTTTCAAGACTATAACATATTGATTTGTATAAAATTTCTATTACAAAAATGTATTTTTCATTAACTTTTTAATATTATTATTGTTTTATTAAACGTAAAAATTATGGCATAAAAACTTTCGATTGAGTAAATAAAAGATGGTAAAAGTATTGAACGTTATTCGTGTTTTATATAATTCCAAAATTTTAGGAACATTCCGATGTGGAATGGAAATTTGCTCGCACTCGTCTGTGGATGAGTTACTTTGAGGAAAGTGCTACTCTGCCTCCTCCCTTCAATATCATTCCAGCACCTAAACATATTTTGAAGGTCATTGGTGTACGTGAGAAGGACAAGATACGCAGAATGTCTACCAAGGTACGAATTTTTTATTTTAATTGATATGAATTAATCAAATTAATTGTAGTTCAATATGTGTTTTACAATTTATCAATAAAAAATTTTATACAAAAAAGAAAGTCATACGTCACATAATGAATAAGACTTAAGTGAGTATTACTTTGAGCATTTTATGCCATTTTATGGCTTGTTCATTTCGCTAATTAGCGCCAGGAGCGAGTGGAGAAGGAGCGTGATTACCGCTATACTGCAGTAATGCGCGCTCTGGTGTGGCGTTATGTAGCAGCCATGCACCGCAAGTTCGAGGAGAACCCAGTCACCGAGGATGATATTAACGAGATAAAGTCTGAGATCACCGCAATGCGTTGCGACATCATTGACGTCTTGGGCAAGAACGGAATGGACATTTCGAGCACTGATACGAAGGACAAGGGTAAGAGTTTGAGTGCCAAAACAAAAAGGCACGATTCTGAAGTTTGACTTACACTTTTCAGCTGTTGTGGGCAAAAAGATGCGTGTTTGGGAGCGCCGCCTCATGAAGGACTTCCACGTGGCCCCAGTGGCGGGCGAGGAGACTGTGGAGGAACTCAAAGCTGCAGTTGATCCACCAGAGAACGAAGACTCTCTTGCAAAGTTCCGACGTCTTGCTAAACTTGCAGTTCTACAATCCAGCTCCCATAAGTGGGGAGAGGTCGTGCGCGAAGCTTGCAAGTCGTAAGTATAAGCTTTATTTTAATTATTAATGGCTCCATAAAAATTTCATTTGCAACTCTCTAAAAAGTCATTATTAAAGTTTTTAAATTACTTAACAATAATTTGCTCAATTTAAATGTTAATCATAATGTATCGCATAATGTATAAGATATGTTTAAGATACAGATACGCCAAAAATTAATAATATTATTCAATTTATTAAATTGATAACTGCATATTGCCGACCACTAAAACAGATCTCAAATCGGCCGTTCCTGCAATCGCGAGTCGTTCCGAAACCAGCAGTATCTGCAACGTGCAATGGACGAAGCGCGCAAGTTGCAGAACATGAAACCAATGCGAGGCCACTCACCCACGCCTTCACCCATCCCAATAACTGACCCCACCCGTGACGGCATTCTTCATCTTATCAAGGTAAACTTAATGTTGCAATGATTTTCCCCTCGTGTCATAAACTTCAGATTTACAGATAGTCAAACTCTTATTTTATAAAAGCGTGAATAAGAAATTAGAAATTGTATAATAAATATATAACAATAACAGGAGATTCGCGAGGAAACAGGTACCACCGTAGGGTCACGACCTCCAAGCAGCTCCAACTTACTTGGGGTGACCCCCATACCTTCACGTTCCGTGTCGCCTGCAGTGCCATCCCTTGCAGCTGCTGTGTCACAGAAACGTGCAGAAGTGACAAAAGAAACTGCTGTCAAGAGTGCTGCTCCCTCCGCTCCGAAACAAGTAAGTTGATTAACTTTGCCTTCGTAAAGCTTGTATAGTGATAAAAACCTATCATATATATATATAGTGTACCAAACACCAGTCGCAATGCACACCTATTATTTATTGCACCCCCTACGTAGTGGTAAACGTATTCCTGTCGTTACCGGTTACAGGACACTGCAGGAAAGCCACAGGAATTTGTATCTAGATATTATGGTGGAGAAAGACGTGGAAGTAACCACCAACAACGCCCTACGTCACCGCAGTATCGAGCCGGACATCCTGAAGTCAGGGTCCATTGTTCCTTATCGTACATGCAACATCAAGCACCACAAATGCCATCACAGGGAGCTAATAAAATAGATATATCACCTTCCAGATCTAGACATGAAAACTGCTTGGTTACCCAAGCAGACAAGACAAATAATGACTGCGGTCATGTTGTCAAACAAGCTGAAAAAAGAGCCCCACCGAAACCTCAGAAAGAGGAAGTTTTAGTTCTGCACCCTGAACATAAATACTATGTGGAACGTGGTGTAAAACATGATATTCCTCATAATTTAAAGGTATGTGACAACGTCCACAACATACAGGCCTATTGCAAAAAGTGTAAATATTTCCTATATACAAATTATGGTGCCGCCTGCTTAGAAATTGCACGTAATCACGTAATATTGATTTATACGTTTTGGTATTTCTGCTAGTACCACGTCTGATTTCAGCGTTTCATAATTCAAAATTTTCACTTTCATATATCAAAGCTGAATCCATACTGTGGAAAACTATTGATTTACATTAAAAGTAAAATTAACTTTATACATCGTTCATTCATTCATTGAGTTAATTAAGGGAGTAGGTTCCCAGCTGATATCTCTCAACTGAACGATCACGAAATATAAATTTAACACCAAGTACAGTTGAAATGTTACTTGAAAGACTAAATAAGTCAAACACATGCAAAGACGGTCAAATTTTTAAGTTTTCCACTTTGAAGATAACATATAAATGTGAAATTCAAATTGAAGCGCCAAATCTTAACAATAGAACTATAACTTATTTATTTTTTAAAGTTTAAAAGCTTGATAAAATATTTTTCGCATTTAAACCTTGTTTTTA
Source organism: Ecdyonurus torrentis (assembly GCA_949318235.1). NCBI lineage: Eukaryota > Metazoa > Arthropoda > Insecta > Ephemeroptera > Heptageniidae > Ecdyonurus > Ecdyonurus torrentis. The sequence goes on along the minus strand of OX439128.1, from coordinate 10,629,238 downwards.
AAGTAATTATTTTTAAAATATTAGAGTATTAAAATTGGAAATTGTTTTGTTACATATATATTACGCAAGATGAATTATTGTGAAAATAAAATTCTTCATATGTATATGGCTAATAATGGCCCCAAGTCTGTAACCTACTACCAAATTCCATTCCTCATATCATCATATAATATAGTTCTTTTTTAAATATATAGTTTTTTTTATTAATATTATAATAATTATGTGATATTATACACCACGAGAAAACTTTTATTTCTAAAGTTTAACCAGAAACAAAAAACTGATAAAAAAAAATCATTGTTATCTTGCAGAGTGAAATGCCATCAGAGAAGAGTGGTGAGCCAGTTCCACTGTCAGCCCGCCACGACCAGGCTGCCAAAGTAGTGAAACGTAAACCTCCCCAGACACCTGGAAGTGAGCAGCCCGCTCAGCAGACTACAGTACACCAGAACTCGCAGTCCACTAAACAGGAGTCTATCGCCATACCTAGACCTCGACCAGACAACAAGAGTGAGGTTGCCCCAAGCATGCCTGCCCCCGAGTCACGCCAGCAATCAAAATCAACCGAACCCTCCAGACCTTTGGCCCCTAAACCAATTGACAAGAAACCTGCTCCAGCTCCAGAAGTGAAACCATCTGAAGCAAAACCTATAAAACCAGCAGATCCAAAACCTGCAGAAGTTAAGCCAGTCAAACCAAAGACAGAGATGGCGTTACCTACAGTAGAAGTAACTGCTTCAACTCCTTTACCATCGAATAAATTTAGTTCTACTGAGAAATTGATTCCTGCGAGTGATCCACCGTCTCCAGATATGTCTCATCTGGGCGCTGGGCAAAAAGTCGACGGTGTTTCAACCATCAAACGTCAACCGAAGACAGGCTGGCTGTAAATCTTTGAACACCTGTTACAAAATATTTATTTTCCATAATACATAATATAATATAATAAGTAATGACGCTAGATTTCAAAAGCTTCTTAATAGTATTCATATATTACACTTTATGTATTGGTTAGTATTCTAGTACTATTTTGGTTACAATTAAATAAATTGCTGTAAAAAGCAAAATTAATATTGGGTTGAAATCGATGGGCGTAGGTTTGAAACCAATATTCATTCTTTCTTTATATTACATAATATATATAAAATAAACACATTCTTTTTTGCTCCAGTAGCGGTTGTTCTATTCGTCTTATTTTTAATGTAGTAATTTAGCATACTATAAACTGATTTTAGACTACAGTTTATATTATATATATATATATATATATATATATATATATATATATATATATATATATATATATATATATATATATACATATACATATACATATACTTTAGTAGTGCACCGCATATATATAAGTATATACCTAAAAAGAACATGTAGCATGATAAAAAGAGAAAAAGAAAATAATAAAATTGTTTAAAAAATAAAAGGAAATTGCGATATATCAACAGAGGCAAAAATTTCATTACTACATGAAGTTCTAGATATTAGGAAATTTGAGTAGAAATAAAATCATTCCTCATACACTTTATTTGAAGCTAAGTCAAAATAAAAAAGTTTGTATGTACAAAACAAATTGCAGAAATCATGTGATTCTAATATGTCGTACCTGTATAAATTTTGTGATTTATTGCCAACACTGCTGTGAAATCTGTATCTGCTCATTTTTCAGCAATTAAACTGTCAACTAATTGGCTGCAATATTATGTTTTTTATTACCTCTCCCAACTATATCTTTCACTTCAGTTTTAATTATATATATCACACCCACTGGACAACAAATAACAAAATGAATTTTCATGGTATAGTTATCTGAAAATCGTTTTTAAAAATAGCACAACTAAAGAGGTAATGAAGGAAAAAGTAAAAATAGTTAGATGATCTGCAGAAAAGAAATGTAGGAGGATTGTGCAAAATATATTACTGCAGGTGTACATTTCTTGGACAAAATTATCATTATAAGCTTAGAAAATAAAAACACAGTGTTCTAGTAAACTGAAACGTATTTATTGCTTAAAAAACTAGGGGCTATATAAGTAGAAAAAAGTTAAAACACGTAAATTAATCATTTTAGTACTGTAGTTTGTATATATTTATATACTTTTTCTTCCTATTTTACTAAGTAATATCCCCGGGAATGGTTGCTACTCATATTGTCAGGTCTTCATAAATTTTTGGTAGATTATTATTATCTAATATTATGGAGAGCGTAAATAATTTTACCGAGGCTCAATGACACCTTATTAAGGTTAAAAGTACTGTAGTCTAAATTCTGAACTTTCGAAAAAGAATTTTTGTATGTTCATACTTTTTTAAATAAAAGACAATTAATTATTTATGTATAGGTATATCTATCCCCCCCCCCCCCCCCCCCATGGTTTTAAGCAGTACTTTATTAGAATTTTATGGACATTGTAATTAATATAAAAGGAAATGCAGCTTATATAAACTATAATAATTTAAAAATTTAAATGAAAAACAACATTACGAGAAATAAGTATTGGCTGGGTTATTTATTTAAATTTCACAACATATTATTATATATTATTATCTACTTTATTATAAAAAATTGATTAAAAAGTTTATAGTGTTAGTGTATAAATAAAGTATTAAGTTAAAACAGCGGTTATTATTATTATTTTGAATAATATTAGCTTAAACTCATATGGAATTTAATATTTTATACTACTGTACATAAAAGGCAAAAATGTTCACTAAAATTAGAAAAAATTAATAGAAATTATAAATGAGGGAATATATAATATGTAAAATACTCCTTAAGGTATAGTTAATAAAATTGGAATGTTGTTGAAGTTAGCACTAATTAAATAATAATTTAAAATAAAAGCAACTAAAAAAAATGCTTAATTTTAATATTTTGGAATATATGGAATGCGAAATTTCATTCAGCACTATGTGATAAACTGAAATAAAAAATAAAGTTGTGTATGAATGTGAACACATAAGTAGAACATTTTAATACAATTCTATTTGATACAGTGCCAAAATATAAGATTCATACTAGTACTTTCTGATCTTTGAAATATGTATAATAAGCTTGGGAAACCTGCTAAATTTAAAATAATAATAGTAATAAAAAATTGCAATTATTTTTTAACATAGAAATGTAGCTGAAATATATATAAATATATATAATGTAGATATGTATATTTGATCTACATGGTTGTAGGATGTAAATATATATTTTTTATATGGCTATGAAATGTACTGTACTGAATATCAATTATAGTTTGTTCGTTTTTATTTACATGCACGCATGAATCATAACAAAAAAATAGTATTTTTCTAAACATATTTGATTAATTAGCTAATTTTTAGGCTGATGGCTAATTGCTCCATAAAATACGTGATAATATATTATGGTCCCCTATTTAATGAAGGAAATAGCCATCTGCCCTATAAATAACACAAAATAGATTAAAATTATAAGTCATATTTAGTAATACGCCAGTATATAAGTGACCCCTTATAAAACACACCATTGACAAAAGTGTAAGATGATCAAAGCAGTTATAAAGCTGGTTACAAAATTATATAATTTTCCCACAATCCAGTCGTGACTAGGCATATAATAATAAATAATAAAAAATAATGAAAAGGTGAATAAAATATGAAATCACAAAAACACGTACATTTGATAAAACTAGAACAACTCGAATAAAATATTATTTATGTAAATCAAAGTTTAAAAAAAACTGTTAAAGGCGTAGAACACCTTGAACAAAAAACTTGCCTAATATCCTAACATACCCAAATATCAACATTATTTTGGCCGAAGTCATTGATTTCTAATTTATTTTCCATTTACAAAATATCAGTTATGGGTTTATTACGTCACAGCTCGCCTGGTCCACGCGTGCGGAAACAGGCGAGCTGTGAAGTATTAAAACCGCAACTGACATTTTGTAAATGGAAAATAAATTAGAAATCATCGACTCCGGCCAAAATAATGATGATATTTGGGTATGTTAGGATATTAGGCAAGTTTTTTGTTCAAGGTGTTCTACGCCTTTAATATTATTTTTTTTAAATGTAATTTAACTGATAAATATAAAATAAATTAAAGATGCCTTTTATGACATAATGTTTCAATCAAAAGATATGAAATGAAAATAATATAAAATTACAATATGACGTATTTTGCTAACATCTTGTTTGATTTTTTTTTTTTTTTTTTTTTTTTAATTTTTGTAGTTTTTGTTCTGTTGTAACTTTGTATATTATATTTACTGGACATACAATTAATTGCAATAATGTATATTTTACCATTCAAAAATTCATGCTAAATTTACAATGAAATTATTTGGAGGAAAAATATGGTGCTCCATGTGCTAAATGGTCAATTATATTATCATAATTAAATTTATAAATATTACACAACAATATATAAAATGAATAAAGAAAATTACAGTATCATATTGCTTGTAAGTTTGTTGATGGATATGACATTTGAAACCTTGCAAATAATAAGTGAGCACACCTTCATTCATTTTTAACAAAATTTTATTTTATGATGATAGGCATTTCTGCTTGAAGACATGAAATTTTAATAATAATATTCTAAATGGAAATCACAAACTCAAGACTTACGGTTACATTTTACTACTCTAGTAACCAGGGAGGCTATAAGTGTCATTCAGTATATCACAATCGTATATAATAATATTCACTTTTTTTTTCTACTAGGAATGTATAACAGTTTCAATCAGTCCCAATTCATTTTATTTTTTCATGCATCTAAACTACGAAATTGTACTTACCCTATATCCTGCTATTCTCTCTTGCTTTTTAGAACATAATAACTCTTTCATCAAAGACAACATACAACTATAGGACTGTATGTAACTTAACAAAACTTAACATATCCTGAGTTTTTTTTTTTTTTTTTTTTTTTTTTTTTTAAACTGCACAATTTGATTTGATATTTGCACATATTCCTATTTATCTATACATTGCACAGTGTATATTTTGGAATTTTAATTTCATGAGATCTTTAATACAACATTTTCACAATTTAATTCTTATAAAACTAATGATTTCTGGAATGATATGGATTGATAATTTTATAGTGGTGTTGTTATTTCTCACTCTGGTCCTACTTTATCCCAATTTGAAAGAGCCTTCAAGTCTACTTTGTCAAAGGTCCATTTTTGTGAGTCTGCACCGGTGCATTTGGATACAAAAATTTCATGGGTGCTGATGTCACACTCTAGACAACGAGGGTTTCCACCATGAATCAGCTGCTTTGTTTCCTTTAAAGACATAATTATAATAATAAAAAAAATGTTCTTATTGATTTTATAAATACATACATAAATATTAACGCAAATTAATTTAATACTTAACATATTACTAAACTTATCAATTTAAGGGAGGGGGGCAAAATCGCAGTTAGGATCAATATTTAAGACAAGTATAGAAACACCACGCAATCGGTCCTGGTAGAAATTTTATGGAAAGGTCGAGGTCTCACAAGACACAGAGCTATACTTATAACATTTATATAACACAGAGCTTTTGTCATCGAAATGACATAATAATTCAAAGAAGAAAATTACTTGAACACATCACAGAGTCACATGCAAGCCTACACACAGCTCTGTGATGTGCTCAAGTAATTTTCTTCTTTGAATGATAAAGTCATTACTCATTATAATGACAGAAGCTCTCCGTTATTTTTTTGGTTTCTTCATCAGTTCTACATTTGTTATATAAACATTGTAACTATAACTGTGCGACGTGAGACCTTGTCCTCTCCATAGAACTTCTACTGTGGTAAGGCCCTTGTTGGTATGCATTTCTATTCTTTTCTTTAATGATGATTATTACTGAACTTACAGGTTTATATCTCCACAGTTGATTGCCTTGCATTCCATGGCAGGACCACAGAGTGAGGGGAGCTCTTTTTTCTGGACTTGCCACATCCCAACACATTGTTCTCTTGCCTGGTCTAATGTCCTTATGCCATGTTAGTGTAAAGTTCTAGGGGAAAAAAATAAATATAGCTACCATAAAAACGCAAACCACTAAAATTATGAAGTTAATTTGACTAACCTGCTCTGAGCCAGGTTTATTTTTGGAACACGTGGTTAGTCCAAATCTCTCATCCTTATTTCTGTTCTGTGTATCTACACAATATTCGGGCAGAGCAACACTTCGTACCTATCAAATAACAAAATTGATTAAAATGATGCCAAATGATTCAGTACCTTAGATATTAAAAAGGCCCACAGACACCCTGGCTTTATTCGAATCTTTTAGGTACAAAAACAATTTCACAAGTTGTTAAAATCTGATGCGACTATTCCTTCTAATTTAAATATTAAATTAAAGTTCAATTGTTGTTTGGCCAAACAACTATCAGCTGACTTTTATACTTTGATTCATGTAAGTTTTTAGCTTTAATCAGCACTCAAACACATTTTATGGTCAAAATGACAAACAAGTATTGCCTTTTATGAAGCGGCAATAACTGTTAATGTGATTTTGACCACCAAAAGTGACCAAATAGCGTGAGACGGTTGTGAAGATATGTGAAGCGGAGTATATAAGGGGGCGTGGCAAACGTTGATTTAATTTTTTAATTAAAAGAAAGAGACGCACCGGCTCCAAACGACATTTACAATTATTTTCATAACTATAGTAGTACCAAATAGTGGATTAAGCACAACTTTAAAAAATTTAGTGTCTGTGGCCCTTTAATTACAAAAGTACTGTCAATGAAAATACACCATTATGTTAAAAATTGACACATCTTTCAACATGTCGTTATACTTCTCAATAAAATAAATCAAAGGGAAGAAGATAATTATAATAACTAAAGCTCATTTATAAAATGGTAATAAAATAATGTCTTATAGTCTTGAATCAATAAAAACAATACTGCGGTGTGGGCAAGCTCTATATTGTGAAATAGAGAAAGGAAGGCATATTTTCTAAATCAACAAATTTAAGCTAAATGCAAGCTTGCAGTTAATTCCACACAACCCAATATTGTTTTTATTTTATTGATTCAACATTTTGAGGCAGTACTAGTCTCCAAATAATGAGCTATAATTTTTATAATTGTTTTCTTTTCTTTGATTAACTATAGGATATATTTCTTAATATATACCTATAATTAAGGGTGGATTGAATTACCTGTCCAGAGGCAAAGTCAGGAGGTTCAATAGGAGGGTATTTTTTGGGCAGATCAAATGCCACCTCCGTCATAAACCACTTGAAGTCTTTGCATTTAAGTTTGTCTCGAATTGCGCGCTGTTGTGTCAGATCACCAGGGTCAATGTTGCGATAATGAGGTCTTCTCTTCAATATGTATTCTTTATACTCATCCATCCATACATCTGCTACACGCATGTAGTTCTGAAATGTTAAAATTCAGTATAATAAAAGTAATATAATATATATATATATATATATATATATATATATATATATATATATATATATATATATATATATATATATATATATATATATATATATATATATATATATATATACATATATATATTAAAGCCATAGAACATGTTGAACAAAAAACTTGTCTAATATCCTAATATACCTTAAGGCGGTGGGGGACCGACTTGGACCGGAAATCGCTAAAAGAAGAACTATATTTTCCCAAAACATTTTTGTACGCGATTTCATTCCAATAAAACAAACACTAAAATTTTCAAATAAAATCAATTAAATTTAAAATATATTTTTTTATAACCAAAAAGTTTTTTAATTATATTTTTAATTGTAATAAAGTTTCTAATTTGACTAAAGTTTCCCGCTCAAATTTAAATTTCCACATTTACATGTTATTTTTAAAGTGTAATAACTTAAATATTTGATCGTGTTTTCAAATGTTTGACATAACTAAATTTTTAAGTAACATTTCTTCTTTACTTTGTGTTAATATTGTTATTCGCAACCGTCCTAGTTTGCGAGATATCAGTCGGTCACCTACCCCCTTAATATCAACGCTGATTTGGCTGTAGTCATTGATTTCCAATTTATTTTCCATTCGCAAAATGGTGGAGCAGACAATGACGTCACAGCTTGCTGGTCCACAAGCACGTAAAACAAGTGAGCTGTGACGTCATAATCCACATGTCATTTTGTGAATGGAAAATAAATTAGAAATCAATGACTATGGCCAAATCAACGTTTAATTTCAAGTATGTTAGGATACTACCTGTAATTATATAAGTTTTTTGTTCGATATGTTCTATGCCTATAAGTAATTGTCCTTAACATCTAAGCTTATTATCCTTAACATAATAATAATAATCTTTAAAAAAAAAAAAAAAAAAAAAAAAAAAAAAAAAAAAAAACTGCGCAAGTAATCTCTTACCTTGCCTACAAAATCTTTGCCTTGGTGCGGGTTGGGGAAAGGTGCAAATTTGCGGTAAATATGTCCAACTCTTGAGCATGGGGCATCTACCATTGAGCCTCCACACTGCCATATCTAAAAAAAAAAATATATATATATATATATATATATTAATATAGGCCACATCAAGTATCAAAATAAACAGTAGAAATAACAGAAAAATTTCTTTACCTTAAATGAGAGCTCATACTGTTCTCCACCCCATATTTCTAATCCTTCATCATATCCACCTAACTCCCAGAAAAACTTTGTGCTAATAGCAAACAATCCTCCAGCCATAACAGGACTCCTGTGAAATTAATTAATTTTATTTTTTCAAAATATTTAGATAAATCTAAAATATATAGGCTTACTTAAATGGCTCTGTAGGATGTTTAAGGTCCTCTGGTAATAGAGGCAAGCGTTTGTAAAAGAGCTCCCAATCAAATGCTCCTCTTGCTCCCTCATCTTGCGCTCTATACTGGAATGTCTCATAATCTATTACATCAATGAATGGACACACACATGTGCGGTAATCTTGAGCAATGGGCTCTGAAATGCATTCAAGTAAAACAAAGCATAGTAAATTAGTTTGTTGATGTTGTTTAAATAATAAAGAAAAGGATAGAGTTACCAGCAAGGGCCTTACCCCAGTAGAAGTTCTATGGAGAGGTTGAAGTCTTGCAAGGCACAGTGTTTTGTTATAAAGAAGTTCATTTCATAACAAAACACTGTGCCATGCGAGACTTCAACTTCTCCATAGAACTTCTACTGTAGTAAGGCCCTTGCTGTTAATTCTATCCACTTTTTTTTATTATGTATATTAAGGAAAATAAACCATCGCGGTTAGGTATGATAAAATGAAAGAAAAGGACAGGAGAAAACCAGCAAGGGCCTTACCATAGTGAAGAGAGTCCCATAGTTCGGTGAAAATCTTGCTAGCACAGATATAAAATAACTAACACATTGGAAATATTTCGACAATCGACTCCAAGAGAGATATGGAGCGTGTTATGCCTTCATCAGTCCTTACAGACTCTGATCATAGTCATAACTATTATTGATCATAACCACAATGGTTTTTTCCTTACATTGTTGTTCATGTTGCTTGTTTGTTTATTATTACTAGAGAGCGCATAAATAGTTTTTCGACTATTGCCATTATGTCGACTATTCCTTGTTTTATTTCATATCTCCACCGATCTCAACAAATGGCGCACTTTAAACCAATAAAAAAAATCAACTATTTGTCGACTATTTTGCACTTTTTTAAGTTTTTAAGGAGATTTCTTGTATAAAAGTGTCAAATTATTTGAAATTTTAATATTTTTTATTAAAAATAAATTATACTTAAAAAAATAATTTTTTTAATTTAAATTTTTATCTGCCAAAAATTGAAAATTAGCAAAACAAAATACTACATACAAGATAAGGACATGCTCGGGGAATTTGAGTATTTAGATACTAACATTTCTGTTTAACATTAAATTAAATTATTTTTTACTCACAAAATCAATTTTTTTATAATTTTTTATATAAATTGATGTACAAAAAATCGAAATTTTTCGACTTTTTTGTATAATCGACTATTTATCGACTGTTTGCACCAAAAATCATCGACTATATAGTCAACTATTTTGTCAAAATGATCGACTTTTTTTGCGCTCTCTAATTATTACTATTGCAAAAGGATTTAAAAGATTTATTATTGAGATTTTTAAATTAAAATGTCTTTGGTGTTGACTACTCTAACTTAAAAAAATTTCGAGTGAAACAAAATTTTGTATCTTTTTGTTTTATATAAAATATTTACATAAACACTACAAAAAGTAAACAAATGTGTGTAATGTTTTCATTTAAGTTTAACTTTGGCATGATTTTTATATCTTGTACAGATTTATATATTTAAAATTATGCAATTATATAAATTTCAAAATTAATTCTTATCTTGCTTGTAGTTTTATCTTGTTTCCCAAGTGGTATACTATTTTCTTAATTTAACTCACTGATAAGTGATAAAAGTATCATTTATCAATACTGTTTTCAATAGAGACTAATAAAAATTGAAAATAATTTCAGGAAAAATATTAATTAATGAAAACAACTAACCTAACAAAGGTGGCAGCCAGTTGACATTTGCCTCAGTATGCGAGTCTAAGAAAATTAGAACTTCAGCCTTAGCTTCCCTTGCTCCCGCCAGACGTGCTCGAATCAATCCTGATCTTTCAGGGAGACGCAATACTCGCACTTTTGGCAAGTGTTTTGCAATGTACTCATCTAGAGGACCCTTGCATATTTCTAAAATTATATTTATATTAGACAATTTGATTATTGTACACAAATTTCAATTATTACTATTTAGAAAGTAGGATTAACTACAAAATTATTACAGGAAAACTCACCCTTAGAGCTGAAATCATCCACCAAAATGATTTCCTTGATGAGGTGAGAAGGAGAACGCTCCAGTACAGAGACTGCTGTTCTTAATAAAGTGCTGATATGCTCATTGTGAAATGGAACCACCACACTTACTTGGGGTAACTGTGACACATATTTTTTCTTCTTGCAACTATAGCACAAAAATAGCTGATTAATGAGAGAGAGAGAGAGAGAGAGAGAGAATATGCAGTAAATTTACACACCCTGGATGTCTTATGTCTGGTAAAGATCGGTTGAGAGCAATTTTATCACTTGCTAGTGCATTAAATCCATTAACTTTGTATAGCTCCTGCTTCTCATGTTCATCCTCAGATTTAAGGTGTACAGGCTGCCCTTGCTCTCCAGGTCCTATGCATAAAAAATGCATTTATATAAAATATATTATTGTAATGTATTTGCTTTTTTTTTTTTTTTTTTTTTTTTTTTTTTTTTTTTTTTTTTTTTTTTTTTTTTTTATAATAACTTACCTTTCCGTAAATTATCTGCACGAATCTGATCATAATTATTCCAGTCTATTTTATCTGTAGGATCTATCAAGATTTTTACCTCCTGAAATAAACACAACATTATGCTAAGTGTTTGATGAAAAGCAAAATATATTTGCAGTTATTACTTACATTTTGAGGGAAATCTCTCTGTGCTTCAGCATGAACTTCATTGACTCCAGGAGCAATAGGCATAGCACCACCAACATCTATGAGAGGTTGTTCTGATGGTCCTATCAGTCTTAGTGTGAGCATTGTGCAGATCACTATCATGGCAGCTACAAGGGCAAATTTGAGCAGAGTCCGCACATTGCGTCGGAGCATCATCTTGATGAGTTGTATAAGCTCACTCTGAAATACAATTTTTTTTCTATAAAAAAAAAATCTAACACATATCTTTTAAAATTTAAGACACTGCATTGTAGAATAAGACACAATTCACAGAAATGCCACATAGCCCTCGATATATATAGAGTATATATATAATATATACACACACACATATAAAAATATAATATATGTGTGTGTGTTATTTTATCGATTTATTTATTTTATCATTTTATTGGTTTATTTAATTCATGATATTTTTTTTCATGAGAATATATATCTCATATAATATGTATACTAATTATGAGTTCTTATGTAATATACACTACAATCTTACATAAAATGAAATTTAAAACTTTAATATGATTTGTCTTTTTAAATTTTATGTACAACATAAGTATGTACAGTAACAGAGCGGTGGAAGTTAAGGGGGAACTTGAGAGGACCTGTCCCCGCAAAAGAATCTTGAATTTACATTGGGCTTATATGGAACCTCCCCTCTTTTTTTGCATCCCCTTAATTAAAGTCCCTGCATAAGAGTCAAAGCCAGTTCTAAGTTCTAATATGGTGTGTACATTACATACATACTTACAGCAGTAAAAAAATTCTTTTACCGGAGCGCTCAATGCCAAAAAAAAAAAAAAAAAAAAAAAATCAAGATAGCTCCGGAGCCCTCATAAGCGCAATGTTAAATTTTCAACTTTTTACTGGAGCACTCCGGTTAATCGCTCCGGCTTTTACTTTAAGCCTCGAGAGTATGTATATATATTATGTACAATAAAATATATATGTATAGGTACTACATACTATACACATACGATCTCACGATCTGTCATGGTGTCATGTCATATTGCATTATTTTTGCATGTCATGTGCAATTACGGTATAATACATATATTTTGTATTTAATTGTATGCCGGTGATACATGGATATACATACATCATATCCTGATCATTTTGATACGTATACATATAACCGGCGGTCTAACATAAATTAATATAATATATGTTTGTAACATTCATACATACATATAAATCATATGCACATTATAGGAATTATATGTTAATTTGTTATACATACATAAAATTAACTCACATAAATTGACGACTTTCTGGTACTGTTTATATAGTAATGATGCTCTGTGTGGTCGCTCTGTATGGTGCTTTCTCAATATAAAATCATTTCCTGACGTGGCACCAAAGCCCACGGTTTTTGAGTGAAATGCATATTAAAAAGAAAGAGAAATAAAATAGCACTTTTATTGTCTGCATGCACAAAAAAAAAAATGATTTTTTTTTATATGTACACTGCGCGTGGGCACGCTCCAGTAAGTATCGGTCTTGTAAACAATATAATGGCCCGTGCTATGTTTACAAGTTTTTATCACGTCTCTGCAATACCCACTTCATCGAAGTGGTCTTCAATATCACGAAAATATAAGCGATAAAGTAGCAGCAGGTTCTTGTGTTTCGTTTCGTGTTTCGTCACCGACCACCGACGGGGTGGTTCGGATTTCCGCAAATGAGACAAACGTGTCGTCTCTAATTCCTCCGAGATTGTTACTTTCTGGCTGACTCTGTGAAGAGCAAATCGGAGCAAAAATGGCCGAAGTCAAGCAATGATCCTATTATTTATTTAGACTTGAATCTTTATCGGCATTTGGGAAGTCGCGCGAAATTTAAATATAGAAATTATATTGAACACTTTTCAATATTTGTCACCGAGTTTTTGAGGGGGAATTAAAGATCACCCTTCGGAGGGGGGGGGGGGGGGTAGAAAAACAATGGAGTTGGTATATTTGGGGTGAAAGTTTTGACCAATACCTGGGGGGTAGTTTATTGGGGGTGAAAAACACCCAAAACTTGAAAATAAGTTTCCGTATTTGATGAAACTCTTACTGGTGGAATCTTAATTTATCTATATATAACGCGTGACAATTAAATTTTCTACACTTATAATAATTTCTCGCCGGGGGATGGTTCACCCTTAAAATTCTCTCCGGTATCGATAGTACAAAAAAACGTTAATTTTAGGGTAACTTCGACCTCGTAAGTGCAATGGTGACCACGCGGTACCTGCACAAAAATATTGTTTTAAATCCATCCCTGCACCCAAGGGGTGTGGTTATATATATATATATATATATATATATATATATATATATATATATATATATATATATTCAGCGGATATAGCCTTAAAAAAATTCGAATTACTTTTATTTTCATCTAAAAATAAATTTTGCTGCTAAAGCGCGCGCGCGCGCTTGCGTGATATATCGCGTGCGAACGCAATATATAGTTTGTTTGTTAACAAATGCCAAAAAACCCTTGGGGGTAGTTCAACCTTTTTATTCGAATTTTCAAATTATAATATATATTTTTTAATTTAAATATATATTATTATACGATACGGCATTTGCCATGATCTCTTTTGAGAACAATTAATAGTGACAACTGCATTTTATATAAATTTACACCCGCACAGAGGTGTTTTGCCCTCTCTTAAAACTCGATTTCTTGGACTTTTTTTTTTTTTTTTTTTTTTTTTTTTTTTGCTTTCACATAACCAATATAACTACAAAAGCGATACACTTATACGTTTTAGAGTAGCCGAGAACGTGCTCACGTGTTCGTCAAATGGAGATGGGTAGGCCTATGACGCCAAGGCGTCCGTACGGCCTACCAATCTCCATTTTCCTCACACGCTGCGCGCGCTCGTTACTCGGATCGAAATCCGATGTGGTGGGCCACAGAACTGTTTGAAGGCATGGCCGCTTATATGCAGTCAAATATGTCAAATAAATTATCTACATAAATTTTTTTTATTTTTTTTTTATCGTTTTTGGCCATATATGGGCATGGCCGCTTTAGCACTGTCTAAAAGTTTTTCTTCTCCATTACTAAAAATACGCGATCTGCTCAAAAAAAAAAATAATAATAAAATAAAAAAATAAAACACCGCCTCTGTTCGACCCGCGCGAGTCTCTTTTATAATATGAAGGCCGCTGTTTGTGTGTATATATGTATATATATATATATAATATATATATATATATATATACATAGAATAGACCCAGTAAACATCCGGACACTGAAGACAGTCTTGAAGACAGACCCCGATACGTCTGTGATATGTAACCATATGTCTTTGGCCTTATTTGTATAAAACAAATAAATTTTTGTCCATAATAGTAACATGAGAGTATTGCTTAGCATTTTGTCTATCTAATTGGTACAAAAAAAAAAGAATTTTATAGAACTTTAGAAAAGTAGTGACGTCTTTCAACAAGACGTTAATGGGGCATATAGAAGACGTTGAAAAATTATGTTTAAATAAAATGAATAAAAGTAACACTAAATATAAAAATGTTATATTTTTACATTTGAAAATAACAATTTCAATAAATTTCCTGCGTTAAAGTTAACTGAACATTAATATGTCTCTGATTTGACCCTTTTGGGACAAATCAAAGACGTATGTTTTAAATTTGGAGAATTTAAAATAAGGTATTAGGGCAGCGAAGATCTTTTGCCCAATTAAATTTTACAAAAGTTAAAAACCTATGTCTTTGATTTGTCTCAAAAGGGTCAAATCAGAGACATATAGTAATGTTAAATTCAGTTTCTATAATGCAGCAAATTTACTTAAATTATTCAAAACGTACTATGCTACACATTTTTTATTATTAAAAAAAAAAAAAAGAAAAAAAAATCTACAAGAACTTTATGTGGACCGATCAAAGACGTTTGGAAAAAAAAACGTTGAAGTACAGACTAAATTAAATTTTAAAAAAATGCTACTGTGGCATTTGGTCAAAATCTGAAATTTTGGCAAGAGTTTGTTTAACGTCACTTTTGATCACAAAAATGCGACGAAACAAACATTTTGAAACCGTAAATCTGCTAAACTAAAAGAGGCAGAGCACATTTAAATTTTTTGTGTAATATATAGACAGTACTGGATTTTTTTCATGAAAAATATTGGTCTCAGCTATTATCGATTTTCTAGGAAAAATCGACCAAAATTGGATATTAGCGTTTTTTTCGTTTTGAAACGAACCCTGTGACGTCACAAGTGAAAATAAAAATAATAAGTTTTTACGTTTTGTGCAGAGCTGACTATAGTTGCAACCCCTTGGCACAATAGTTTCCTCAAAATCGATTTTTTTTTTTATTTTTAACGATTTTTTCAAGTTGACAACATTTTTAAAAATCCCGATTTTGAGTCCCGATTTTTTCTATTCCGCTCAACTTAAAATTCAATGTATTTATACTAATATGGATTTTTAGCATCTTAGCTCACTTTCTATATGAAAAACTTGATAGCTTCTAGCTTTTGAGTATTTTTAAATGACGTAAGAAAAATCTAAAATATCGACTATATGGTTACAGTTCAAAAAATCGATAAAAATCGGGTCACTCAAAGTATAGTTTTTTGAGCTCCTTAATGCATGGGATGAATTTTGGTATATAAAAAAAGTGGTCGATTTTTGGAAATTTGCACTAGGACTTCACCTCTGAAGAGTGGATGTATGGAAATCGCGGTTAAGTCCAGGTGCAAATTTCGAAAAATCGACCATTTTTTTATAAACCAAAATTCATCCCATGCATTGAGGAGCTCAAAAAACTATACTTTGAGTGACCCGATTTTTATCGATTTTTTTAACTGTAACCATAGTCGATATTTTAGATTTTTCTTACGTCATTTAAAAATACTCAAAAGTTAGAAGCCATCAAGTTTTTCATATAGAAAGTGAGCTAAGATGCTAAAAATCCATCTTAGTATAAATACATTGAATTTTAAGTTGAGCGGAATAGAAAAAATCGGGACTCAAAATCGGGATTTTTAAAAATGTTGTCAACTTGAAAAAATCGTTAAAAATAAAAAATTATCGAAACTAAGGAAATTACTATGCAAAATTGTTACAATTATAGTCAACTCTTCATACACTTTAAAACTTAATATTTTGATTTTTATTCGTGACGTCACAGAGTTCGTTTCAAAATGAAAAAAAAAAAAAAAAAAAAAAAAACTAATATTGAATATTGGTAGATTTTTCCTAGAAAATCGATAATAGCTCAGACCGATATTTTTTCTGTAAGGTATCCAGTATTGTTTATGTATTACCTTAAAAAAAATGTAGTCTGACGCTTTATTGTTTGCCAGATTTGCGGTTTCAAAATGTTGCTCCGTCATTATATAGTATAAAAAATGACGTTTAAAGTTTAAACATACTTCCGCTAAAATTTCAGATTTTGCCAAAATTATCAAAATTATTTATATTATTATGGAGTATATTTATTAATTCTGATTGGAGGTTTTCAAAATAGACAGAAGCTATTAGGTTTGAAGTCAAAATTAACTTAATTTTCTCAAAAAGTTTTGCAAAAAAATAATAAAAAAAAAAAAAAATCAAAGAAAATTAAAGAAAGGAAGAAAATTAAAGGAAAGGAAAAAAAGAATATTTTAATGCCAAAAAACTGTAATAAAACTAGAAAAGACCACACACAAAACGTGGAGTTCATTTTGCGTGCGGAAGTTAAATATATATTGACTGATCGCGCTAATAGTCGGCCTAAAAACAGTTGTTCCTTTTTTATTATATAGTCAAAATATAGGGTGTATATGCATGTTGAAGTCGACGCCTTGATGTTGGATAACTCGAATAACATATGGGGAATATAGGACAGTAAAATAATTTTGCCAGTTTAAAACCACTTTGCAATATTTATGAGAGTTGAGAGTATTGCATGCTGTAAATATATTATTATGTTAAATTTGTATCTCAAATTTGTGAGAGAAAATAACGCAATAACAAAATAAATCAACTGATTTCGCAAAGAAAATTAGCTTAATGAAGTTTGTCCTATGCTGAGCAATGTTAATTATTCACTACTCCAGTATGGCCTCCAAGCGCAATAAATATGACGTCATCCGCGCATACACGCCTATTATTGTTTCGGCAGAAAAAAGAATAAAAGTTTTATCAATTTTTCATGGTTTCTTTACAACCATTTGTGATGCGTGTAAAACGTGGCAATATATAAAAGTCAAATTACATTTCTACAATGTAAAAAACAAATTAATAATTATGTGAAACAGTTACTGAAATTGTTGTCATTCAAAAACTGCTTGTCGAAGCAATAATATATGATTGTCTGACAGAAAAATCTGTTTTCGCGGCTACATTTGAGTTAAAGTATGTGACAATTGACGTCACATATGTTAGCCAATCACAAACTCGCATTTTGCCGCTGTTTATGCCGTGCAGCCAATCACATAAGCGTGCGCATTGGTTATCTCTGCGCATTGCTGCTTATGCCGCAGCGACGGCGCCGACGGCAGAATCAGGGCAGAATGCCGCCAGCCGCCGAGCAGGGTTTATCCCGCTCACCCGGGGATTGTCATTGTGAAGGAAATGTTGTGTGTGCAGTGTTTGTAACGTTTCATGGTCCATATTATTACTAATTATTATGGTATTTACTACAGCTACGGTGTCGTAATTAATGGTAAGTAATTTACTGTAGACGTTCCAGATATTAATAAGATATAAAAGTTGTTAATGGAACGTTTTTTGTGGTTTTATGAGGAAAAAACAAACGGCACAAAAGCTAACAAAGAGGGACGCCTGACTTGGACTCTTTCTTCCGGTAAGACTTTTCTTGGGAACGGATGATGGGATAGCGTTTTTTGTAAGTTTTGAACACTTATAATCTATTAAAATACTTACTTGTGAAATAGTACGTATATTATGATGTATATATTACCAATGGAGGTTACCGGTTTAGCGCGTGGGGAATGCTAAGGGGTCCCCTAATTTAACATTACGCTTATGAGGATAAACACGTTATTAATTGTCATTTTTGAGAAAACTACTCCACGGATTTCGGAGAAATTTAAATGAGTAATACTGGACATACTTTTACGTGCTTTAAGTCATATAGTCTTTTATTTTAAGCGTTTTTTTTTAAACCGATAACCTCCATTACATTGTGGTTTGGAGGTATGTATATGATGCAAAAAAAAAATGCTTTTGCAATAACTATAATGGAAGTTATTGGTACAGCATAAGATAGTATAATTGTATGGGGCTTATATGCCCCATATATGTACAAACAATGCGCAAATCTCCGTTAAAATACATGTTATTTCAATGTATATGCATATCATGGACTTAAATATTTAGTAAAAGATATTGTACATACGCAATTTAAAGATAATTTTCCGTTGCCGATAACTTCCATTGTTAGCATTAGAAAAAAAAAAAAAAAAAAAAAAAGAGAAGAAGAAAAATATTAATTTTTAGACATTAAGGGAGTAGGGTACCGAATTTATATCTCAAAAACTAGAAGTGATTTGTGTCTAAATTTGGTGTCATTTTGTAGCTAACAATTACACCTAGCCGTGATAAAAATATCATGAAGTTTGACCGTCCCGAAAAAAATAAAAAAAATAATTGAAATTAACATTGGGCCATATACCCTAGGCTTAAAATGTCAAAAAATCATATAAAATTAATTTGCATGATGACCCCCCAAAATTTTTATACATTTCAAATTGCCTTAAGCTGATGTGCCATTGCGCAAAATTTCAGAGTTTTTTGACGAGAGAAGTTTGAGTGTAATGGCCGACGTCAATACCCTACACCCTTAATGTTTATATGCATGGTACCTAACAAATAAATGGTTATTTTTGTGCTTACTTACTTTTTTTTTCTTTTTTGTATACTTTTTGTATATATTTATGATTTGAACTTGATAAGAATGAAAGAATTAAACTGCGCATGCCTAAAAAAAGTTTCAGTCTCAAGCGACTCACTTATATCCCCGGCTCAAAAAACAAGACGAACCAATGAATGTGTCGTATTTTGTTGGTCATGAGCCAATTACTGTTACATTAAGATTCACTTTCCTTTACAGAACGAGATGATGTTATCATCACACTTGATCAATATTTCTCTCTGTCTAAAACCCACACACACATACTCTCACGTCTTTCATGTAAAAGCTGCATAGTATAATATATTGTTAGGAAAAAAATTATAATTTGAATAGTCGGTGCATGATATGTATATATCTGTGTATATACTGTCTTAATGTGCTTTATTATTATTTCAGATAATATTGGTGAAGTCCGAGGGAAATATTATGGCTGTACCCGCACACATATGTACCACTGCAAGCAGGATAAAACCCGCAGGACTTCACTGCAATATTAAGTATAGTGTTTTGCAGGTGATAATGATGTCCGATGGTTATATTATTATAGTGTACCCATGTACCACTCTAGCAACTAGTCTAACTCTCTATTTCTCTCTCACTCACTCATATATGCATATGTTGTAATGTTATTACAGTTTCCACTGCTGGACATTGCCAGGATTCATGACGTATAGGAGACGTAAGGGAAGAAGACCATCTCTCTCTCTCTCTCTCTCTCTCTCTCTCTCTCACACTCACTCACTCACTCACTCACTCACTCACTCACTCACTCACTCACTCACTCACTCACTCACTCACTCACTCACTCACTCACTCACTCACTCACTCACTCACTCACTCACTCACTCACTCACTCACTCACTCACTCACTCACTCACTCACTCACTCACTCACACACTCACTCACTCACTCACTCACTCATATGTTAATGTTATTACAGTTTCCAATGCTGGACATTGCCAGGATTGATGACCTATAGGAGACGTAACGTGAGTGATAGCAGAAGACCATATCTCTCTCTCTCTCTCTCTCTCACACTCACTTACTCACTCACTCACTCACTCACTCACTCACTCACTCACTCACTCACTCACTCACTCACTCACTCACTCACTCACTCACTCATATGTTAATGTTATTACAGTTTCCACTGCTGGACATTGCCAGGATTGATGACCTATAGGAGACGTAACGTGAGTGACAGCAGAAGACCATATCTCTCTCTCTCTCTCTCTCTCTCTCTCTCTCTCTCTCTCTCTCTCTCTCTCTCTCTCTCTCTCTCTCTCTCTCACTCACTCACTCACTCATATGTTAATGTTATTACAGTTTCCACTGCTGGACATTGCCAGGATTGATGACCTATAGGAGACGTAACGTGAGTGATAGCAGAAGACCATATCTCTCTCTCTCTCTCTCTCACACACTCACTTACTCACTCACTCACTTACTCACTCACTCACTCACTCACTCACTCACTCACTCACTCACTCACTCACTCACTCACTCACTCACTCACTCACTCACTCACTCACACACTCACTCACTCACTCACTCATATGTTAATGTTATTACAGTTTCCAATGCTGGACATTGCCAGGATTGATGACCTATAGGAGACGTAACGTGAGTGATAGCAGAAGACCATATCTCTCTCTCTCTCTCACACTCACTTACTCACTCACTCACTCACTCACTCACTCACTCACTCACTCACTCACTCACTCACTCACTCACTCACTCACTCACTCACTCACTCACTCACTCACTCACTCACTCACTCACTCACTCATATGTTAATGTTATTACAGTTTCCACTGCTGGACATTGCCAGGATTGATGACCTATAGGAGACGTAACGTGAGTGACAGCAGAAGACCATATCTCTCTCTCTCTCTCTCTCTCTCTCTCTCTCTCTCTCTCTCTCTCTCACTCACTCACTCACTCATATGTTAATGTTATTACAGTTTCCACTGCTGGACATTGCCAGGATTGATGACCTATAGGAGACGTAACGTGAGTGATAGCAGAAGACCATATCTCTCTCTCTCTCTCTCTCACACACTCACTTACTCACTCACTCACTTACTCACTCACTCACTCACTCACTCACTCACTCACTCACTCACTCACTCACTCACTCACTCACTCATATGTTAATGTTATTACAGTTTCCACTGCTGGACATTGCCAGGATTGATGACCTATAGGAGACGTAACGTGAGTGATAGCAGAAGACCATATCTCTTTCTCTCTCTCTCACTCACTCACTCACTCATATGATTATGTTATTACAGTTTTATTACAGGATAGTTATACTGGATATAATTTTAATAATGCAGAATAATACTGAAGTAACGGCCAGCTCCATTACTCTCCATGGGTTGTTCCTTTGTATCTTAGATAGCAGTAGAACTTCCTACGATGAGAGTGGCAGTTCCTATTACAGGATAATACTGAAGTGACTGCCAGCTCTAGCACTCTCTATAGGTTATTAACTATCTAAATTATTTTTGCAATTATCAAGGCTGCCATAGCAGAGAACCCGGATATGTCTTCCAAGTGCCCTCAAAAAGGACGTTACATTTAGAGTGCATTTTTTTAAAAATTATTATTATTATTTTTTATTTTGAGCAAGCAATAGTTTTAAATGTTTTATAGGTGTGAAGTTAAGTCCTCTTTTTGAGTTGTTTGATATTATTTACAACAAAAGGTGCTGCCATAAGAGAACGTCCCTGCTATGACTTCCGTAGGTCTTTACTAAGGACGTAGCACATTTACGGTGCTAATTTTTCATTTGTACAGGTAATATTTTTAAATGGTTCTTATAGGTAAGAAGTATGAGTCTCTTAAAAAAGTCCATATTGAGTTTGTAACAAATATATAAGTATGCATAGGGCAACGTCTCTGATATGACTGGCATACGTCTTTACTAAAGACGTTACATATTTAGGGTATAGTATTAAAAAAAAAAAAAAAAAATCGTGGAACAATACAACCTATAGGTATTCCTCACATATATCTTTGATCTGCCTCCAACAAGACGTCCTCAAGACGCGGACATTAAAGACGTAGTTTCGAGACAGACTTTAAACAGCGTCTTCGAGTCATTGCCAAGACAGTCTTCGAGACTGTTCTTTTGTTTTATGGGGAGATGGGTATATACATCGCGGGTGGTGCCTATAGACGTCTCAGAAATGTCTCGCTATGTGTGTTTTATATATCTATGTATAAATTTTTAAAATATTTCCGAAAATAGCGCGCTGCGTGTATCCGTCGGCACTTTTCGACACAGAATCACAGGGTCCACGGAAAACGACCGCGGGGATGCCGAAAATAAAGACATCTTACTAAAAAAAAAATAAAAAATGCGTCCAAAAACTGTGTTTTACCGATTTTTTAAAGTTCAAAGTGGCGCCAAAAATCGGCTATGGCGATTTTCGGCAATCTGACTGCTGTAATCGATTTATGGACGTATCCTTTGACACGTGCGTGAGATAAATGATTTTTGTTCAGTTTTGACCAAAACCACCCATTCTGGCCACGTTTCGACACGGAAGCAATAGTAATCGCCATATTTCGGCAAGTTACAGTAGCAGATCATCAAAATTTTTATGCAAGGTAGTACCTAGGTATTTGTGACTGTTTGCGTCGAGAAAACTGCGATTTTCAAATAAGTTCTAATTTTTATCATTTTTTGAAAATTTTTGGCGTTTTTGGCAATAAGTCGACGCCAAATCAACATAAAGTCAATGTTAATTTTGGAAAGCAACCAAAAAAATATTTAACAACAATGTTTCAAGTTTCATGGCCATGAGACGTTTTAAACGGAAGTAAATAGCAAAAGATCGTTCTTTTTTATAAAAATGACAAGATTACCAAGGGGGTACCCTTCCTATTTTTTACGAAAAAACTTTTTGTCAGATTTTGGCAAAGTTGATGTCTACGTAGACCAAATCGAACTCGCTGATTCTGAAAATCCAACTTCCAAGCCCCAAATCCTATTACCAGTTGAACTGGGACCCTAAAACCAGCATTTTTTTATAATTTTTGAAGAACAACCGGATGTTAAGTCTATTTAGGGGTGGGTGGAGGTTATTATAGGCAAACACATGTTTGAATCATAATGTAGGTTACATTTTATTTAAGTTTCACAAACATCGCGCGGCAACTTTTTTTTTTTGCGATTTTTTGAATATAGTGCGTACGTGACGTACGTGCTATATTGTTTTCAATATACCTATTCCCTATTCCCCTACTGCTTGCAGTCAGAGGTGTCGAAAAAAATCCGGATAAAAAATTATTGATCCGTTATATCCGATTTTATATCTGAATCACGATCCGCGCGGCGGATATATTGGATCCGGATTTAAAACGGATCAGTGAATCCGGATAACTTTCTATCCGAAATACGGATTTTAATTTTATCCGGATCGTATATAATCTGGATAATTTTGATCCGGATCGAGATCCGGATTATATTCGGATAATATTGATCCGGATAATTTGATCAAGATCGTGATCCGTTTAATTTTTTCTACATTAATGACCCAGATCACGATTTCATATAATTATGATAAATATTAAGCGAAAAAAAATCCGGATTTCGATATCCGGATAAAAAATTATCCGTTATCCGATTTTCTATCCGGATCTCGATCCGGATACATGAATAGATAATTTGATCCGGATCGTGATCCGGATTTAAAACGGATCAGTGAATCCGGATAATTTTCTCCAAAATTCGGATTTTAATTTTATCCGGATTTCGGCAGCACTAATATATATATATTATATATATTAGTGCTGCCGAAATCCGGATATATATATATATATATATATATATAAAATATTAAATTGATATATATCATTTTTATGGTGGTAATTTTTAACCGTTTTTATAAACGGTTATCTGTTTTTTCCGCATATAAAATTATCCGAACTTGCCCAGCTCGCCGGACGCCAGAGAATATATATAGGCCCGATAAAAAAATGTGTGCGTCTTTTCTTAACTATAATATCTGAGGTACGCTATTGCAGTGCCATCTGCCGGCAGTTTGGTCAACCAAAACTTTGTCTCAGAGTTTGCGGTATGACGATTGTTTCCCACCGACGTCACTAAACAAAAAACAGCTGACGTGACGCTACGCTGACGCCACGGGCCACGCGCCACGCTGCGCCACAGCCCACAGCATTGCAGCAAATGCAGATTGCAGCCAGCCCTGAGCCAGCAGCAGCAGTGTTGTAGTAATGTAATGTAGTAACGATGGATATTCATCGTTACTAACGGCCATGATACAATAACGGCGATATCCAGGCCCGGGAAAAAAATTATAAAATACCAAATTACATGCAGCATCCGCTTATAAATCGTCTAATGATGGGTCCTTGGGCAGTCGATTATTTCAGTTGGGTTCCTTGGGCTACACCTGGCCGAAAAGAATGTAGCAAATAATATAGAAATGCGTTAATTTGATCGAGATGAAAGCAGCATATCTTGATCATTTGTAATATACTTTTTTTTTATTGTATTATGCTCGCTGCTAAAAGAGTTTTTACTCACGATTTCAATTTTTTTCATAACAAAATTCAGCCATATACACTCAAAAATTTAAAAGTTGCATAAAATATGAATTTGTTATATATGCATCAAGATTTATGCATTTGGTGCATTGGATTGCATGGAACATGTGAATCCACCGACCTTAGCTTTTGCTTACTGGAGGCAATTTTTTCAAAATGAATGTCGCAGTTGGAATATATTAGAGCATTATTAATTAAACCTGTATTTATAATTTACTCTCCTTTTGGTATATGCATTAAAAATAATAAAATTTATTTTGTTGATGCATGGTAAATTTATTATATGATTTCGTATAATACAGAAAAAGGATACGTTCATTTAAATCAATCTAACTTCAAAACTGTACACATTATTCTATAAAAACATCAATAAACATTCTTACAAATTAGATGCATGCACATTTTTTTTCCATAGCCAAGTGCCTGAAATTAATTATTTTTAAAATTTATTATTTGTTATATTTGTTTTATTATTATTTATAAAATTATATTAAAAAAAAAAATTAAAAAGAAGTTACACAACAAAAGAGTTTTAATTGCCAATTAAATTCATTGACAAAAAAGTAGAGTTTCCTTGCTCACTGGTACATGGGTTGATTACATTTTAACAAGACAAAGAAAGCGAACAATACTATAGGGCTTTATGTATGATATCGTGTGTGTTTTTTTTTTTTTTTTTTTTTTTTTCAGTCTGGAGACAAGTTAAACAAAGGTGCGACTGCTTGTTGTTATTATTTGTTAGATAAAAAAGGTGCAATTGTTATATAAAAAAATCTTAATTCTCCGGCCAATCCCTAAATAATTTGAAATTTCCAATAAATGCACATAATAATCGCACCAAATAATGGTATATTTAACATTTGGTACTAATTTGCAAGCGCTTGTTAATCATTATACAATTAAATCAATTATACCATATTTGTGTGATTTTTATAAAAGTATTTGATTGCAAATATTATGCAAGAAAAAACTATTGCAATTGCTTAGTGATTGGTTTTTATTCTAATTGAATCATAATTCATAATATGTACATACAAGGAAGAAAAATTGCGGTTGGTATTAATACGTTTAAAAACATATGCATTTAGCAAATAGTTGGTAGATATCAGATCTTGTTGAATTGAAAATTAATAAAACGTAAATATTCTCTAATTTATATAGAAAACTAGAGAATTTTCACGTTTTATTAATTTTCAATTCAACATTCTCTAATCTCTACCAACTATTTTCTAAATATTTTTTTAAACTTATTATTATAGGTATACTTTATATAGAATCATAGTAATATTTTTTTACTTGAAAGTTGAATTAAACAATAAACAGACACACTAGGCACAGCAATTAACAGGCATGGACAAACTTTCTTTCCAGATTGAAAACAATTTCTCTCTCTCTCTCTCTCTCTTTCTATATATCGATGTTGGGATGCAGAAATGCGACCGATGAGAAAAATCATGAGTAAAAACCTCATGATTTTTCTCATCGGTCGCATTTCTGCATCCCAACATCGATATATTATATATATATATATATATATATATATATATATATATATATATATATATGATAAGAAAACTTCTTGGTGAAATACTCGAAACATTCGAAGCATATATATATATATATATTGCCGTGGCCCCGCCCAAAGGGCATACTTGCATTTGGCTACTTTAGATGCTGCGCGTGCATCTGCCCCAAACTTAACATGTAAAACTGAGTGCAAGTACGCCCTTTGTTACACTGGACGAAAATGCATGTATGCCCTTTGTGCGCAGCTAGAGCGATATATATAATACCTCTATCCTATATATATATATATTTTTAACTATTCAGAGGAATAAAAAAAATTTACTGCAATAACACAGATTTCTCATTTTGTCCACATGTTTCCTTCAAAAAAAATAATTATAAGGATACAGAGATTTAAGAAAAGTATATACCGGTATATATGCTCATTAACAAATGCATGATTCAAATAAATTACTAGGTACGGCAAAACATACAATAAAGCAGGGACATAATGTTTGGTACACAAATGTATATGTATATATGTATATATATATATATATATATATATATATATATATATATATATATATATATATATATATATATATATATATATATATATATATATATATATATATATATATATATATATATATATATATATATATATATATATATATAAAAGCACGAATTTCTGATCATACACTTGACAGTTGAATATTTTCTGTTCTAACTCTAAAACTTTGTTAAATTGTAGGTACATATTGTTAAAACAAATTAAATATAGTGATCAAGTATTAAAAGGCAAATAACTTTATATCTGTTTGTCACAAACAATAAAACAAAAGACCAAATATTAATGTACTACCATTTATACAAATGTAATGAAATTCAGTAAGCAAACATAATTGCTTTTACAAACTATGTAACACTTATTTAATGTGGCAAAATGTTAGCCACAATATCTTATATTTTAGTTATAGTTTTAAAAAAATTACAAACTATTTATGAACTACACTGTGTTGTATTTACATGTTAACTGTGCAGTATGATTAAAAAAAAAAAAAAAAAAATGCAATATATTTCAGTTAACACCAAATTATTTATGATGGCAAAATAAAGTGCAAGATTTTTGAATGTAGATCTGTAATGTCCAAGCAGTACTACTAGTTTATATGAAGCAGATTCGGCCAATTTTGTCATATTTTCAGTAGGTATAAAACAAAACTTTCAGGATTTTTATTATGATTATTATTTTCTGAAAAATAGTTCAAGTACAGTAGTCAATCTCTCCCAGTCATTGAATTGAATGTTATCATTTCTATTTACTTTGTCTGGTCTTGATATTTGAAGTTACAGTAATTATGAAGTTGCTGAAGTCAAACATAAGCACACGAGCTCCAACACAGATACAATGCACTACAGTATACATTAGGTACATAATAATATTATATTTCATCAAAAATTTAAATGGTGTATTTCATCACTGACTAGCAAAACTTATTAAAGACATACGTAATATGCATTATTATTTTTCATTACGTGATTTTTTCCCCCTCTACCAACAGTAAATGCCTTGAAAATTAAGTTCTACTGTTCAGTTATTTTATTTAATATGCCATCAAAAAAAGTTCTAGTAATTATGTAGTATTATTTTTGTACCTCAATTCTATATATATACACACTATATTTTTTCAAGTCCAATAGTTAAAATCCTATACCCTTGGAAGAAAATTCTACATTTATGTTATTTGTACATGGAAACATAAACACTATCACTGTTGATCACTTTCCAGAGCCATGCCGCACAATGATGATAAAGTATGTCTTTGCTGGTCAGATTCCGAAATAGTGTCTATTTGATTACCAATGGTAGGTGGATTCTCAAGCAATGTTGCAGATACAGATACAAGATCTGATGATTGAGAATTCATGTCAGTTACAATGTCTTCACTTGAGCCCAGCAATGCTATGTCAGAGTCTAGCAAGGTTGTAGAACTTCTGACATCTGTACAGGAGTTCACCATTTGGGGCTGAATCTGAATGTCCCCACAGGGTGATAAAATCATCTCCTCTTGCTGTAACTCTTGTTGCTGAAGTTGTTGTTGTTGCTGTTGAACAGGTGGGGACGTTGCTGTGTTAGATATCAGTAGTGAACGAGTCAATGAGTTGGTAGTTACAGTTTTCACAACTTTATTGTTCTGGACAACTTCTGAAGGAATTATTAGACAATACTTCCTATTGGATGGTTGTCCAGTAGGACTGACAATCTTTAGAATACGTAGTTTTGCTGGTGAATTTTTCTTTGATTCACTGGTAGATACTACAGTAGTAATAGGAGCTTGTGTTTCAGATTTTATCTGTGCCACTGATGTTTCAGGCTGACAGTTTTGTAGTTCTGGCTCAGGTATATAGCTGAACCCTCGACTCAGTTCTAATAATAAGGATGCTTGTCTTTCTCCTTCTTCTTCTTCTGGTTTTGAAGACATAACATCCATAACTTGGGGTAGCATTTCAGCAAGAGCTGAACCTCCTTGGCCTGCTTCTCCATTTAATGTAGTAATCAACTCATTTATTTCTTGAGACTCACATGGGTCCACGTTTTGATCAGTTGATTCATCACCAAAATTTCGATATTGAAATGCATTTGGTAATATTTCATCAATCTTTGTGTCAATAGAGTTCATGAATGCCTTGACCTGCCATTCATAATCTGTATCCATACTAACTGCAGCTTCATTTTTCAAGATGTGGGCACAAAATTTCATTGCTTGGCCAATATCAAACACATAAGCAGGGTTTCTGAAGGTATTTGTTGCTTGGTCATACCCAGAAACATACAAAATTGCTTGAGTAATCAAAGGCCAATGGTCATATTGGAGAAGATGAGTAAGAGATTCTACTTTACTTTCCAAGCCTTGTGAAGCACGTAATAGTCTCACAAGTTCAATCATTCGTTGAGAGACTGCCAAAATCTTTTGTTCAGGATCAAGACTCATACCCAATAAACGCACACCAAATTTCTGTATAAGTGCATCACATTGAACAGTATGTGCAATTTGCAAGGCTTCTGCTTTCCTGATTTCTTCAGGGGTAGGTTCCTTTTCTTCAATTATTTCAATTGATTGTTTCCTGCTTGTGTTCTGCACTGTTGCTACTTGGGTGTTTTTCTGTTTGTTTTGATTTTGCCACTGCAAGTCATTTACATCCTGAGTAGAGGAAACAACCACAGTAGTTGGTTTCTCTGGCAATTTCTTTTTCTCAATATTTACCACATCTTGGGATTTTCCTTTTAATTCAGATTTTTCCCCACTGTTTTGAGCTGTTTTACTCACTTTAGCTTCAGGCTTTTTCTGCACTTTAACAGGAATTTCTGTACTAGTAGCACGATTTCTTTTCTCTGGCTTTCTCCCATTACTTAATACTTTTTCAGGTGCTGATGGTCTTCCTCTTCCCTTAACTGCTTTGCTAGGGGCTTGTTTTTCTGGTGATGTATTGTGTTGCAAGGGAAGATGCAAGTTCTTTTCAATACAGGCCATATCTTCGCTTGGATAGTTTATTACCTTTGGCTTGGACTTAGGTTGATTTTCGGTCGTTACTGGTGGAGGGGATTTGAGCGGTTTCTTTTCGTCGGCAGGAAATCTGTCTTTCCAAGATGATCGATGAGGTCGTAGACGGGTGCGTACTTCTTCCACACCTGAAAACAAGATATGGAATATAAATTCAGATATACTGTCATTATTCAAGGTTAAATCACAATTTTGGCACAATTGTGATACAGTAGTCTATTTTAACATTTACATCCTGCGCATATTTTTCTCACAATACTGTACAGTAATAACATTAGAAAAATAGTGCCAGTTTTTGAATCGTAAAATTTACTACCGTATCACAATGGTGTGCACTGTACATTAGAAACAGTATTGTGTACAAAATGTAGACCTATAAGGGATTGCAACCAATGATTGGCAATACAATGTTAATGCAACAAATAATCAAATTTTCTTAATAATTAACAGTCACGACAAGGAAGTTGCAAGCAATTTAAGTGACCGGTACTTATTTTTAATAGTTAACACTGTGAGAATGTAAATTTATTGCCCCTTGCCTTCTTTATTAGTATGAGTGAGTTGCTCGCCAGGACAGTGCTGCACCAGACGTTCGCCTCCTTCTTCTGCAGGCTCTACGGCAGGCAGCTGCTGCACGACAACTCGAACTTCGTTGCCTGGATTTTCATTCTGAAATTTCAAAGAAACACTATGTTTAAAAAGTGACACACATCATAGAACAAGAAAATATTCATAACAATAATAACAAGTACCGGTATGTTTATAATATTTTCAGTGTATGTGTGTACAACTTGAAACATAACCTACTCTACATAATTTTATAATGCATTTAAACATACAGTACCATAAATATGTGATTCAGAGCTTTGAAACAACAACTTTAAATTTATAGTAATGAAAACATTATAGCCCTATATTCTGCTAAGCTAACCACCAGCCAACTTCTGGTTACCTGTTAAACTCAGGTAAGGTCCAACCTTTTACATTATTAAATAAGTGGGCACCTATAATAACAACAGTTCCATGCATATATGTATACACACTATGGAAACAATCAAGATGTACTTGTGCGTGGTTTTGAAGATGTACATAGTATAATTACATATCGATGTTTACCCGTCAAAGTGAACGTACTACACTTTACAAATTTTACTCAAAATGAACGATCTACGTTTGGCGCTTCTACACGTTTTAACATGAGAACTAGATGGGAGAACTTGGAATTTGTAAAGTGTGGAACGTTCATTTTTCCCCAAATTTGTAAAGTGTAGTACGTTCACTTCGACGGTTATGCATCGATATAATGTATCATATTAAATGTATGCACATAAAGATTATGTACTGTTATACCATGTTTTTTTATGTATCATTCATTGCATTCTTTCTGCATAACATGTTGTGTAAACACATTTCATTAACGTAGAAATATTTAAGTATGATATGTATGTATGTACATAAACATAAT
The DNA here is from genome assembly GCA_949318235.1 of Ecdyonurus torrentis. Classification (NCBI taxonomy): domain Eukaryota; kingdom Metazoa; phylum Arthropoda; class Insecta; order Ephemeroptera; family Heptageniidae; genus Ecdyonurus; species Ecdyonurus torrentis. The sequence continues at coordinate 10,597,750 of OX439128.1, read as the reverse complement.
GTATGGCATTAAATATTTATGAATATTATGAATTTATGTATGATAAAATATGTAAATTACAAATACATACATACATTATATATGTACATACGTATGTCATACATATGTAATCCATACGTTTTGCACGAGTGATCTATAGTAAATAACATTATCAGTTTCATTGTTTATGATAATTCGCTACGAAATGTTTAAGCACTTTATAATTCATTGTAATTTTAAAATTTTGTTTGCAGGGTAATTCCTATAATCAGATGAAGATTTACTTTAACCCGTACCGGTCCTATGTTGACGCTCATGTCTGGCTTGGAAATATGGAGGGAAGCCGCGCTACCGGGACGACCACTCCGTCTTGGCATCTCCGAAGAGGCAAACACAGAAATTTTTGACAGGCAGCTAAAAGAAACTATACTGGTACTTTTAACACTAATTGAACTAAGATTAAGATACTATATTGAACAATATTGAAGATTTTTATAATGAAATCATGGCGGCCATGATAACAACAAACATAAACAAATTTTTTTGCCCCACCCCCTGATTTGGCCAACATAACAAGAACAAATTTTTATATTTGATCGATTTGGGCTTTAGTACTGGCTCTAGATATAAAACTAGACTCTAATTTATATACAAAGCAATGTTTTGGTTTGATTTAGATCATTTTCTTATATTTATTTAAGGCCACAGTGGGTAAAATTGGTTTTTGAATATTTTAAGTTTATTATTTTTAATGTTGGCTTGATTGACTATGACGTCATTATAATGTCAGCTGACGGTGACAGCATTTTTTATAAATTTGTGATTTGTTATTGATGATTCTTCCTTAAAATCTCTGGTAAATACAGCCGAAAAAAATCAAATAGTTAGAATATTTAATAATTGCTATTCGTCCATTTATAGAAATATTATTATTTTGGTTATCTATTTTGAATTTTGTTCAAAAAATAAAAACCAAACTACTACTCCCCCTTGTTGAGTCTTAAAACAATTGTGTTGCTCATGTATTAATTATTTTATAATAAAATAAATCGAAGAATGATTATTTTATTAAAATTGTATATGTTTTAAACTGCGTGCTGTTTGATACTATTTCTTCTTTTAGGCACTATGGATGACGATACAGAAGCAATCATGTCCGTAAATAGAGATGAAGATGACGAGCCGGAGGTTGTAAACACTACAGGCTGCTGCAGCCCAGCCCATATCTGCAACCGTGGTCTTGCTCTTCTACTTATGTGTATACTAGGATTTGGTTAGATTTATTCTTTTTATTTGCGCTTCTAAATATTATTATCTATTTGTGATATATTTCATACTCTATATTATGTGTGTTATAGGTTCTTATTTCTGTTACGATAATCCTGCTGCACTGCAAGATAATTTTAAACATGATATGGATTTAACTACAACTCAATTTGTGTATCTGTATTCGTGGTACTCTTGGCCTAATGTAGTACTGTGCTTTGTAGGAGGATTCCTTATAGACAGGTAATATGATTATAAAATTATTGACTGTAAATTTATAGTTATGTAATTATAATTGTTCTTGTGTTTGCAGAGTATTTGGAATACGTCTCGGTACAGTTATATATGCATTCCTTGTTGTTGTGGGTCAAATAGTGTTTGCTATGGGTGGACTCTTAGATGCATTTTGGCTCATGGTAGTTGGCAGATTTATATTTGGGTGAGTATAAAAAAATCTAAAAATAAGTTGTAGTCTTGTAAAATCTACGATACAATCAAGTTTACCTAGACTCAATAAATCCACTAATTTAAGTAATTTCATTGAATTTCATATGTTTCAGTATTGGAGGAGAGTCTTTAGCAGTGGCACAAAACAATTATGCAGTTCTATGGTTCAAAGGAAGGGAATTGAATATGGTATTTGGCTTACAATTGAGCTTTGCCAGAGTTGGTTCAACTGTAAATTTCAATGTAATGGAGCCACTTTATAACTTAGTGAGCAAGACTTATCATGGATACACTTGTACTGGAGTGGTATTGTTAATTGGTATGAATATCTTCTAAAACTTAATTAATTTCAGCCTAAGATAGAAATAATTTCTTTCTCAGAAGGTGTCTTATCAGTTTAACACTCACTTTTCCTCAGTTTGTCATCAACTTTTTTCTTTCTATTAATTATTTTTTATTACTTTAGTCAGTTGTAGTAAGTCAATTTAATCCCATAATTTTATTATCATTTATTCATTATTAATAAAATTTTTTTTTTTTCAGCTTCTGGCACGACAGTCTTATCTTTGCTCTCAGCATTGTTTCTGGCTTGGTTAGATAAGAGAAGAGATCGTATGTTAGGAGCATTGGGACAAAATAATACCTCGGAAGAAGTTGTTCGTCTATCTGATATCCGTTATTTTCCTACTTCATTTTGGCTTGTAGCTATGGTTTGCGTCTCATACTACCTTGCCATCTTCCCCTTCATAGCACTTGGAAAGTGAGTAATCTTTCCTTTCCTTTTTTTTTTTTTTTATATATATAATTTACTTTTGAAAACTTCATGGTTTTTACACCACCACATGAGACTACAGTTAAAGTGCGAGATCAGCTTGCCACAGCCTATTATTATATGCAATGATAAAGAAAAGGATAGAAAAACCAGCAAGGGCCTTACCACAGTAGAAGTTCTATGGAGAGGTCGAGGTCTTGCATGGCACAGTATAATGTTATAAAAGTTTCTTTATAACTTGAGAGCTTTCGTCATATGATAATGACATTATCAATCAAAAGAGAAAATTACTTGAGCACATCACTGAGCAGTGTCTTGTCTTGTACTGCCGTGTTATGCTCTTGCTGGTTTGGAGTTGGTGGAGAGGGGTGGGGGTGGAGTAGGGAATCTGGGAAGGAGTGTGAGTGAGTGAGTGAGGGAAAAGGTGGGGAGGGGAGCGGGAATAGGGTATATTTTTGAAATATGTTAGCGAATATGAAGTCCAGGCAGCCCTTGGGCTTTTCTTTTATAACATTATAACATTATACAGAAACTTTTATAACATTATACTGTGCCATGCAAGACCTCGACCTCTCCATAGAACTTCTACTATGGTAAGGCCCTTGCTGGTTTTTCTATCCTTTTCTTTATCATTGATCCTAACCGCGATGGTTTTTTCCTTAAATTGAATATATTTATTTAATGTAACAATTAAAAAAAATTTTATTTAGTAAGAGTGTAAAAAAGTTTAATTTTTACCTGAGTGATCGTTTCATTTTCCTTTTCCCTTACCTTACATTGAATTAAGCACACTATTAATAATATTAGCCTCAACTATTATATTTGAATAATAATAATTGTTTGTCTGTATTTCAGAGTATTTTTCATGCGCAAATTTGCGATGCCGCCAGATTCTGCAAACTTCATTAACAGTCTTGTGTTCATCATCTCTGCCATTGCATCTCCTTTGCTTGGTCTCATGATAGATCGTGTAGGGCGTAATGCATTTTGGGTGATTGTATCTGTAGGCACCACCCTTGGCTGCCATTCTTTGCTGGCATTTACATTCCTAAACCCATACATTGCAATGGTGAGTTGATACAATTTGTCAGTGTGATAAGTAAACCAATTTAAGTCTTCATAAGGTACAGCACTCCCCTTAAGGACATTACAAGAACATTTGAATCAGCCAATCAGAGCATGGCAAAGTGACATCATAAGTTGTGCATGTAAACAAACCTAGCTTAAAATATTTTGCTTGTTGACAATTAACATCCACAGCCTGTGACAGGTGAAGGGTAGCAAGGCGTGCTCTGATTGGTTGTTCTCCATGTACAAATTTGAGTTACCGTCTCACTGAACGCTGTACCGGTACCTTATGTTGAGTTACATTGATTACAAACAAGTATTGTGCAATTATAATGATGTCACAATCATAAAATAATGTTATTGGTGTATTAGTTATGAAACCAAATTATTTTTATTTTGGGAAATTGAGCTGTTAATTGACGAATGCAAAGCATCCCTTTCAATTAACAGCTCAATTTCTTATTCCTCAAATTTTCAAGTTGATCTGTGTGTTATCCTATCATCTTTTTATCAATAAATAGGGTATATGCGGATGACGTCATATTTATTGCGCTTGGAGGCCATACTGGAGTAGTGCATAACATTGCTCAGCATAGGACAAACTTCATTTAAGCCAATTTTCTGTGGGAAATTGGTTAATTTTTTGCTAATTGTTATTTTTCTCACATACTTAAGATACTAATTTAACATATTTACAACATCAATGCTCCCAAAAATATTGCATAGTGTTTTTAAACTGGTAAAATGATTTTCTGTCCTATGCTACCCATGTTATTGAGTTATCCAACATGGTGTTGACTTTAACATGAATGCATAGACCCTATTGATAAAGTTGCAAAGTTGATTTATTTCCTTAATTTCACATACACACATAAGGAAAAAAACAACTACATCATGTTAAATTAATGAAATGCAAAAATTAGCAAATTTGCATACAAAATGTGGCGTGGGATCAATTTTCTATTGTAGATAGAGTCTAGCATAAATATTGTATTATCATTATTTTCAGTTTAATGCACTCGAGTCTCTCAACCTACTATTTATCTATTATTATTTTAATTATAAATATAAAAATGTTATTTTTTTTTAATTAAATACTATGTAAGTACTTATTTTCAATAATTTAACTTTTTGCCATTTAAATTCAAACCGCAATGTTGTTTTTTTCTCAAATTTATATACTATTTATTTAAATTAAAAGTTTAAAATCTTCTTTCTACAGATTGGGATGGGCTTATCCTACTCGATGCTTGCTAGTGCTTTATGGCCCATGGTAGCACTAGTTATCCCTGACCATCAACTAGGAACTGCTTATGGCATGTAAGTAAATTACCTTTTACTTTGACAAGCAGATATTGACAATCATTCTTGTGTTTTTAGTGCTCAGGCTATGCAGAACTTGGGCTTAGCTGTAGTAACCCTAGTTGCTGGAATGGTGGTTGATCAAGGAGGGTACCTGTTGCTGGAGGTTTTCTTCCTTGGATGGCTCTGTGGTGAGTATTCCTGTGATGTATTACAGGTTCTTGTTAGAAGACGTGTATATTTGAATTTAAAAAGTTAGTTCATGCTCCTGAGCAGCTCATGAGCTTCTGTGTAATTTCCCTATACCAAAAAATTTCTCTAATGTTTGTACAGTAGTTCAAAATTTTGCCACAACAATCAAAACATACCCTTTTATAGTGTAATCAATGAAAGGATAGGAGAAACCAACTAGCGCCTTACCACGATGAGGTCCGTAGCTTGGTGAAAGTCTTGATGGCACAGGTTACACAAAAATTTTGCATAGAGCAACTGCAGAAGCGGGCTGTTGCCCTTGAAACGTCGTAGTAAACTTGTAAATATTTGTGTAACCTGTGTCATCATTCTTTCACCAAGCTACTGACCTCATCGTGGTAAGGCGCTTGTTGGTTTCTCCTATCCTAATCAAGCAATAAATATTGGTTAAAAAAAAAAGAAGAAGAAAAAATGAGGCTTATGTGAATTTTTACTTTTTGCATGAGAAAGTGTACTGCGCATGAGAGGAAAAATAACATACACTGACAGACAGAGCTGTATTATTATTAACTTTTGGACCCTTTCACATGCCCAGTTATTGATGGATACCAATAGATGGAGCTGGGCTTATGTAAACAAAAGAGAACTTTAATATTAAAGAAAAGGATAGAATAACCAGCAAGGGCCTTACCACAGTAGAAGTTCTATGGAGAGGTCGAAGTCTCGCATGGCACAGTGTTTTGTTATAAAAAAGTTCATTTTATAACTGAGAGCTTTCGTCATATATTAATGACATTATCAATCAAAGAAGAAAATTACTTGAGCACATCACCGAGCAGTGTCTTGTCGATGTGCTCGGTGATGTGCTCAAGTAATTTTCTTCTTTGATTGATAATGTCATTAATATATGACAAAAGCTCTCAGTTATAAAATGAACTTTTTTATAACAAAACACTGTGCCATGCGAGACTTCGACCTCTCCATAGAACTTCTACTGTGGTAAGGCCCTTGCTGGTTATTCTATCCTTTTCTTTAATATTGATCCTAACCGCGATGGTTTTTTCCTGGAAAAGAGAACTTTAATAGAGAAATGACATCCCCATGTTACAGGCACATCCGCATACGCAAAACAGTAAGCCTACAACAGTTTATTTTGAGGCAAAAATAGCAGCCCAGAACAGCCCATTCAGCACCAATCAGAGGGCACAAAAGCACACTTTTGTCGCCTTTGCTATGTCGCATGCTCTGATTGGTGCGTCAGAATGACCTGTTCTGGGCTACTATTGGTGGCTCAAAATAAAGTGATGTAGACTCACTGCTTTACGTATGCGGATCTGCCTAAAACCTGGGGATGTCACTTCTATGTTAAAGTTCTCTAGTAAACAGAAGCAACCATTCACATGCATCTGTCACTATCTGCCAGTATACATTTAATCGGGGGATAGAAAGCTGGGTGTTGCCAGCATTGCCTGTCAGTATTCATTAGTACCCATTAGTTTTAAACCATGTAAAAAGGTCCATTTGTTTACATTGTTACAACTTTATGTAACTGTCAATGGATGTCAAATTTACTTGTCATGTGAATGATTACATTAGACCAATTGCTAAATAGTCCATGTGTTTCTTTTCAGTTGCCCTGTTGTTCAGTGTACTGATTCTCATGCTGGATTCAAGTGGCTCAGGTCTGCTCAATATGTCAGCTTCACAAAGAGACTCCTGGGAGAAGAATAGAGCGTAAGTAACTTGGAACTTGTTTACTAACTGCAACAAACTTTATTACTGCACATTTCAAGTCAATTCTTATTTACAGTTAATTCCTGATTTTGTCTGTCATTTCCCCAGAAGCCATCATTATTGGCATTGCAACATTGAATCTCTGGGTTGCATGTTTTTTTTTTTTTTTTTTTTTTTTTTTTTTTTTTTTTTTTTTTTTTTTAATGATATGAAATATTTTAATAATTATTTAAGGTGGGAAATCAGCTACAGTCAATCGGGGTGACTTTGAATGCCCGGGGTGACTTTACACACCCATTTATCTCTACTTTGGGCACTCATTTTAAAATTTTGAAACATGTCAATAACAATTTTGAACAATAATAAGATTCTTCAAATTTCTAAAATGAGGCCCCCAAGACGGAGATAGTTGGGTGTTCAAAGTCACCCCGGGCGTTCAAAGTCACCCCAGTTGACTGTACTTAAAGATTTGACTAAAAAGTTTTAAAGAAACAAAAATCTGAAATTTTGCACACTGATACATTAGGATAAAGTATCTTTAAAAATGCAAGAAAATTAGTGGGTCACCATGCTTGATTTTTAATTATGATTTTTTGAAGTTTTAGTCCCATAAGAGCCCATGTTAATTTCAATTATGATTTTCTATCTTATCTGATGGTCACGGGTTCTGAAAATTTAAATGTTATCATAAAGTTTCGAAGTTTTCTTTTTAAATTTTGAGATTCAAGCCATTTGAATACAACCCTTAAAGGATGTCTGGCGTCATGAAAAAATGTCTAATTTTCATTGTAAACTAAAGCAAGATAATTTTAAATAATAACTCAAAAAGTTTCATTCAAAAATTTTGATTATTAACCCATTAATTAGATAATTAACTAATATAGATTTTCAGACATCGGCAACATTGGAACAAAAATTTTGAAAGAAATAATAAAAAGTAGGAGACATTTATTTTAGAAATAGGGGAATTCTCCCTCTTTCAGATATATACTGATTGCACACGAAAGTAACGAGTTACCTCAGTCAGTCTCAGGTAAAACTCTGCATTATTTTTTATTACTGAGTGGGTACTTGCATTGCAACAAGTATATTTTAGCCCCTCCAAATCATGGTAGGTGTGCAAAATAAGGAATAACAATGCGAGTACTAGCGGTACTTGCATTGTTATTTTTTTCAACCCTTTCTCAGTGGTCATTTCTCAGGTGAAGGCGGAATCTCAGGCCAATGAGATAAAGTCACCAAATCTAGCATAGAATATAGGGAGCGCTGTTGCCGTTGTGCACTTTCTTTGTGAAGTAGGCTCTACTTCACGAGAATTTTGTTAATAATTAGAAAGAAATCTAATTAATCAATTTAAGGAAAAAACCATCGCGGTTAGGATCAATGATAAAGAAAAGGATAGAAAAACCAGCAAGGGCCTTACCACAGTAGAAGTTCTATGGAGAGGTCGAGGTCTTGCATGGCACAGTATAATGTTATAAAAGTTTCTTTATAACTTGAGAGCTTTCGTCATGTGATAATGACATTATCAATCAAAAGAGAAAATTACTTGAGCACATCACTGAGCAGTGTCTTGTACAAGACAAGACACTGCTCAGTGATGTGCTCAAGTAATTTTCTCTTTTGATTGATAATGTCATTATCACATGACGAAAGCTCTCAAGTTATAAAGAAACTTTTATAACATTATACTGTGCCATGCAAGACCTCGACCTCCCCATAGAACTTCTACTGTGGTAAGGCCCTTGCTGGTTTTTCTATCCTTTTCTTTATCAGAAATCTAATTAATGGGATTTTTTCAAAAAAAATTTGTGGTATAAGTGTAATTAAGTCACAGTAATAAATGAATAGTCAAAAATTCCTTTTTTACGCCAGACATCCTTTAATTAATATGTCTTTGTCTTTGTCTTTTTTTGTCTTTTTTTTTTTTTTTTTTTTTTTTTTTTTTTTGCTGTAATGTTTGACACTGGATGTTTAGTAACAATCTTCTTTAACTTGTTGTATCCCTTTTCAAGGTAGCTAAAACATAAAGGCGTAGAACACCTTGAACAAAAAACTTGTCTAATATACTAACATACCTAAATATCAACGTTGATTTGGCTGTACCCATTGATTTCTAGTTTATTTTCCATTCATGAAATGACGACACAGCTCGCTTGTTTTTGTGTGTGTGTATGGACCAGTGAGCTTTGATGTCATAAAATAGCATCTACCATTTCGTGAATGGAAAATAAATTAGAAATCAATAATTCCAGCCAAATCAACGTTGATATTTAGATATGTTAGGATATTAGACAAGTTTTTTGTTCAAGGTGTTCTAGGCCTATAATAATAATAAAATAATCACCTGTATTTAAAGAGGAAAAAAAACTCTTTTTGAAAAGGTAGGATTGTATCTTTATAGCTTTATCTGTCTCTTACAATTCATATTTACTTATGGAAAAGCCAACTGATATTAATGAGAGTAACTTGGTTGCAGTGCACAGGCTCAGCTTGAGAGAGAGAAACTGCTGGCTTCAGGAGCGATGTCTGATGTTTCACCTCAAGATTTGCTGCATCCACACTCTGATTTCCACATCAGAAACAGATATCTCTCACGCATCGGAGCACCTGTAAGTATCTCAATTACATATCTTATTTCTTTTAACGATATGATCACTTGTCACAGTTACTGATTTTTATTGTTTCAGTTACCTGCTCATTACAGTCCTAACCAAAAAGGAAGAACATATAGAGCATTACGTTAGTAATTTACATTCAGTTTTATGGATGTAATTTACTAGTATGACAAAAAGAGTACCGTGCTTTTATGTTTTTAAGTAATGATATTATTACTAGCATATTCTCTTGTATTTAAGAACAAAAGTATGCGCTCTGTCAATCAATTTTGTAGTTTAATTTTTTGTTTTCTGTTGTGAATGTGTATTTTATACAAAAATGTATGTACACACTATTGTGATAATATATTTTGAGATTTAAGGATTAACCTCAGTCCTGGAAAAATCGGAATATCTCAAAAACAGTTCAACAACTTTAAAAAAATTTATGACCATTAAAAAAAAAAGTTAAAGAAAAACAGATTATCTACAACCTACAGTTAGCATTCTAATCAGAGATAATTAGGCTGACAATTTGCTTATGATTATCTTCTCTCTCTCTCTCTCTCTGATTTTTTTTAAAGTTGGTTTGATAAATTTTGATTAAATTTTCAAATATAGATAATTTTATGCTCTTATTGGCTGCTTTTTGTTTTATATCAAAAAGTCTGTCCTGTTTTGAGAAAATTAAGAGTCATTTTGCCCATTTGAATGACTTGGTCTTTTTGTCTTTTTTTTTTTTTTTTTTTTCATTTTGTGGCATATCTAATTTTGTTGAAAAGTAATAGTTAAATATTAAATTAATTTTAAATTAATAAAATAATAATAATAATAATAATAATGAACTGAATTTAAACGGTAAAATATATTATTTCAATCCTGTGTGCTCGAATATCATGAGGCTATAATAATTCATACATAAGACAAAATCATGGTAAACAATAATAATGTATAATATAAATGTTAGTATTTATGGATAGTGTCCAATAGCAAGAATATTTTATTTACATGATATTTATGTAAATAATTTCATTTCTCGGAGATTTTATATTAAAATTATGTATATTAGTTTTATAGAAATATATATCCAGCACTTTGTTATCTGTATATTGTAATGACCTGTACTGTACACTGCTGTTCACTTAATTTTCTACCCAGCAATACGTCCTAGTTAAGTTTGTTTTAGTTTGTGGTTTAAAGACTAAAACAAAAAAATATTTATAAATGTAATTCAAAGTATTTAGAAGAAATGAAATTGAAAATATAGCCTACTGTATTGTGTATTTCTATGTTCATTTTGGCTACACTTTATAAACCAAACTTAAATTGTAATTTAGAACATAGAATTATTAAAGTATGGACAGTTGACTTAATAATAATAATTAATAAATCAGGTATGATTGAAAAAAGCAAGATGGAATAACACATAGACAGATTTGAAAAATTGGGGAATGGGAAATTGAGCTGTCAAATGTTAGGGACGCCTTGCATGAGAGAGAAAACATTCTTACACAGTCCAAAATTAAATTGGAGAGGCGTCAATAAATGGATCACTTTCAATGAGCAAACTACATATTTAAAATAAAGTTAAACATTTTTAATGTATTAAGTATGGAAAAATCGTTATCATATATACGTTAAAACAATTAAAAGGCTTTCATTGCAAGGGATGCAAAAGATATAATTGAGAGAGTTCATTATTACCTATGCTTCAATTGTTATTGAGGGTGGGCTTGGGGGGGGGGGGGGGGGGGCTTGCATTTAATAATATTTATTGATATTATTATTGTTATTAATCATCAAGACAAGCAAGTCCATATCAGTGTCTTAAACATAAGACAAAAATGAATTTCAATCGTATACAGGCGTGCAGATTATAGTAAAAAATGGTCACATCCCACGGAAATTTATGTGAAAGCTTTTTTTTCTTTTTTTTTTTTTACAAGAGTGGCAGTGTACTCAAAGACTGAAGTTTGTAAAGTTTGTGTGTGTTTTATGTGCTGGGAGAAATGAAATTGACAAATAAACAAAGTTGTTTTGTTAGCTAAAAAAAAAAATGCAATAATATGGTACATTTTTACATGAACTGATAATTTTTAAAAAAATGGATGAGCTGAAGTTTTTGTATCTCCTTTTGGAGATGTTTTACTTATTCATATAAGAAAAGCTTATAACATGTTTATAATATATAGGAAAAAACCATCGCGGTTGGTATTAATTACGTTTAAAAAAATAATTAGAAAATAGTTGGTAGAGATTAGAGCACGTTGAATTGAAAATTAATAAAACGCGAAGATTCTCTAATTTAAATAGTAAATTGGGACTAGGGATGCAAATCATTAGCTTGCGCTAAATAAAAATAGACGTTAAAAGGGATGAGGGGTATAGTGTCAATGTAAAATACGATATACCTAACATCTCACGTTCTCACACTACATCAAAGGCACAACATTATAAAACAGTATCAGACTTACTCTTGGCCTAAGAGCTAAGGCCAAGAGTAAGTCTGATACTGTTTTATAATGTTGTTCCTTTGATGTAGTGTGAGAACGTGAGATGTTAGGTATATCGTATTTTACATTGACACTATACCCCTCATCCCTTTTAACGTCTATTTTTATTTAGCGCAAGCTAATGATTTGCATCCCTAGTCCCAATTTACTATTTAAATTAGAGAATCTTCGCGTTTTATTAATTTTCAATTCAACGTGCTCTAATCTCTACCAACTATTTTCTAATTATTTTTTTAAACGTAATTTATAATATGTTTAGAAATAATTTTTAATATCTAGAACATCCAAACATTTTAGATCTTTTATTTTCTCCCTAGCTAGTAAAAACTGAAATGATTAAATAAAAAATAATAAGCATGGTCTTTACTAAATAGAAATGCTCAATGGTGCATATTAAGTCATGAATTGAGTTTTAATTTCACCCATTCCTATTAATAATAAAACATAACATATTTTTATATGATATGGTATCCATTTTAAAGTTTTCCAATATAATATGCAAGTGGAATTGTAGATTATCAATGTTATTATTTTGTTTATTTTTAATCATGGATTTGTGTTACAGGGTACTGTACTGTATGCAGAATATTGTTCTATTTTTTAAAATAAATATTTTATTTAGAAATTAACATAACTTTTGTCCTTTCTAGGAAATTCAGTTGACACCACAAGCCAAAAATTTGGACGTTGAACTTTAAAGGATAATTATGGTGATTTTATTTTTCCTTAATGGAGGTTATCGGTTTAAAAAAATTCTTTATAATTTTCTATGGCTTAAAACACGTAAAAGTATGTCTAATATTTTTTTATTTAAATTTCCCCAAAATCAGTAGAGCAGTTTTCTAAAAAATAATAATAATAATAATAAAAAAAAAATGTAATTAAAAAAAAATGTGTTTTTACCCATAAGCGTAATGTTAAATTAGGGAACCCTAAGCTTTCCCCGCGTCACCCCACGCGCTAAACTGATAAGCTCCATTATTTTACAAATATTTCACGCTAAGTTAAAATGAAATATTTTTCTAAAAATTTTAGAAATGCATAAAGAAATGGAGAGAAATTGCATAGAAATGGGATAAAAATTAACCTTTTTTTTCTTGCCCGCTTGTGAATTTTATTTATATTAAATATACAGGGTGTTTTTTTTAAAAGTGCGCATTTTAAAACGCATTGATTTTTTATATATCATTTTGTAGCCAAGGGTTAGAAATTTTTAAAACTGTTCTTAAAAATAAAATTGAGTGATCGGTTTTCTTGTACCGAGCGTCAACGTAAAAATGTGCACTTTTTTTTTCCAGACGTCTTTTTTTCTGCAAAAATGATCAGAAATTTGCTTTTTTAACTATCCTTAATTGACAGTTAATGGAGTCTGTTGGCATAAATAAGATACCTATAGCACTCTAACTCTAAACATGTTCTGTGATAAATATGGAAGGATGGGGCCACATTCGTATCAGGGTTAAGGTGACAGCTTTTGCGTTAAACCGAGTTTGGGATGCAAAATTACGACCGATGAGAAAATGCAAGAGTTTAGGAAATCGAAAAACAAAAGTCTTCAAAAAAAATTCTGTAATAGTTAGCAGGTTAAAATTATTTTATTTAAAACGGCTGGTTTATTAGCTTTCTGGTACATTTATTTAAAAAAATATATGACGCATATTAACAAAGTTAATTAATAATGAGTAATTTTTGAGCGCGAATTTTGATCCTATTTTTACAACTACGAAGTTTAATTCGACGTAAAAAGTTTAATTAAGATTGGATTGTAATGGATTTTTTTTACACAAAATACGAAACTTTACAGCGTATACAAAGATGTAATTTTATTTTAGAAATTAAAAAAATTAACAAAGTTATTTGCACATTTGTCATTAAAAAAAATTTAGCGTTAAAATGAAGCAACAACTTTGAAATTTGGCCTCAGTATTCACCAAAACTATAAAAAAAAATTCTTAAAAAATAATTAATTTTTGATAATTTGTTACAATTTTACGATTTAATTTAATACTTTAGAATAATTGAGAAAAGTGAAGCCAATGCGCGAAAGAAAAAAACATGGAAAATCTTGTGAGCTACTAAAAATTCATCTTGCTAAGCAACTACGTAATTTTATTTTCGTCTATCAAAGACATCAAATTTTCATACGGTACCAACGAAATAGCCTAATTATGCAAAATATAAAACAATTACCCAAACAAAATGTCCCTGAAATATTGATATTTTTACGCTGTCATACTTGCTTGAACAAACAGTTTTTTACGGATTAGATTTTCAAGATGACTTTTTAGTAGCTCACAAGATTTCTCCTCCTTTTTTCTCTCGCGCATTATCTTCACTTTTCTCATTTATTCTAAAGTATTAAATTAAATCGTAAAATTGTAACAAATTATCAAAAACTAATTATTTTTTTAGATTTTTTTTTTATTGTTTTGGTGAATACTGAGGCCAAATTTCAAAGTTGTGGCTTCATCTTAATGCTAAATTTTTTTTAATGACAAATAACTTTGCAAATAACTTTGTTAATTTTTTTAATTTGTAAAATAAAATTACATCTTTGTATGCGCTGTAAAGTTTCGTATTTTGTGTAAAAAAATCCATTACAATCCAATCTTAATTAAACTTTTGACGTCGAATTGAACTTCATAGTTGTAAAAATAGGATCAAAATTCGCGCTCAAAAATTACTCATTATTAATTAACTTTGTTAATATGCGTCATATATTTTTTTAAATAAATGTACCAGAAAGCTAATAAACCAGCCGTTTTAAATAAAATAATTTTAATTTAACCTGCTAACTATTACAGAATTTTTTTGAAGACTTTTGTTTTTCGATTTCCTAAACTCATGCATTTTCTCATCGGTCGCAATTTTGCATCCCAAAAACGAAACATTGTTAAATTTGATTTAAAAAATTCTATTAAATCAAAGTTTTTTTTTTTTTTTTTTTACTGATTTTGTATGAATTTTAATTTTCATAACATTGTTTGTAACTTTAATTTTCTGTCAATTCTTACAAACTGATTGGGTTGATAATTAAAATCTTAGGCATTTCATTTTAAAGAACGGAAATTTTTAATTTGCATATCTTTCTTTAAAAGTTGGTCCATTTGCAAGTCCACACATTTAATTTTTTTTTTTTTTTTTTTTTTTTTTGCTGAATTTATTAATTCTTTGCATCTTGAATTTATTGAAGCCTTCATATTGATTTTGTTTTTTAATAAATAAAGCAAACATTACTTAGATTTGAAAGAAAGCTGTGAGTGCAAAGCCATTATAGAGAAACTAAAAATTTCGTTAAATCATTAAGAAAAATTTTCGAATTAGAGAAAATGTTGGCAAATTTAGCAATGTTTAACGCAATGTTTTCACCTTAACTCTGATACAAATGTGGCCATATCCTTCCATTTTTATCACAGAACATGTTTAGAGTGCTTTAGGTACCTTATTTATGCCAAAAATAACAGACTCCATTAATTGTCAATAACGGATAGTTAAAAAAGCAAATTTCTGATTATTTTTGCAGAAAAAAAGACGACTGGAAAAAAAAATAGCACATTTTTACGTTGAAGCTCGTTGCAAAAAAACCCAGCCACTCAATTTTATTTTTAAGAACAGTTTTAAAAATGTCTAACCCTTGGCTACATATATATGATATATAAAAAGTTTATTTTATTTCTTCATATTTTATTTTGCGTTTTAAAATGCGCGCTTTTAAAAAAACACCCTGTACAATTAGGCAGTAAGAAACATATGCGAGGTTTTATTTTTATTATAAAATATTTTGTTGTTTGTAGTAATATCCTGGCAAGTCAGTTAAATCGAGTCTTTAAATGATTGCATGTCCCCTCCCCCCCTCCCCTTTCCTTCCTTCCTTCCTTCCTTCTTTTTTTTTTTTTTTTTTTTTTTTTTAACAATTTGTAATTTATGTGATGATTCCGTAAAGAAAAATTATTTTCTATTAGTTATAATAATTTTATAGACTGCTATAAAATTATTAGTAAAATATTTTGAAAGGTCAGGATTTTGTCAATAAAATAAGCATCAGACACATATTTAAGTATATACATGTATTTAAATATAAAATATCTATTCTCTCTCAATAATCTAACATAAATAAAGAATATAAGTAAGATAAATTTGAAAGAAAATGACAGAAGAAAAACTTCAATGGTCCAGTTGTTGGTTGTTTAGGGTGACAAAACAAACAGGATTCTGCTTGAGATTCCGTACGTCTGTTCTGTCGTTGGCTAAATCTTGCGATTATGAAGCCATAAGCTGCTAATTACGTCTAATTAATTAATTGTTGGCCAGGGTGGCCAAAATCTTGCATTGGTATTACCCTACTAATTTAATTCACTTTTTTTCCCCCGTTTTTTTTTCCCCAGTCCAGTCCAGGCCCAGTGAAGAGAGTCCAACATACTTTTGTATAAATCTATAGTTGCATAGAGGTAAAAAAAAACTAACATTGGATAGCTTTCCGCACTAAACTCGAATCCATGAAAACAAAGTGTGCAAATATACTATGCCTTTGTCAGTCCTTATACAGACTCAGAAGGCACACACATACTCCGTTTCTTCTTAGAATTTAGTGCCAAAGGCAATATAATATCTGTTAGTTTTATTATTATTTATCCCTTTGCTAGCAAGATTTTCACCAAATTATTAGAATCTCTTCACTATAGTCAGGCGGCCCTTGCTGGTATATCTCCTGCATCCTTTTCTTTTAAATTTATCTTACCTAACTATAGATGATTTATTTTCATTAAATCTATATAAGTAATAACATAGTGTGTGTGTGTATGTATAATATATTATATTATACACATTACACATATATTTATACCAGCATGGCAATAACATCAATAAAAATAAGTTATATACACACATACTAAAATAAATAAATTGTATAACTTCAGCAAAGTATACGAAAATTAAATATTTTTATACATAATATTCACAGTATATAATCTCATTGTTATGTTTGCATAATATACTATTTTTATCATTCCTTTTAAATATGAATCTCGCATTCAATTTACCAACTCTAAAGTTATATATAGTATGGTTATATAATTAAATACCGCAGTTGATTCTATGCAGAAGCAAATATAATGAAATCTATTTCTCTTGAAGTTACAACATTTCTCTTTTCTCTCTCTCTCTCTCTCTCTCTCTCTCTCTCTCTCTCTCTCTCTCTTTTTATTATTATTTTTTTTTTGAAATTTTTACCAATTCACACAGAGTAAATTTAGTTAAATATTATACATTATTTTTCGCAGGAGGGGAAGGGGAGAGAAAAGACGTATTTTTCTGTTCTGCCTCGATATAGGAGCACATATAATTAAAACAGGAAATTATAGTATTTGTTTTGTGTTACGACAAGGCACCCTGTCCTCTTTAGGATGTCTTGGTTACGCACACTGATCTATATAATATTATAATAGGAGGTTACGCAATTAACTTGTCCTAGCTCTCTCTATCTCTCTCTTTTCCTCGTGATCAGGCAAATATTTCATTTAATGTGCTGTTGCCTATTGGCCTTTAATATTATAACTGCAAATAAAGAAACAACGGATTTTTATCTAATTAATGACGCCTGCAAGTTTCATAGGTATAGGATTTTTACTACACAATCAGCTAAACTTTTTTTTCTAAATTCGGAGAAACTCTAAAAACTTTATTATAAAAACTCACAGTATATAGCTAGGATATTGAGGTGGACTTATCACTTTTGCAGGCGCAATTACCATTTTTTTTTTTTTTTTTATCTAAATATCCTAGTTCTATAATAAGAAGTAGTAAAAGCCTATAAGGCTTTTTTAATAAAAAAAATGGAATGATTTTTTTTAATGGGCTAATAATTTAATTCTGTCAGGCTTGAAAAATAAAGAATAAGTTGGTATTATCGATATATCGTATAAAATCTTTCATTGTCTATATTTTTATCTTATTTGATCACAATATGAATTATTTAATCAAAAAATATATCCGTTTTAAATACGGATAATTTAGTTCATCCGTTTTCAATTAAACTTTTTTCTATCCGAATTCAAGCCAGATAATTCTGCTCCGTTTTCAATCAAGAATACACAGATCCATATAAAATTATATGTCTGTAAAATTCGGCTAAAAGCTTTTATACTCGATGCGGATATTAGAAAATTGTTCAGTTTTTGACAGATGAATTTCAAAAAGTTTGATTTCATACGATCACTTTCAAATGTAATATGTTAAGTAAACATGAAATAAATTATATATTTTTACATTGGATACTTTTTGTATATATAGTCGTGTATCATGCACTTTTTCTCACATTCAGTCACTTCACTCAGAGGTGCAAGTTCTGTCCTTGCTGCAACTGCTGCTGCTGCTGCTGAAGCTGAAGCTGCATAGCGGTGTCGTAGCTCGGGAGGCTGGAGGCACTCTCCGCATGGTTATCTGCAGCGAGTCTCAGTGTGGAGTAAGGTGGTGGTGGCGAAGGCCACGCATCTGCCGAGCTGCGCACTGACTGTACCTATAGACAAGAAAATAAAACTATAAGAATCACAAATTTAACTTTTATTATTATTATTTTTTTTTTAATAATTATTATTACTTCAATTATATTATATAATTATATATTATATATTATATATATATATATATATATATATATATATATATATATATATATATATATTATATATATTATATATTATATATATTATATTATTATATTATTATTATTATTATATTATATTATATTATTATTATTTTCTTCAATTATATTATTAGTTTAATTGTTTGTTTATTTAATTCTTTAATACAGTTAATTGGTAAAAACTTACATCGACGGTGTAGACGCTCCGTTCGAGGTCATCACACTCGAACTCGCTACACTCGGGCAGGTCATCGTCCTGGAGCCACATTGAGCTGGGTGATTCCACGGGTTTGCGTGCCGTGTTGAAGCGGCAACAGCAGCACACCAGTGCAACGAGCAACACCAGACCGGACAACATTGCCCTGAAACATACAATAGTGATCACTACAGTATTACACCGTAATTGTAACGACCATATTGCACTACAAACTATACGATATCGTAAAACTTAATTATTGAGTTTGATTATTGATGGCATTATCATATACTTAATTGCACAAATGCATTGAAAATATTATAATATATTGCACCCTGCTAGAGAACTATTGGGACTTGATCAGCATCTACTCTCATGTATATATGATTTGTTCTGAAGAGTTTATGGTGAAACTTACTAATACGCTAAAAAATTTTAATTCACGCTTAAAAACCTAGCTTTTTTTAAAATAAAAAAAAAAAAAAAATCTTTTATATTTTTAAAATAAAAAAGAAAGAAAGAAAAAATAATTGTAATCTGCGCTGAATGCGATTTTAAAAACAAGCGTAAATTTTTAATTTCTCGATGTTAATTGGCGTTTTGTTTGCAACAAAATATTATTTGATGTGTGAGTTTATTAATAATTCAAATTTCATATATATATATATATATATATATATATATATATATATATATATATATATATATATATATATATATATATATATATATATATATATATATATATATATATATATATATATATTGCACTCTCACTCTATCGTAAATAAAAAAAAGTGGCATGTTTTATTATTATTATTATTTTTCAGAGTGACAATAATGCCATAAAAAAATCATGCAGTATAAAGATTGTATCCTAAAATATAGGCAATTTGTTGAACCAAAATAAAAACAATAATATTAAACGGGTTGGGGGAGGGGAGGGGGTCTTCCTCGTTGCGCTTATCGTAACTCTGAGCTGATGAGGTCTTTTTGATGGCATAGGGCATAGTCAGCAGGGCATAGTGTGAGTGTGATAGCAGAAGTAAATAGAATATTAAGGGTAAAATATTCAATTGACTATAGACCGGTTGCACTCATATTTAAGAGCCACCATTTTGCTGGTTAGGAATACACAGGCCAGCATACGAAAAACGTCATTTTTTATTTTTTTAATAGCAAATGAAACTTCAAAGCTCAATCAAAGACTTATTTCTAGCTTCTAATAAGCTCGAAGAATATGAGACAAATTCGTTCAGTTGAAATAAACCTTTTTATGTGAAATATTAAGAGAAATGATGGTTCCCCTATGCTGGACAATGCATTTAGGCACCACAAACATGGCGACAAAGTGCAAGGATGTGAAAGGGATCTATGCAGTTTACTCTGGTAAAGCGCACACCGAATAATTGAATGCGCGATAAAAAAGAGAGATAAGATTCATACTTTCCTAAACTTAATCGTATGGATTATTGTCAAATCGCCTGAATGCGCGCCCGTGCCGCGCTGCACTATGATAACGGCAAAGACAACCCTTTCAATATCTTGAGACGCAAGATATTTATTCATTCATCGTAAATTACCTTAGTATCATGTAATATAATAATAAGAGGAAACTATAATTTTATAATGATTTATTTGTTTCACTTTCTTACCTTAAAATTCCACTATATTTGAAATATTGAAAAAAAAATTAATTAAGAAACACGAAGTTCAAATTTAACAAAATTAAAAGATGTATATGAAACAGATTTATATCAAAAGAAAGAAAGAAAGAAAGAAAGAAAGAAAGAAAGAAAGAAAGAAAGAAAGAAAGAAAGAAAGAAAGAAAGAAAGAAAGAAAGAAAGAAAGAAAGAAAGAAAGAAAGAAAGAAAGAAAGAAAGAAAGAAAGAAAGAAAGAAAGAAAGAAAGAAAGAAAGAAAGAAAGAAAGAAAGAAAGAAAGAAAGAAAGAAAGAAAGAAAGAAAGAAAGAAAGAAAGAAAGAAAGAAAGAAAGAAAGAAAGAAAGAAAGAAAGAAAGAAAGAAAGAAAGAAAGAAAGAAAGAAAGAAAGAAAGGAAAGAAAGAAAGAAAGAAAGAAAGAAAGAAAGAAAGAAAGAAAGAAAGAGAAGAAAGAAAGAAAGAAAGAAAGAAAGAAAGAAAGAAAGAAAGAAAGAAAGGGAAAATGAGGAAGGTGAATTGAAATTTTTTTGTTGAGTTTATGATATTTTTGGATATTTTATGATGTCTTTGATATTTTTGGAAAGAGCTTTAAAATTTTTTGAGGCGATATTTTTTCTTAGGACGGTTGGAGCATGCGAAGTATTTTTAATTAATTTTTGAAAATCGACCTAAAAAGACTCTGACGTCATCATTCCACTTTTTTCTCGGCAAATACTAATCGTTCGAGGTTCAGTAACCAGTTTAATGAAATCAGCTCGTTCTCAGGATTTCAAAAAACTGGCTACTGAACCTTCTACGGTCAATACTTTCCGAAATAAATGCCCGATGGATGACGTCAGAGTCTTTTTAAGACGATTTTCAAAAATTAATTAAAAATACTTCCCATGCTCCAATCGTTTTAAGAAAAAATAGCGCCTCAAAATTTTTAACGCTCTTTTCAATTTTCAATTTCGCTCTTTATTTTATTTATTAGATTAGATTAATCGCATTAGTTTATCGTTGTGATTGGCTAAGAGTAGACTCTCAAAGAAAATTAATTTTAGATAGCTTTACATCGAAATATTATTTATATTATAATTATATAATTTTTGAAAATAAAAACATTTCTTTCTTATCTTGATATTTTTTTATGCAGTATAAATATAGTGATTAAAATTACGCCGCTCACGTAAAATCTCATTAAAATGAAGATGCTTGTGAAAGAAGCAGAAATAGTAGAAATTATTAAAATAATGCAAGCACCGTGAAAGATACGAGAGCCGAGAGCATATTTATACGTAGAGAACATACATCATCAGGTGTGTCCGTAGCAACGACGTATCATCGATCGTGACTGCGTGTTTGGTTCTGCAGTAACCATAACAACAACAAGGTCCTTTATATCTAATCAAGTCATCGCACTTTTGCTAATTAACAGATTTGTAAAACAATTATCAGCCATGATTAACAATTATTTTGTTCTGAATAAATGATAATTAAAAACTAGAATACTAGCAATATTTGGAAGTTCATAAAACAATTTTATATACGCTTGGTTTTTAATTGAAAGGAAAATATATATATATATATATATATATATATATATATATATATATATATATTTAAAAAAAAAACTATTGTCTCACCCGCCTAGGAGAACGTTAACGTTCTGCAAGAGGAATCCCTCGCGCTTGCCGCTCACCATCACATCGGCATGTTTGTCTAAATGTTCGAGGTTAAAATGTTGATGCGTTGCGGAGGGATGCAGAGTTCACAGTAGTGAGGAGCACAAATAGTGAACTGTGTGCTCGTGACACGCGAACCTAGCACCGCGCGGCACGCGACTTAATAAAAACACCGCGCCCTCTCCATACCACGCCCTGCCATACCACAAAAGTAATCGCAAAATAGGATGACCTATCTTTTTGTTTATATTTGAATAATTTTTGTGTACATATATATTTATATAAAAAAAGTACACAAAATACATAAAGCATAATTTAACAAGTAATAAATTACGTTACTATATATATATATATATATATATATATATATATATATATATATATATATATATATATATATATATATATATATATATATATATATATATATATATAATATATATATATATATATATTAAAGCTTTAGGTAACTACAACATATAATTCCCTGTACTAACAAAATTAGTAGACTTACCCTGCTGTACTAGCTGTCTGTATCTTTACCAATTAATAATAAAATTATACGTGTACTATATTTACTAAGATCAATACTTATCTATTAATAGAAGTCATTTTCAATGTATAATATATATGGTGGGAATACGATAAAAATCTAATTGATATATTATACCGAGGAGTTATTGATTAATGATTAAGATTGTATCATCCACTCTCGTAATAGTAAAGTAAAATAATTTGTATGCAATATAATATACTGTTTCAAGATTCAACCATAATTTTTATTTACTTCTAACATACGTATCGAGTATCGAGACTATTAAATGAAAGAATATTAAAAACTTATATAAAAATTTGCATATAGCATATAGCCATTGATAATATTATAGTAACATAAATATACCCATATACTTAAAAATAACTATATATAATTATTATAAGGCCATAGTATTCAACTTTTTCAAATATTTATATTTATCTTTTATCTATAATACATGCAATGGTATAATTCATGCGTAGGAAAAAATTTCAACGATTAATAAAATTTTCCATTCAATTCGTTCTAAATTTGCAACTTTAGAAACGTTGCACTTAATTAATCATTTTATTATTTTTGGTTTTCTACCCCCCATCCTCCCCTTCTTCATAAATTCATGTTCTAATCGAACATACTTATTTTCGATTTCATTTATAAACAATGAGTTTCAATCATTGAAGTAATGCATTATCAGTGAATCCCCATGTTGACTAGAAGATCCCGCCGAGGTAAATCAGACTACAGGGTAAAATGGGTCACATGACGATATTGAATTAATTTATAGTTCAAGTTTAGCTCTGCCTCTACTATGTATATACGTATTAACTTACGGCAATTTTCAGAGAAACTTTCGAAAAAATATCTTTAGCCGTTAATGCGATTTTTTTTAAGAGAGAATAGAGACAAAAAATAATATTAATTAATATATGGAGGTAATATGGAGGCTATACAAACCATACAAATTTTACTATAAGAAAAATGAAACCATTTCATTGATACGAACATGACCTCTTAACCCTTAGAACTATACAAAACACTGTAATCCCAAGTGTTTCTATTTTTAAATATTTTTAATTAAAAACGATACTATAACTAATATTTTAATAATATTTTACACCTCTAAAGAATAAAACTTCTATAGCAACACGATCTCATAAATTTTTCTTATTACCGCTTAAATCCACTTGTTTTATTTCTGATAATTCATTTGCTATAAAAGGATCAAAACTGGAATAATTTGCCGGACTTTTTTATTTTTTATTATTATTTTTTTTTTTTTACAAAATTGAGTCTAATAAAATAGTATTTAAAAATCATGCAACTAAAATGTTTTTTAAAAAATATTAAAAGGTTTATGTAGTGAATCAATCTATTTTTGAAAAGAAATTCTTTTATAAGAAAAAATTTAATATAAAAATAATTATACTTAAGTTTTTGCTTTGTTATATTTCTAAATGCAATAAAATTTAAATAGTATTTTTACTCAACTCTGTATATACGTGTTTCATTAATCTCTAAACATAGGATCAAATGTTTGTGATAAATTTCTGTACTTCCTATTCAGTGAAAATATAGTTAATAAATATTTTCATTAATATTCTATTGAAAACTTATAAATATATGTGTATATTGTATAAAACTGAAATTATGAAATACTCTAACAAGTGATTATTGTTAAAAAAAAAAAAAAAGTCAGAGGACCAAGTAAGGGAGTAGGGGTAAGTGGGTATGTACCTTTTTTGGCCTCTTATTAAAAATCATTTATTATTATTTTAATTCTTCTGATATACCTGCGTTTATTAAAGTTAGGGAGAGAGAGAGAGAGAGTTTGTTGGTGAACAATATCCCTAATATAGTTTTAAAAACTTGCATTGACATTGCGAGCTAGAAAAAATAAATATCCTATACAATATTTTAAATATTGTAATTGTGCCTCGGAATTCCCAGCACTTTAACCGAACAATACATGAAACATGAATAGAATATAATATGAATGAATATTAATATAATGAAATAGGAAACATTACACGAATCGCAGAAATTCATATATTAAAATATCGTAAATGCGTCGATAAGTCATTCAAGCTCTATTCCCGTATATCGTGAAAGTATTTAGTGTGGAAACGAGTAAAAACATTACACGTACTGTTGTGTACGCAAATTAAATTTATGACCTCTAAACAGCATCCTGTTGGCTCGTAATGATCTGTGGTGGTGCAAGCTTTACAGTACTTGATTTTTTTTTTCCGTCTAGAAATAGAGAACTGGGGCGGAATACAAT
The DNA here is from genome assembly GCA_949318235.1 of Ecdyonurus torrentis. Classification (NCBI taxonomy): domain Eukaryota; kingdom Metazoa; phylum Arthropoda; class Insecta; order Ephemeroptera; family Heptageniidae; genus Ecdyonurus; species Ecdyonurus torrentis. The sequence goes on along the minus strand of OX439128.1, from coordinate 10,572,903 downwards.
CAATGCCTTCTTTTACTTTCAAAATATATACTTCTTTTTCTTTGATATTTTAAAAACATTGATTATATTTGGGTGTAAAAATAACGCATATTATATCTTTTGAAAAAATTAAAATGTATATAATGCTGATTATTTTTCTAAAAAGTTTCTATTCCATTTTGAATTCATAATCTTCCTAAATTCTCATTATTGTGCAAAAATATCCTGAAAATAAGATAAATGCTTACTATAGATGTTGTTGGTATTATTGTTGGTACATTAAGACATTTAAGAGACATTTAAAAAAACAAAGTTGGTTGTACTGATTTGTTAATTGAGTTTGCGCTTTTTTTTTTTTTTTTTTTTTTTTTTTTTTGGCTTGCCATATTGTGTTATTGTGCTATACACCAATCCCAGTCCCAGTCAAGACATTGTCTTATCGACAGGTTGAGACTTGACTTGTGAGTAGAAAATATCACTAACCAAAATACAGGAAAAATGTAACTTTTTGCGTATTCAAAAATTTCCAAAACTGTAAATAATCTATTGATTAATATTTTATAGTCCAAATATGAAATGGTTAAACCATAAAAAAAAGAGAAATTGTAAAAACAGAGTAATTTCCCATGAAAATTAGAGAGAGAGAGAGAGAGAGAGAGAGAGAGAGAGAGAGAGAGAGAGAGAGAGAGAGAGAGAGAGAGAGAGAGAGAGAGAGAGAGAGAGAGAGAGAAAGAGACAGAGAGAGAGAGAGAGAGAGTTTCATGTGGTGATGAAACGTAATTGTGTTGTTTCAGGTGTTACATCGAATCACTAGAGCTGTATGCTATATAGCTATATGCGCGGATGTTAGACGATACATACAAGATGCCTCCTTCAATCTGCTGGAGCTATTTGCGCGCTTACAATAACATCGCACCAGCGCCGAGAAGAGCTCTATAGCAAACGCAAGAGCGAATATGTGTAAGTCGAGTTTGCTTATTGTTACTGACGCCCTCGCAATAACAACAATGCAGCCGCGCTGCGTGAAGACGCGTGGTTCTCCCAGTCAAACTTCGCCTTCTAAACCGTGAGCACCGTAACAACAATGAGTTGACGAGGAACTTAAAGTTACGTCATTGTTTTATTAGTGTAAGTTTTAGTTTTTATAACGAAATTTATTTATGTGTACAAATATTGCAGAGACAGAGACAGAGACAGAGACAGAGACAGAGACAGAGACAGAGACAGAGACAGAGACAGAGACAGAGACAGAGACAGAGACAGAGACAGAGACAGAGACAGAGACAGAGACAGAGACAGAGACAGAGATATTCTAAGTGTTAAACAAGTTATAGTAGGAAATCAAGGAGCATTAATTTATCAAAGAAAGAGAAAAGTGCTGATACGTCATTATTAGAACTCACTGTTTTTTCAGCATAAAAATGAAAACATCTTATTATACTGCATATGTCTCTTTTTTGTGCCCATTTTTATGCCCTTGTTAAAATTGTGAGAGAGATAGCCTACTTGGAGAAATTAGATGAAAACAGCAATATATATATATATAATATACATACAGTATATAATACATATATTATTGGCTAATATAAGCCACGTGTTTTAGTATACTATATATATATATATATATATATATATAATCGGGCAAAATTAAATGTACCTAATAATGCTTGAGCGATTTCAACAACATTTATTAATATTAATATATAACTTGTGCTATATTTTAATATAGTATGCATTACAGCATATAATAATTATGTATTATTTTGTATAGCATATTTATTTAAGTTATTTTAAAATAATAATAATAATAATAATAAATGGTTTTTATTAGAGGCCAAAAAAGGTACAAACCCACTTACATGGTCCTCTGACTTTCTTTAAACAATATCACTAGTCAGAGTATTTCTTCATTATATTTAATATACATAATTGACAAGAAGAACCATAGAAATATGCATTTATAAATTAATATATAAGACACAATACAATATTATATTTGAGAGAAAAAATAGTCATTTATACATTATTTTATTAATAATACATTTTAATATTATTTTTAACACATTTATATAGCATTTATAATATATTTAAATCACTAATAACAATAGTGATAAATAGGAATATTTATGCTACAAATGACATAAATGTAGCATTATATATATATATATATATATATATATATATATATATATATATATATATATATATATATATATATATATATATATTATATTATATGATAGAGCGAATATATTGAAAATTTAACAACTTAATGTTGCTACATTTTTCTCAAAGAAGAGGGTAAGAAACCAGGACCCCGCACTGCTAATAAATGGAAATAGAGGTGTTTACTCTCACATCTTTGTTTCCGCTAAACCTGTGATGTGCACCGTTGAGTCTCGTACAGAAGTTTTGTAGAAATTATCTTATATAATATTCGTAAATGCGAAAAGCATTGGCAGGCAAAAATTTTGCTCTCGTCAAAACTTTAAAATATAAATTAATTAAAAATACTACCAATGCTCCATAGAAAAAACAGTAAAAAAAAAAGAGAAAAAAAAAAAAAAGAACAATCAAGCTATACAAAGAAAACGCTATAATTTTTATTTTTTATTTCATATACGACCTATATGAGCTAATTTTGTTTTTGAAAAGTGTCATTTAAAATTGAGTTTAAGATTTTAGCACAGAGTAACTTGATGAGGCATTTTGCGTAACCTATTTCTGAGGAAAATCATCCTTAATTTGTACACACGATTTTGCTAATATATTTTACCATTTAATTTAGCACATATTTTTCTCGTTACAATATTAAAAATTTACCATGAGTTTTTAAATGGTATTATTAACAACAATTATTTGTACTGTACTCAGTTAAAAATTTTGGTCATGAACTAATCTCTTGAGATGCGCGGTGCTGTCAAGAAATTTCTAAACCTGCCAGGTAAATTGTGATATTGTTAAATAAAATCAAAATAATAATAAACTTAAAATAATAACAATAATAATTTGATTCTTGTGAGGGCATGTTTATAAGATAGCATATTTGGCATTCTATAAATCTTTATGGCAGCAGTATGATCGTCATAATGAAATATCGAGGAATTCGTAAAAACATTAAATATATTTTATATATATATATGTATATATATATATATATATATATATATATATATATATATATATATATATATATATATATATATATATATATATATATATATATATATATATATATATATATATACATTTATATATATTATATATATATATATATGTATATATCGCCACACACACACACACAGTATTATAAACACTGTAAATATTATATGGTATTGAAATAAGCGATTACACGAGCTTTTTTCTTTTAATGTCTTGCAATAAAAATGATCCAGAATACTAATTTGGAATAATACACTTTTTTTAATTTGAAATATTCATGAATTCTCACAATTTTTGTGTTTTAATTTTATTTTTTTTTTATATTTGAAGAAGATTCTAAAAAATTATGAACCAGAATATACGATCCTATATATATACACACACATAATGCAATAAATTTTGCTAAAATATTTACCACACTTTATATATAATAATATATCACCATACATTATCCATCCCCACGTCTGTTTACACAGAGTTTTATTTTAATACCAAACAATATTATAAACAATAGTTCCGCAGAGCGATGAGCAACAGCTTTGTGTGCTGTGGTTTATGAAACCTAAATTTTTGTTTAGTGCAGATGGCGCCAGCGCAGCCTGGAAACTGGACTCTTGAGACCGAGAGTGACGCAATGGACTTGGACTCATCTTTGACGTGGCATAATGAAACAGCGAGTGACTTTTGGCTCAATTCAACACAACCAAATGATTTCTGGCTAAACTCTACGCAAGAGGATTTATTGCTAAACTGCGCCAACTGCACGAGCTGCGCGTGCAACGAGTGTCCTTGTGACGAGATTGTCACTAATAACTTAACGGAGTTTCACATCATTAAAGCTGTAGTGCTGGTTGCAGTCACTTCAGTTCTTCTCATCTCCGTATGCAGGTATAACGCATAGTCTAAATTGAAAAAAACGCATTCTATTTTAGCTCTGTCAACTAATAATATAATAAATGTCAAAGCTATAAATAATTGCATATTTGGAATACCTTTTGATTTCGATAGTAATAATACGCAATCAAACTCGCATTCAAAGTACAGTATATATATATATATATATATTATTAATAGACTATATCTACTGTTTTGAATAAATTATGTCCCTAGCTTCTGCATTTTTGCACATTCCATAATTTTAATGTAGATCATTTTGAAACTATGGACTTCTGAAATGCAGTGTGGAATGGGGGTGTCCATAAAGTCTTCAGCGTTTCTAAATGCCAGTAAAACCCTTGAGAAATTTCAAAATGTATTCTTAGCATATCATACACACATTTAAGCCTTGTCTTTAATATTGTTTTAAAATCAAACATGAAAAAACAAATAAAAATCGATTTAGTGGTTCTGTCGTTCTGTCACAAGAATATAAGTTAATGAAAGAAAAGTGAAATTTTAGTGCTTTGTTGCCCAAAATTTCAGCTTTATTTATACATATAAAAATTGTTTGCTTGAGTACGAGGTCTTAATTTTTTTTTAAAACAGGGACTTTATTTTTAAGTTTTCTTAAATTTTCTTGACATAGCAGCACGTTTAGCAGTACGGCAAACGCTCAAGTGCACCTGCATAGAGTTCCTCGCTGCATGTAGCGAAAGCATTGCCGGTCGCGCTGCTTCAGCTCCATTAAACATTGCGCACCGGCGTCTTAAAAATTAAAACCGCATTCTTCACACAGTCTCCCAAAAAGTAATCCGGGGGTATCATGTTAGGGAACCAGGGATTATATATTGTTGGTCCGTTGATGCGCTGTTGTATTGGGCTTTTGCCACGCTACCAATTGTGCCTGTATCGAGGAAACTTGGGCAGAGGTAAAAATAACATTTCTCTTCTTAATAAATTTAAAACCTCTATATCTCAACCAAACTACCAAACAATAATTGTTATATGCTAAAACAAAGGCAAAATTCTTGGAGAAACAGCGCAATAAATAATTATATAAGTGAATTTTACGTTTATTTGCATCTTATTGTTACAGTTTTTTTGTTTTTTTTAAACGTCGTTTACAAATTTAATTAGTACAGCGTTTTAATTTGATGTGTGATAAAAGTGTACGTTTTGAAATTCCTTAAGGGTTTTATTTGCATATAGAATTGTTTAAGTAATGAACACTATGTACTACAAATAAAATAAATGAAGTCAGAGAATATTTTGAATGGAAAACAAAATGTAGATTTTTTCTAAATATATATTTAAAAAAATAATTATCCAAATTAATTTTTTTTATCTCTTTTCTCAGGATGGTTTTGCAGCTTTTTGTTCGCTACACGAACGTGAAGCAGGATAAGTGACACGCCCCTGAGTGTATCCCAGTGCTATCAAACACATACACCAAAAATTACTACGTAATTAGAATAAAAATAAAAAAGTCTGCTGGAACAACTCACGAAGTTTTGTGATGGGAAGATCACTTTATAAAATATAAATAAACAATGCGTGCTATATTTTATTGAATCTAATTATATTTTATTACAATCAAATATAAATTTAGAAAATATGTAGAATTATACAGTACAGTGCTAATAAGATATGGAGCATTTTATCTTATAATCTTAAAAATCTTATAATATATCTTATAGATTATGTTTATAATATCTTAAAAACTTTTTGAATTATTATAAACTCAAATTTTGCATGCGATTTATATTGGCTATTTACCGCCACAATTTTTTTTGTTTTAAAGATAACACGTACTTCTAGATATAATCCAATAATTTAAGATATGATTTCCCTACGCGTTGAGTGTTGTAAATTTTAATTTTGAAATGCGAATGAATTTAACAACTTTTTACAATAATTATACAAGCACCTAAATTGTAAAATTTCCTTGATTTAAAATGTGTAAAATAGCTTAGTAATATTATACCTTTTGGATGATGCATTTCTTTATATTAAAGCTTTGCGCTCATAAATGGATTCAATCTCTATCTTAATTTTTTTACTATAGCCTCTATCATTCAAAACTCTTATAAATTACTTAAGTTATGCGAGATTAAGGAAGCTTATGAAATATCCAGTATTGGGTTCGAAACCCAACATTTCTATAACGGTAATTAGTAATGATACTCTAATCTAGGATCACACTATAACGATATCGTTACTTTTAAAAATGTCCCCCACGATAACGATTGTTTTTTGATAACGATAACTATAAATCATAATGCAATTTTTTATTGAAATACAATATTTTAAATACTTGCTTCATGACTGTACATATAATACATATATACATGACTGTACTATACCTACAATGATTAACCGCCTCATATACTTTTCAAATGTTTGGTAATATTTTCTTATTTTTTGTGCACTTTTCTTAATTACTTTTGTGTGTATTTTTTGTTATTTTTGGAGCTAAAAGTATCGTTATAGATGCGACGATAATATCGTCAATTTTTGTTAATCTATAACGATAACGATAAATTTTATAAAACTGTTAATCTATAACGTGTCGATAATCGAATGTCGTTATCTTTATAGTATATCGTTATCGTATTTACGATAATCGAACCCAAGACTGGAAATATCTTTATGACTATATAATTAGAAAATTACAATCTATATATTTTTATGTAGGAATGTTTATTTTGGGCTAATATGTTAGGTTAGTCTACATATTTTTAATTGTAATATTATATATATAACTATTTCCTACTATGTTCTATATTCTTATATACTTTCTTAATAGCTAGAAATGTATGTAGTCCTCCATGAAGCTCCAAATCGAAAAAAAATCCATCTCAAATGGTTTGCGCATAATAAATTCTCAAACATATAATGTTTTGCGACTTTATTAAGTTTGAAGATTTCATTACTTTCCATATAAATTGTATTGCAATACAGCAATAGCCATATATGTTTGAGAAATGTTATGGTTTTATGGAGAAACTATTTTAGATCCATGTATAATGTAATAAATGTAAGTTGTAACCCAATAAGTAATAAGCAAAAACTCATCTCTATAATGTGTGTGTGCATGTGTGTACATGCGTGTGTGTCAGTGGTGTGTGGTGCCTATTTTTAGAATTCAAATGATTTTAGCGCCGAATTTTATCAATCGATTTTTTAGAAATTTTGGAATTTCGTAGTCAGAAAGTCAAAATTATGAAAACTATTTTTTAATTTTTGTTATTTTGAAGTTAAAGGTCCCAAAGGGCCCCTTAAACAGAAAAATTGAGGTAATTTTTTACTCTTCTGATCACAAAGGACACTGAAAATTAAGAAATCGAATAAGAACTAAATTTCAGGATAAAAGAGTTTTGAATTCAGCCCAGAATTAAAAAATTGGTCCAATTTTGTTATGTGGGTCTAATTAGGGACACTTCAAAGTCAAAACATTTTAAAAAAGTGAAACATTTTAAAACTGAAACAAAAATTAAAAATTCAGTTAGAAAAACGAAAATTTTAGATTTTATATTTTTTGGAGTACCAATTTCAAAAATCACATTTTGGACTTCCCAAATCTCCTCAATAGGGCCCAAACGGGTCCCATTTTTTTCAAAAAGCAATATATTGAAATTCTAACTACCGCAATCGATTTGTAATGGCCAAAAACATAGGAATCAATATATATATTACACACCAAAATTGGCAAATCTCTAGATTTTTTTATTTTTTGGGCCCTCCTCAGGTCATGCAATGTTGCATGACCTGAGGAAGGCCTCAAAAATAAAAAAAATCTAGAGATTTGCCGATTTTGGTGTGTCATATATATATTGATTCCTATGTGTTGGCCATTACTGCCCATTACAAATCGATTGCGGTAGTTAGAATTTCAATATATTGCTTTTTGAAAAAAAATGAGACCCGTTTGGGCCCTATTGAGGAGATTTGGGAAGTCCAAAATGTGAATTTTGAAATTGGTACTCCAAAAATTACAAAATCTAAAGTTTTCGTTTTTCTAACTGAATTGTTAATTTTTGTTTCAGTTTTAAAATGCTTTGACTTTGAAGTGTCCACAATTAGACCCACATAACAAAATTGGACCAATTTTTTAATTCAGGGCTGAATTCAAAACTCTTTTATCCTGAAATTTAGTTCTTATTCGATTTCTTAATTTTCAGTGTCCTTTGTGATCAGAAGAGTAAAAAATTACCTCAATTTTTCTATTTAAGGGGCCCTTTGGGACCTTTAACTTCAAAATAACACAAATTAAAAAATAGTTTTCATAATTTTGACTTTCTGACTACGAAATTCCAAAATTTCTAAAAAATCGATTGATAAAATTGGGCGCTAAAATCATTTGAATTCTAAAAATAGGCACCGCACGCCACTGGTGTGTGTGTGTGTGTATATATATATATATATATATATATATATATATATATATATATATATATATATATATATATATATATATATATATATATTAATCACTTTTTAAATAATTATTGCAAATAAAAGTTCTTATATACCCTAAATATAATTCTTATTTTTTTAATTCAATTCTATTCAAGTAGGCTGCAAAATAGCCCCTGCCTGAGAGTAATGCAAAACGCAATGCAACAAGCTTTGCATGACAGTTGAAAAAGTTGCCTAGCTAAAAGGCGCTTCAACAGGAGCGCCCAAGATACTACATACAAGATAAGGACACGCTCGACCAAATTGGGCCGCCGCGAAATTCAAAATGAGCCTTTAAGCCAATCAGCGCCCGAGTTGAACGTCACGTGATCAATATTGACCAATCACAATGCCGCTAAAATTTACATGGGACCAGTTGGTGTCGCTATCTTGTATGTAGTATCTTGGGAGCGCCTGCTGCTGTGTGCTGCCACCTATATGCAACTATAAACTTTTGAATTATGCCTATTTAAGGCTGCGTTCGCAAACAGCTCCGCCTGCCACGGATCTAGCTCCCGCCACCTCCCGAGTGTTTTTTTATTGCTCCCGTGAGCGCAGATCTGCCGCAGAGCTATGCGCGCGCATCCTCTGCGGCAGTCCGAGAGGCAGCTCTGCAGCTCGGAGTTCTGAGACGGAGCTGGCGGGATCTCCATGCAAAGCATGCATAGCGGGCGCCGGAAGGTGGCGGTACCTAGCGGCGGAGGTGCCCAAGCTCTGTTGAGCGTTTTTTTAGTCGACGGATTTGAGATCCCAGAGCTGAGATCTGAGCCACCTCCCGGAGGTGGACGGATCTGTTTACGAACGCAGCCTAAAAAAAAAAAAAAAAAAAAAAAAAAAAAAAAAAAAAAAAAAAAAAACAGCTGGCTTTGTTGTTGTTATTGGTTGTTTGTTATTTTATCCTGTTGGTTGTGTTGTAACAAATCTTTGATTAAAATTGCGTATCAGAAATAGTGTAGGTAATTCCGTGACTATACCATACCTTATCGTATATGGAGTGCTCCAATTTTGTAACAAGTTTGTTAATTTTCTTATCGAAAACTGTTCAAAGTTTATGAATCTTGCATTTCAGGATAATTCGACTGTCCATATATACTCCTTCATACTATCTTACCATATCATACTCTATCATATGTTATGCATTTATTTATGGTATTGTATTGGAAATTTTAGATAAATATGCTCCAGGAAACATTCAGCACTAATATGCTTCTATAAAATTCGATACTTGTGACGATATGGTAATGGCAACATTTGAGCCCGACGACGGTGAACAATTTGAAGTTCAAGCCGGTAGGTTGTTCAAAGCGATACAGTATAATTATGAAAAACGAACACATTATGAATAAGCTATATTTGTACTGTACATTGCATTTTATGTTGCAGGACTGTGTGTATTTTGCTACACACAACTCCAGGAGCCTTACGTCCATTGTGCAGAATGTTTTAGTATAAATTTATGCACAAATTGTTTTGCTAATGGTAGAGAAGTTGGAGAGCATCTTAGCAATCATGCTTACTCCATCATAAATGACCGTTTTCCTTTGCTAACTGACAATTGGTTAGCATGTGAAGAACGTCAACTCTTGGAACTCATAATAGAATGTGGGTTTGGAAACTGGGACGATATTGGAAGAAGACTAGGACGTAATCCCGAGGCAAGTCCTTTAACAATAAATACTTAAGCCCAAAAGCAGCCATCAATCGGTCCCTGAGTGATAATGGTGCAACAACTATTGCTGGGTTCCGATTGTAACTATAAGCTTGTTGCAAAAGTTAGACCAATCTAAACTCTAGCGGTCCTTGTTGCAAAAAGACCTTCTGATGGCTGCTTCGGGCTATGCTTATAGCTTTCATAATATATGTTCTACTTTCATTTATTATTGTTTATTTTCTTGTAGGAATGCAGAAAACATTATGATTCGATATACTTGAAAGATCCTGCAGATGAGCTGAAGGAAGTTTCTCTGCCACCTCCTTCATTTCAACCTACGCCATTACCTCCCCATTTATTACGAACAACAAGTGAAAATCCTCCAAGAAATGTAAGGTCAACATATTTAAGTACTTTTATTAATACATTACATAAGTATTAATTTAATGAATGAATTCTTAAATTTGTTGGCAGTTTTTAATATTAACTATGTTTCAGTGGTCTGGATTGAGTGGTTACAATGCTCTTAGGTCAGAATTTGAGGACGAAAGTGATGGCAATATTGCAGACAAAGACCTAGCTTTGGTATCAATGACTCCTGATGATTTTACTACATCAATGTTAAGTGAGTGCTGGAGTGAGGAGGATTCACAGCTCTTGGAGGCCTTACAGGTAATTGATCTCTACCCACATATTTTAGCAAATATCTGGCACTCTAGAACATTTACTGCCAATAAATTAGAGAATCTTCATGTTATTAATTTATAATTCAATGTGCTCTAATCTCTCTTGTACTGTTTTCTACTGCATATATATTTTTATTTGTTAACAGGTTGGCATGGTACAAGTTTACAATGACAGGCTGCAAGAGAGAGTACGTCGACATAAAGTACTTAGAGAACATGGCCTCATACTTGCTAGGAAAAACTTTGCTGCCATGACAAGGTTTGCTACAACATTAGGTCGAGCTACAGTTGAGAGTCTCTATCCTTTCATGCAGCTTCTCACTGGACCTCAGTTTGATTTTTTCATGGAAGGTAACTCTTTTGCTTTATTATTAAACTAACATTGGCTGATTGTATTGTACAAGACATATAAATATTAGCAATTTAGATATTGGATTTAAAGTGTACCGTATGTACCTTTTCCAAAAACTATACCACCTCTTGCTATAAAGCTGTTTTAAAATAATGCTTGTTTTCTAATTGTTCTACTGGTGCTATATTTTGCATGTTCTTATAACAGAGACTAGTATCCCTCTTCCTTGCAATTTTAAGCTTATATTCATTTTATGTTTGTCATTCAGCATTTTATTATTTTTACTCTTGTATATGTACACAGGTCTGCACATTTCTAGAGAGCTATCTATGAGATGTACTCGCCTTGAGCAGTTAAGATTGTGTGGTGTAAAAACAATGAAGAGTGCTTCACTTCTGAAGGAGTTGTCTCGGGTAAGATCAGAAAGCAGGAGAGAGCTGAAAGCTGGCAGCCTTGCAATGCCCACACCTACTCGTCCTGAGTGTAACAAAGTGGGTGGGAGAAGGCAGGCACCTCCCCTGCAAGTTGCTGGACTACCTCTTTATGAGAGGCTCACTCCAGAAGAACGAGAACTGTGTGCTCATGCAAGAATTGTGCCAGAGAACTTCCTGGAGTTCCGTGATTTGCTGACTGCCGAGTGCCACAAGTTGAATGGAATGAGACTAGCTCATGCCCGGAGGTGTATCAAAATTGATGTCAACAAAACACGTAAATTATTTGATTTTCTCATGCAACAAGGAACTATCTTTCCTCCTCAAGACTAATTAAATTTAAATTAGTTAACTGCTCTTCCAAGTGATATTAAGTGCATTATATTTAGCAATTATGTTGTTTTGTACACTGGTATAGAATAAATCTGACCTCTTGCTTTAAAGTTTCCCCAAATACTGTATCTAACATTTGGAGAGATTAACACTTCGATCAGATTTATTCAGGACCAGTGTACACTATTTCCATGATTTATCAAAATTATTATGTTGTAGTTGACACTACCACTGACTAGCATTGTAAGCCAAACATTTATTTTGAACATATTTTATAAATACTACAGTAAGTTAGTGATGTACACTGGCATCGAAAAAATATGACCACTTGCTTTAAAGATTCCACATATAATTAGGTTTACCAATTAGAGAGATGAATGCTACTATCAAAATTATTTGGGGCCAGAGTACTGAACCTATCTTAAAAGGGTAGAAAATAAATCAATTAAATCTAAAGAATCAATAAAAATTATTTGAAATTAATGAATTTCTTTATTCAATGAGAAGATATCATAAAAAAGAAACTGAAATTGAAAACTGGCTTTTTTTAATGGTTAAATTTTTTTTTATAATTTTTTTTCTTTCTTTTATCTTGAATATAAGATTTTTTTTTTTTTTTTTTTTTTTTTTTTAATCGCGCAGCCCACATTACTTAAATCTGCCTTCAATGTGTTTTACACTTTAATAAGATTAAGCTAAACATATTCTATTATATTGTTACAAAATATAAATTCAAATTTGTGGAAAAGGTGTAAATGTAATTACAGTAATTTAAGATTTGTCCAATGAAGGATATTTGGTGAAATATAATTGATGTTCTAGATTCAGTTTTTAACTCAAACTGTTTGTAAATCATTGACAACATTGTAATTTTGTACTTTAATTAAAAATTGTATCCATTGATTAATTTTTTATTACTTGTTTTGTACCAAAAAGAACTTCAAAAAAATATTTTTGTTTCATTTCATATTGATATTAAAAAAAAAAAAAAAAAACATTTGCATAAATAATGCTTCTTACCAGCACCAATCAGAGGTGCGGGACCCCTAATTTAACATTACGCTTATAAAAAAAAAAACTTAATAGTTTTTTTTTCTTTGGAAAATTAAACAGCATTAATTCCAGATTAATTTAAATGAGGTATACTATATTGGCATACTTTAATGTATTTTAAGCCAATAATAATAATAATAAAATTAAAAAACTTTCATCGCTGCGTGGAAGCATTTTTAAATTATTTTTTTAGTCCTATATATTATGAACTCTTGTAGTACATTAAAAATTAAACTCGTGAATCGTGAATAAATTTTAATTATAATATCATGTTTATTTAATACAGTCGACATGTGTCAAACAAATCACTTCTCCACTGATGTAGAAAATAAAAGTAACATAATCAAAAAAAAATTGGAATAATGTTTTCCACATCATCAAATTCATCCACGGATGATCAGTTTTCTACTTTTATAAGGATTACAATAAATTTATAAAGATACAACATGTGAAAATGCTTTAAATTATGACTTAAATTATAGGGTAATTAATTAAACTTGTCAGTTATACTTTTTAATATTTACTCGGAAATGCCATTCCGATGTCTAATTAAAAATATCAAAATATTTTATGACAGAGAAAGAAATTTATAAAGCTGACTTGCAAAATTGATGTGCGATTGATGTTGTTGCTAAAAGCTACTTAATTATTTATTAGCAAAAGTGTCGGGAGTCGGCAGAGTATACATAATACGGAAAGGGTATATAGCTTTAACAGCTAGGATGATACTTTTAAAAAGTTACCTTTTGTGTAAGTTTATGGTTATTAAAATTCAAGGAAAAAAATTTAGGCCTAAAATAAAAAATTCGTTGCTATCATAAATAAAATAAAGAACAAATGCGCTTCGCCTGTCTTTTTAAATATAATGCATTTTATTATAAAGGATACGAAGTTGAACGTTTATAACGCTATATTGATTATTACTTTTATATATTATATATATATATATATATATATATATATATATATATATATATATATATATATATATATATATATATATATATATATATATATATATAATATATTAATATATATAATAAGTTTTTTTACGAGGTCACAGAATTAATTTTGTTATATTTTAATTTAACTTTGATGAAGTTTCTATAATGCGCTTTTATTGATAATTTAAAATGGAAAGTTCATTTTATAAAAACTTTTAAGAACAAAATAAGTTAATTTGTGTTTGGATAATGTTAAAAAATCTTTAAAAAAAATGATGAATATAAAAAATTTAATCTGAACGTTGCCAGATTTATTTATTTTCACAAAATTTGATAAAACAAACATTGACACGACACCCAAAACAATAGGAGCGCAAATGAAAAAGTTCTATATCCTAAATGAAATACATTAGTTTTTATTTTATATTACACTTTATGTGTTGATGAAAGATTACAAACATAATATATTATAATATTATGTATATAAATACATGCATAATATATATTATATAATATATATATATATATATATATATATATATATATATATATATATATATATATATATATGGGTAGAAGTGAGGCGGGACATGGCGGGACCTGTCCCGCCATGAGATTTCCAGGCGGTACGAGTCCCACCTAGATAGATTGGTCCCGGTGACCGTTTTTCTGATAACAATTGATAAGCTTTACTACAAAAGATATCAGAACAAGGAAAGAAAAAAAAAAAAAAAAAAAAACTAACTGGAAATTTATTACTTTAATTTTCATTATTTTATAAAAATATTATTATTCATTCTGCTTTCTTCTGCTTAATCTACTATACAGTAACTATATAGTGTAGAATTATTAATATTATTATTATAATTTGTTTGTTAATTTTATGATGATGCTTTATGTTCATTCATTCAAGCAAGCAAAAAATAAATACTTTATATATATATATATATATATATATATATATATATATATATATATTTGATAAACTAGTACAATAATATATAATAGTGAAATTAGAACCAGTTTCAATTTAACTAAACTTTAAAAAGCAAAAGATAATTTAACTGTATAGAGCCTATCCTATTAATAAAACAGAAAAAAAACTCTTATTCAATAAAGTTCAAAAGTTTGTTGAGGTGCGATTCGTCATAGGCCTAAAAATCATAATAAGCGGACAGATCCAAGTTTCTCAGCCGGTGCTCCGTAGGCAAATTCATAAAAAAATATAATTAAAGAGCTAGTGTATTATTGTACTTAATTTTGCCCCTAAAAATTATTCTTTAACGTCTTGCCAATTCAATATAAAATGTAAAAAAAAAAAAAAAAAAAAAAAAAAAAAAAAAAAAAAAAAAAAAGGAAAGGAAAGGAAAGTGTAGTTACAAAATAGCATAATAATAAAAATAATTAAGTAATATTTTGAAATAGATTTCATGTCCTTCGTAAAAATGTAAAATCGTCAAATTTATTTTTAATAAATTTTGATAAAAGCGACAAAAAAAAAAAAAAAAAAAAAAAAAACAATTTAGCTGCATAATATATTTGATTAAAAATTAAAAAATTAATAAAAGAAAAAAGCAAAGTTTAAATATTTTGCCATTTACTATACAACATTATGAGTGCGTAAATAAAAATAAGATGGGGTGTTAGGGGTGCTGCGCAGCCCAAAACGTTTGAGAAGCCTGCCTTTAGAGTATATATATATAGGCTATCTGAGTCTCATTATTAGAAATTTTAAAGCCTGTTGGTGACCTATACTAGTGCTGTGACGAATTGCACCCCGACATAAAAAAATAATAATAATAATAATTACTAAAAATAAAATGTATTACTTTTAATATTGGCATAATTGTTTTCTGGTCACGGGTGGGCCAAATTTTTCTTGTTTTTAAAATAACAGTTTTAGATTCAGCAGAAATACGTGCTCTACGCAAAATCTACATGCATTTAATTATTTTCCTATTGTTCATTTTTTAGATTTATTCTGAGCTCAATACGAAATGCTACCTAAAATATTGCACCATTTTTCAAAGTATTATTATTAATTATTATATACTAATATTATATTATTATTAAGTATTATTATTAATTTGGTTTTAGGATGAACAGCAGCAAATATAAATATAATATAAATATAAATAAATATAAATATAAATATAAATGTTCATTATTAATTAAATGTTGGTGTAGCATGGCATTAATCAAGTTACTACAAAATTTTAATTGCAAAATAGTTAAAATTTCAGTATACTATTAAAAAAATCGCACCTCCGGCGGTAAGGGGGTTCCACCCCCTTAACCCCCGCAAGGAGCTCCGCCCCCTTGACCCCTTTCAGGGGAGGCTACGCCCCCCCTGACCCCCCCACATGGTGCGAGCGATCCGAAGAGGTCCCGCCATGAGAATGAAACCACTTCTACCCCTAAAAAACTTTTTAATTTATATAAACATGTTTAACATGTCATATGGTGTCATTATTTAATGATAATATAGGACGTCGCATATTATGCAGTTTTAAATTTGTCAATAACTTCTTAGAACAAAAATACACTTTTATTTATTTATTTCCACCATTATGTTATATACATACATAACAAAAAAAATATTTAAAAAAAGGAAAATATATAATTTTTTAAAAAGAAGTTACACTATGTATGAAAAAATAAAAATTAATAAATAATTGGTTGGGGGAAAGGGTGCAAGAAAGGCGTTAATAAATACGACTATACCACATATAACCTATAATATGGTATACCACATTAGTATATTCTGACACTTCCATCCAAGATACAGCAAAGCAATATAGCCTTTTTAAGCATAATAAACAGTATTTTGTTCAAATAAATAAATAAAATTAAGTTCTTTGAAATCCACCGATTTACATATTCTTTTAGATG
The DNA here is from genome assembly GCA_949318235.1 of Ecdyonurus torrentis. Lineage (NCBI taxonomy): Eukaryota > Metazoa > Arthropoda > Insecta > Ephemeroptera > Heptageniidae > Ecdyonurus > Ecdyonurus torrentis. The sequence goes on along the minus strand of OX439128.1, from coordinate 10,556,083 downwards.
AACCGGTAGGCTATTATAAGTTATAACTATTGACAGACCTGATTATATAACCATTTAACCTAGCTGTAGTGCGAGTTTTTGGAGGAATGGGCCTTTGGAGGACAACACATGCATTTACGTGTTATCTATTTTTTGTATTATTTTCCCATTCCGAATAAAAATAATATTTCTTTACTTTCATGCAATGACACGCTTATAGACGTCACAACATATATGCGAGAAAATTAAATATTCTTTTCTATTTTTGTGTTAGAAAAAAGAAATAAGTGCCAACGGCAAAATACAGTTTACCTGAACGCTATATAATCATCCGTTTCTCCTTCCCCTTCTCATATTGTGTCTGATTTTGACATCTATTTTGTAATATTATTTAATTGAAATCACAATGTGATGTAGCGAGTAAAAAAAAGACATTTTGCCCCAGGCAAATCATGCATTAAAAAACGTTATCAACCATACCTACTATGTTTTATGGTTCACAAATTACGTAAAAATGTGCAAATAATAAAACTCACAAGTCCATAAAAATCAAGTTTTTTATTATTATTTATTATATATCCCTATCTCCCTTCTTATGAGCAGTATGAACTAAAAGGCATCTATAGCAAGTTAATAAGAAGGAGAAAGAGAGAGAGAGAGAGAGGGGGGGGGGGAATTATTAATTTGAATTTTTACTTAAGGGTTGTATATAGATGGCTCGTATCTCAAATTTTTTCCAAACTTTTTGATGCCATTTGAAAGTTAATTGTAACAGCTATACCTATGATAAAATTTTCAGAACTCGTGACCATCAGATAGGAGAGAAAATAATTATTAAAATTAGCATGGGCTCTTATGGGACTAAAACTTCAAAAAAACATAATTTAAAATCTAGCATGGTCACCTTTCAATTTTTTGGCATTTTTGAAGACAACTTATCCTAATGTATCACTGTGCAATATTTCAGATTTTTCTTTTCTTTACAATTTTTTAGTCAAATCCCGCAGTACCTGATTTCCCGCCTTAAAGAGCACTTTTACATTATATATATATGATGCATTGATGCGCATATATAATATAACTTTTGTTTGACTCAAAATTTGAAAATATAATCCTCTTTGATTGCTGTAATTATTATATTATTATTATTAAAGTCACACCCACACTATCTAAGAGAAATCTTTTGTAAAAAAATACCTTCATTTTTCATTGTAACGAATGGTACTGAATTTACGCAATGAAATATTTTGTTTTCAGTCACCAAAATATTTCCAGCAGGAGGTTGGATTAAAAATCAATCTGTTGAAATGAAGGAGGAAAAAAATACTAATATAAAAAAAATAATAAAGTTTCATTTTAATATGCACAATTAAGTACAAAATTAGTTGGTGCGAAGTGTAAATAAATTTAAAGTAATAATTTCTATATCAAAATTTACTTGAATTAATTAATGCAAGTGGATTTTTATATACATAGAAATTATTAACACTGAATGTGATTATTATATGAACTTTTAAAAAATAACTACAGGAAAAAAACTATTATTTATAATGGCAATAATATGATATCTATACATGAAATAAATGATTAAGATACATGACATGTATATCTTATGCTTATACCACTCAATCACTCACATCAAATAATGAGCACGTAATATACTGTATATGGTGAGTGTTATATGTTGATAAATAATATTAATTCCGGTTTCTTATTATTATTATTATTTTTTGACAATGTTTTACTAATTTTGGAATTGTTCTCTCTACCTTTGATAGAACTATCCTGCATAATTTTAAGTCATTACAATTTTTTTAAGATGCAGACAACGGTCGTTTTACCCCGTCTCATCCTTTTTCCTATGAGTGGTCAGGTTTAGTATAATTTTAGTAATAATTTGAGCCTTAAATGTTTAGTTGTTTTAGCAATTTTTACTTTCAACAAAAGGTGAAGAAATTTATGTTATTTAGCTCATTTATTTCTTCTTTACCTACGAACATGATAGATATAAGCATTGTAAGTTCTTCGCGTCTTCTACTTATTAAAATCCCACGAGTGCAGTTGATTATTTCAGATACATTCCTTGTCAATGAGAACGTAAAAAAGAGCAGAGATGGAGCTAATTGATTAAGGTCACGTACGCAGTGTAGTGGGCAGATGATGCACGGAGCGGCTTAGCGTCGTATAAACCGAGGGTCAATTGTGAGCGCTATTGTATACTCACTTATAATCTTCTACAACGGCGAGCGCTTGCAATTTATGATCAGCACTCAACGTACAGAATACCAAATCTATGTGTATACTGTTGCTTCTAGAGAGAGAGAGAGAGAGAGAGAGAGAGAGAGAGAGAGAGAGAGAGAGAGAGAGAGAGAGAGAGACAGAGACAGAGACAGAGACAGAGACAGAGACAGAGACAGAGACAGAGACAGAGACAGAGACAGAGAGACAGAGAGACAGAGAGAGACAGAGACAGAGAGATACAGAGAGAGACAGAGAGAAAGTAAAACAAATATTGAAAACTTTACCATTAATCAGACTTTAATATCTTTTCAGTATTGCCAAAAATTCTCAAGGGCTATACTTTTGAATTGTTTCAATATGTTAACCCTCTTTTGTATTTTATTTGGTAGCAATTCATTGATACATTTATGTTGTTAATGAGAGAAAAATGAACTTACCTGTAAATTTTTTTAATTTTATGTTTTATAATTTAGTAATTGGTATGTTACATTATAATTTTTATAATATTATTCATAAGAATATATCCGAATTCAAAGCAATGGATTAAAAGCAAGGAGGTGAAAAAGGAGAAGAAGTCTAGTATTGCCATCAATTATGTCGGTGTGTTATATCGGGCTTTTTTTAAATAACATGGGAAATAAAAAAACATGTAAAGACGGCTATTAATTTCATTAATTCTTGAATAAGTAATCGTATCATTGTAGAAAATATGTATTAACAAACGTTTATTTCTTTAATATAAAGCAGACCCAGAGAAGAGCCTAATTAAATTATCACGAGCTAAAAAACAAAACTTTATTATAATTATTATTATACAAGCACGAGCAGATAGGCTCAAACATATGAAACAAACTAACAAGAAAAAATAACATTGCATACATGATAAAATACTGATGCTGATCTCGAAACAGACAAATATTGTTTTAATTAATAGACGTTTTCTGCCAACAAAAGTAATCTTAACGGGCGGTAGGTGTATTGAGTTACCGATGCTACCAAGGAATTTTAAAATTTATTGTATTTTGGTTAACTGTATTAATATATTAATAATTTTATTACTTTTGTCACATTGAGGCTTCAAGTACATTTTTAAATAGCTTGTAAAATTCAATGCGCCTTCTGAATGATGTTTTTTCAATCATGATTTATTTTGAGTTTTAAAACCAAAAAAAAAAAAAAAAAAAAACAGTGCGTATATAGAAAAAATCAGAATGCAGAGATAATTTAGCCAGCATTATTGTTACCAAAAATGGACATTATAGCTCACTAACTGTTCGTGTAATTGTATAAATATACTATTAAATGAGCGTATGAAAATTTGCTTAAAGCAAACCATGCATTAACAACTTACAGTAAATATAGAGTTTGCTTTAGAGTTGCCTATCTATGCAGGGATAGCAGTGCTCTGAACTCTTGAGCGTAACATTTTAAACCACTTCAAATTTCATAGTAAAATAGCAAAATAATAATAAAATAAAAGCATATTATGCTTTTATTTTATTATTATGTTTATTTGTTTCCTTCAGTACAAAAAAAGTTTTATTTGAATTTATATTTTTGAAAACTTAAAAAAAGTGTGGATTATCACTGCAAGAGACCGACAGCACATATCCCATGAGGACAAACATTGTATATCAACTCAGTAAAGTGTGGCGGTCTCACTCGCCTATTGTGCCGCCCCCACTGTTGTGTATATAACCACTAATTAATTGCACACTAATTGGAATGAATAACACAGCATGCACTCACTTTTTATTTGAGTTGAAGTGAGAATTATCTGCTTATTTATGTCACTTATCTGGTTGAAATCTCTACAGTGTTAATGGAAACTATTTATTAATTTATGTCAACAATGAAAATTTATGTTTCTCTTCTGCATTATGAAATGCAATAATGCAAATATTAATAATAATGTAATATTATGACAATGTGGCGTTGATTGTGTATGCAAAATATAATATTAAATTTTAAATGTAAAAAGTGGGATAAAATCAAGAAGGTTGTGCTATAATACCGAAAATGAATGTTTCTAAAACTGATATTTATGTTAAAAAGTTACGATAAACTTAATTTTTAAACTGCAATTTTTAGGTGTTTTAAACCTCTAAAAGAATACAATATGCGTAAAATATTGACCAAAAGAATATTTAGGGCTAATTTTTTATAAAAGTTATCTTTAAATTAAAACAATTATTCTATTTTAAGTTTACTCTTAATTCTTGGCTTTAATTAAAAAGTAGTCCACAATAACTCTTTGCTCTTCAGGGAGTTTTTATTCTCTTATACGCGTCAATTGCTAGTACAATAGAACATTAGATATCCTGGTACCTATGCAACCAGTTGCTTACATCTGTCATGCGGGTTGCCTATACCTTTTTTTTTTCTCACTCTCTTTTTCCTTTCTTTTTGTATGAACATAATTATGTATATTCTGTGTTTTAATTGTATTTCTTACATTTTTGTCTTTATTTTCTTCTATTTTTATAATATAGGGTTGAGACGGCCGATGGTTTAATTACTTGTGCCTTACAATATGTATTATGTATGAATTTAAACAATAAAACCCTTTGAAATTGAATTGTATGAATTTAATATATAAAACCCTTTGAAATTGAATTGAATTAATTTTTAATCCTTTTTTATTGAAAATATTATTGAAAATAGTTATAAAAGTAAAATTTCATCTCTCTAGAAGTAATTGAAAACTATTATATGAAAAAAAAAATTAAAAAAAAAAAAGAAAAGATAAATAAAACTTTAAAAATAAAGTAAATATTTTATTATTTTCTATTCTTTTGTGTGCAGGTAAACTATTAAACTTAACTTTACCGTAAAAGTTCCCATATTTTGCATCATATTTGTTTATTTTCATAATACTTTGAGTAATATAGGTTACATCATTAACAATGTGAAGTGGCGTGCGAAGGCGTACGTAATCTGACTTAATGATTTTAATGCGCTTAATGTCATTAATTAAATGAACAATAATAACTTAGTGAAATAAAAATTATTATTATCGTTATTATTTACACAATATCAAACTGTGGAACAAGAATATAAAAAATTCATGATAATAAAATAGAATCTGATACTTAAATTTAATAGAAAACAATTTTAAACTTTCAACATTTTATCTACAAAATTGTCGATTACAATTATTATTTTTTATAATCTCAAACTAAAAGCCAGGATTTTTTTTTTTTTTTTTTTTTTACATTTATTATTTTTATATGAAGTAGACATTGTATTACTTTTCATTTGACAGAAATATAAAACTAATTTTATTCTACTATTAGTATTTTATTTATTGTTATATCCTATACACAGTAAAAAAAATTGAAATTTATGCTATGTCACACTCAATACTTCTTATCGCATTGAAAGACTTTTTCTGACGTAAAAAATAAGCCAAAATGTTAATAAAAATAATTTCATATTTTTTAAAAATGAATTTATTTTTAACATCTTTAAAATTATGATATTTATAATATTATTTTTATTATAGCTAAAAGTAATAAAATTACTACAACATATAAACATATTATATCAAGGAGATTGGAGTTGGAAAAAAAAATCTATATAAAAATCTTTAGCGTAACTCCTAATCCCTGATATACTGTAAAAGTAAGTACGCACACAAAACCTTAATATCTTTATTACCATCAACACACCGTGTATACATAACAAAAACCCGACTCACGATATTTTCTATTTTAGTAGAAATATATAAACTTGCTTTTTATGAGTAAGACTTTTTTTTATAAAGCTCTACAAAAATTTAAGAAATAATTTTATGCATGAGTCATAATTGAAAGTATTTAAACTTTGAATTCAATTTTCTTATTTTTTTTCAATATGTTGTGAAAAGTTATTCAAATTTTAAGCTTGGTGCTACAAAAATAACTTTAAAAATTTTAAAGTTTAAAATACATAATATATCCAATTGTAATGCTGCATTTTCAAGCTAAAATTAAATTTTATACTCTTGTTTACATAGAAAGCATGTATGAATCCGAGATAAGGCTTTTGAAAGCTATATCTGCGTTCAAGATTTTTTTAAGTCATGTTCAACACTTATATAACATAATTATGATCTTTCTTATCTCAAATGCAGCTCTGTTACATACAATTATTGTTCATATTATAAAAAAAACGTGACACGAATGAGCCATATAAAAATAGTCATTTTTTAGTTAATTAAATGACACTCAATGTTATATAAATACTATTTACAAAATTTACAGACCTGTTTATCAAGTTTTCATAATGATGAATAAAATTTAATTGGTTTATTGTATATGAATTACGACGTGTAATTATTAATTGAAACCCTTGTATTATCATTGTTATATACAAATTTTATTGTGACGTATATGTGGAAACATGAAACTTGCGAGGAAAATGGCTGAGGAACCTGATGCCTATAGGGTCATTTATTCTGGGTGCTAATTACGCCGCGGTGCAGTGTATGTGTGTGAAAGAGAGCGAGCGAGTGAGCGCGGGCGGCACTGGCTTGTGCGCATCTCACACGGGCGGGGGCGTCACGTCATATAAACCTCGAGCACTCCGCGGTGAGTCCAACACTCAGCCCACCTCTCTCGCGCGCGGTATCCTTCAACTGCTTCTGGGCCTTCCGCAGTAAGTTTCATTTCACCTTTATATCATTGCATCAAACTAGCATCATCAGGCAAGTGGAGTAGTATAATAAATTTTTATTAAATTTCGTGATAATACAGTATTTAATTTTCCTTTCAATCTATACTTGATCAATGATCAGGTATGAAGCAGGAAATTTGCATTTTGTTTTTTGCTTTCTTTCATGTACATATTTAATCATATCTTGTTTAGTTTTCTTTCTTTTTTACACAACTGTAGGTGATGCATTTTAATTCAAAAATATAGTAATATTGAACAATGTTTTAGAACATTATCACCGTTTGAAAATGTATTGTTCATAAACTTCTGTATCTGTTTCCAACTTATTTATTTAATTGAAACTATATAATTATATGATATTATCGGATTTTTTTTTATATAACTTAATAATTTAATAATTTTACTCTGGTAGTATTTAGACGAGGCTATATACAAGGATAAACTGAAACCAGATTATAAATTGCATGTTTTTCTTTCAGAATAATTAATTAAATCTAAAATATTTGGTACATAAGTTTGATTTGAAATTCAAATTATTTTTATAATTAATTTGAACATAAATATTTTGTTCTTTGTTCTTAAAAACTTAATTTTGATATTTTATTATTCTTATAAATTTACAGCTTAGCATTAAATATGCTAACAAAATGTCACCCAGCATTGACAAAGAAATAATATTCTTGGGGAAAGCTAACATAAATTATTGTTATGTACATTATATAACGTTTACATACATAAGCTTTAAATAAAATGGTTCTGCATGAATTTTTTAACACATTAAAAATTTTAATATTTGAAGCAGTACATCATAAAGTCGGGTATTAAAAATGTACAACTTTGAGCCGTGCAGATAACTTTTGTGTGATTTTATTTAAACTCCAAAGACGCATTTAAAACATTGCCTGTGGAAAATATATTACCTTTAACTATCACTAATTCTACTTTATTTTTTCAAATACTTGCAGTTTTCAAGTAATGAAAATTAAAAATCTCTTGATAACAATATGTAAAAGCTGTCAATGAATTTGATGTATTTAACAATCAATGCCCTTTAAGCTTCGTACGTATACTATATTATGTGCAAATTTTTTTAATAATAATAATTTTTTTTTATTTATTACTATTAAATATTAATATGGATTATTCTAAACTATATGTCATGTATTTCAAAGCTACTAAAATGTTATAATTAAAAGAGTCAGTTATCTAATATAACTAATAATTTATAGATGAAAAAGATCAAAAATATTTTTATTCAATGTTTATTAAATACAGACAAAAAAAAAAAATGGAATTTTCAATCAAGCATCAACTTGTTATTGTGAAATATATTACGGTAAATTGTAGCATTTTACATAATTAAATTTGTGTCTTTTGTTGTTAACTAAAAAATGGGAGGTAAAAATGATCCATATAATGATATTTCAATATTAATTCTAACTTTAAAAACATGCTAAAATTTCGTCATAAAAATGTGTGTTAAAAAAAATAATAATAATGTATAAAGTTTTACTTCAATATAATTTAAAATTAACTTTATCACTTTCTACTAATTTTTTTTTCTAAAAAGTTAAACTGTTTCAAAAATATCGTTATGTATCTTATTTGTACGCAATTTCATTGTACAAAATTGTGTGCATTATATAATATTTAATATGAATGGTATAACGATTTAAATTAAGTATGCTTGCTGTATGCTATACAGTAGTATAACAAAAAATCTGCTAATAAACTAGCTTAAAGTTAAATATTATACTTGTCTAAATCTTCTGTAATGTGGTGTAAATTATTTAATAATTATAATAAAATGTAATTCAACATATTATGTCAGGATACCCACCAAATAGCCAGGGGGCAATTGATGGCAATAGGCCTGTGAACAGACTGTATAGAGATTAGAGAATTTAAATTTCCATTATGTACTAGAACAAGGGAGCCCGAAAACACGTGATTAGCAATGTCTCAGGGTACAGATCATCCCTTAAGTCATGTGGCCAGTCTGTCTATAGTCTAATAACAAATATTGAATGAAAACATAGCAACAATACAACGTAAAATTGCATTCATAACATTTAACAACAATCGTAAAAACTGTAATGTGAATTAATTAAAATTTAAAATTTTTTTTTAATAACTCAATACAATTTAAAAAATATATTTAATTTATGGAATAGTTTAAATGAACGACTCTGTCATGAGTCATGATATACATAAATATATATTATCATTGAATAATATAAGTTTCAATATCTTGTAAATAAGTTTTTTTTTTTTTTTTTTTTTTTTTTTTTTTTTTTTTTGCTGCCGTTAAAACAATAACAATTCAAAAATTTACAGAATAACCAATTATTGTATATTTCATTTATCTTGTAAAAAACATCAAAACATTAACAAACAAGACTACAGTACTGTATTGAATATTTTGAAATGTGATATTATTTAAATATTGCATATAGTTATAGATTTTTGTATAGTGATTTGGCAAAATACATATTTGCTATTAAAACATTTTATTAATTTCAATTTTCCGACTAAAATTTACTGTAAAATATGTGTGTAAATTTACTAAATTAAGATGATTTCAATAACAGTGAAACAAATAAATACTTGTGCAAATAAAAAATATACAAAGCAATCGTGATACATTAAAACTTTAAAAGTGGATTATCATACACTTTTTAAATATAGTTAAAAACATTGAAAGAAGATAAGGATTTTTTTTTCCTGAAAATCAATACTTTTGTCCACCTTTCGATTCTCTCTCCCCCCCCCCTCTCTCTCTCTCTCTCTCTCTCTCTCTCTCTCTCTCTCTCTCTCTCTCTCTTTATTTTTTTAATTTTCTGAAGCACAAGGCAACTGCTATTAAAATATAAAATACTTTTTGTTAAATTGATAAAGTTGTGCTTCACCAAGTAAATTATTATTCTTTATACAAGAAGTTTTTTTTTCTATATTACAGAGTCTATGGTGTAACGAACGTATTAAAGAGGATTTACTGGTTTTTACCTTCTACCTGAGTAAGAAACGACATGTTAATCCTTGTTTATAAGTTTTTCTTCCAAAAAATAGCCAAGGAATTAAGTCTCTCTCTCTCTCTCTCTCTCTCTCTCTCTCTCTCTCTCTCTCTCTCTCTCTCTCTCTCTCTCTCTCTCTCTCTCTCTCGTGTTGATATCATACGCTACAACATACAAGAATTCCAAAAATTACAATGGAACATATCAATCTAATTGTAAGTTATTATTATTTTACTTTTCTGTGAGAGAGTGCGATAGAGAGAGAGAGAGACAGAGAGAGAGAGAGAGAGAGAGAGAGAGAGAGAGAGAGAGAGAGAGAGAGAGAGAATTGTAAAAGTTCTGCAAACTCATAGTTTTATATGTAAGCAGCGTGGAATATACTCTACATCCAGTTATGTTGCTGTATGCTCTACAAACTTTGCAACTTTAAAAAGTCTATCGCACCTTCAAAAACTTTATAAACACACAGATAGCCTTTTTTGTATTTTTAGCAAGTCATTTTATATATATATATATATATATATATATATATATATATATATATATATATATATATATATATATATATATATATATATGTGTGTGTATATATATGTGTGTGTATGTGTGTGTGTGTGTGTGTGTGTGTGTGTGTGTGTGTGTGTGTGTGTGTGTGTGTGTGTGTGTGTGAATATATAATAAAAAAATACGCCAAACAAGAGTAATATAATAATATAACAATATGTACAATTATATATTATATAACATTGTAATAATACACAATAAATGCATAAAAATTATAGTCAAAAGTGATTTAAAAAAAAGAGCATCAATTATTGATGAATTGTATATGAATACAAAAACGCTATACTTTAATCAAAACAAAATTTATTTATTTATTACGTTGTTTAAATTTCAAGTACAGCTCTTCCCACAAAAACTGATTCGTTCTTCCATGCTATAGTTTGCACTTGAGTATCAATTTTTGAGAAAAGAGGTGTAGATAGCATATAAAAATATGTCTGAAATAATTTTCCAACAGTAACGTTGAATTAAAATAAAAAATTAATGCATAAAGCTATTTTTAAAATAAATTACAATGAGAGCGATTCATATAAACTTATTCCTCATAAGTCTAGTAAATATGAAATGATTTTCTAGTGCTATACCACAAATAATAGGTTTGAATAGTTTTAATTCTAGTTATAGCATGAAAAGTAAAACATGCTGCTTTATAATGAGATAAATTAATTTTAATTTGTTTTTACCTTATATTTTCTCTAAAGATATGAGGAGAGAGAGAGAGAGAGAGAGAGAGAGAGATAGAGAGAAAGGTTCTATAACAATGAAGCTTATAAAATCATCAAAAAAGAAACAAAGGGAATTTTAAATGAGGAAAAAATACAATATGAAATATTAAATAAACACCGTAACCACAAATGAAAAAGTACCAATGAAGCACACTCAGAATATTTTTATTTTAAAATATTAGATTACAGAGAAATTTAATTTCAAAATACTGTATGAAATAACGTTTATGAACTCATAATTAAGCTTATCTTAATTATATTTTACAAGTTCTACGTTATATATATATATATATATATATATATATATATATATATAATATATATATATATATATATATATATATATATATATATATATATATATATATATATATATATATATATATATATATATATATATATATATATATATATATATATATATATATATATATATATATATACATTAATGCTTACAATATGAAGTAATTACTTACAAATTTTAGAAATGAATTAACTAATTTAGACGTAGAAAAATGATGATATGATAAAATTACTGATAGAACGACAACTTTGTGACAAGCTATGTCTTTTGTTTTATCAAGAGAATTGTATTCCCCGAGATTTAACCCACGCAAAATTGGAACTTTTATTGCAGTCTTCAGCTGAGCCCTGTATACGTATATTTTACTGCGCATTATAAGCCTGACTCTGAATTATTTAATACAGAGGAAGGTCATATTTATGTTATCTATAAAGCTCATCAGGGATATTTTTAATAAAAATGTAGCAATTAACCAAACACTTTTTTTTAAGTTGCTAAGATAAAGATAGTTTCTGCTTTTTGTTCAAGTTAGCTCGAAAACAATGCATTTCATTAATTTTATATGAAAAAAAAAAAAAAGAAAAAAAAGAAGAAGAAGAAGAAGCATAAACTGATCCTAATAATTAAGCTACATATTTTGTTCACTGTACAGTACATAACATATTTCATTATAACAATTTGTGAGTTAAAATTGTTATACAACATTGTGACTCACCACACCACAAATGATTTCTTCAAGTATACATTTTATGACAATGATATTTTGTTTAAAATTTCCTAAAATATTTTTGTTAAATGACACTGTTGATCAATATTAAGAGTTGTATTTAGATGGCTTATATCTCAAAATCTAAAAAGAAAATTACCTACCTCATGATAAAATTGTCAGAATCCATGACCATCAGATTAGAGAGAAAATAACTATTGAAATTAGCATAGGCTTGTATGGGACTAAAACTTCAAGAAATCATAATTTTAAATCTAGCATGGTGACCCCCCAACCTTTTTTACATTTTTGAAGATATCTTATCCTAATGTATCCTTGTGCAAAATTTCAGATTTTTCTTTCTTTTACAGTCAAATTCCGCAATAGCGGATTTTCCGCATTAATTGGGATTAACGTTATTGATATACTGTATAAAAAAATTCGTTATAATTGAAACTAATAATAATAATAACAAATAACATCGATACAGTATTAGTAAAGATAAGAAACAAATGATTCTTAATTTCTTTTTCTTTTTTATTAAATATTAATAAATCTTTCTTTAAAAATAACCACAATCATTTTAGTATAAAGTTTAGAACACGAGTATGTACTGTAATATCACATATATTTTTTCAACTTAGTAATTAGCGAGGAATATAAACATATTTAACTATGTAATTAATGCTATCCGATGTAAGAGAAGATGTATAATATATTACATTATATAAAAACCTTTCAGACATGTAAGTAGAACCAAAAGGCTTGTTCACACTTTGCAATAAGATTATAATATAAAAACACAGCGCTTCAACAACGCGTAAGCATTAAAATATAATAATTATGACATAATTTTCACTGTTTCAACTTCCATTTAAGGCAAAAATCAACAAACTACTTTTGCATCTGACTTATTTTTTATTGTTAATATACTTTTTATTTACTGTATTGTATAACTACTAAATATTGTAGTTTTATGTAATTTTATCCCATACGTATTATATAGTATAATATAATAAATAATAATAAAAATAATACAAAGAACATTTTTTTAATATTTTTTTTTATATTTATTTCCATTAATTGAAATAACGCCTCCATATAATTATAATGATGTTATTAAAATACTTTTAAAATACAATTTTAATTTTCATATTTGATAAAACTACACATTATTACTTATTGTTGCATTTTATTCATCTCGTTGTCACAAACTGGTAGTTGGTTTGACCCGCTCGTTACTCGACAATCACGTTGTTACACGCAACCTGAGCCAGCTTAATTGGCAAAGCAAGCGAACAAGCTATAGCACGTAATCAACGCCACCATCCATCTAGGCCGAGTTTCATCCCGGGGGAGGCTGAGCTCGGAGCTCGTTGTATCAACATTTTGTCTGACCAGACTCACATTTCTTCATATTTACATCAAGAAAATAATAATAATGAATATTGATATTAAAAAATATTTTTATGCATGACTTAAAATGATCAGTATATTGACGTTATTATTTTTGTTTTCTATTATTTACTTTACTAGAGGTCACGATATTTATGTTTATATTGCATGTTTATTTCTATTCTGGGACTAAATCTGACTATTTATAGCTGAGAACGTTTATAGTATCTTGTTATTCGTATTATAAAAATACTTTTTGCTTAATATAGTTTTATATTGATATCCTATTTTATGCAAGTTTATCGCAAATTAAATGAATCATTTAAATAATAAAACATTAATATTAGGATTTTTTTTTTTTTTTTTTTTTAGTTTTATCTTTTTTACCTTCAATATAATATATACTATGTTGTCTCAAAAATATATTCCCTTACTCTGCGTAAAATTTTTTTGGACCAAATTTATTCCTTTTATTCATATGTTAATTTATATGTTATATAATGTGTATAATAATTTTGTAGTGTACAATGCTTTCTTTATTTTGGTTTCAGCGGGGCGCGATGATGCACAGCCTCTTGTTGCTGCTGCTTTTGCTCAGCTGGACCGCCGCACAGCTTCCCGCAGCAGATGTAAGTTTATTCCAACTAAATATAATTTATACTTTGCTTTAAAATTGATGAATAAACTCGAATAAGCTCGTTTTAAATTTATACGTGATGTGATTCCAGGATCCGAAACGTACGGACTCACCACGACACATAGAACTGCTTTCTCGGCGTAGCGCACTTGATAAAAATTTTATGCGTTTCGGACGAGCTGATAATTTCATGAGGTTTGGTAGAGCTAACAACGGTGATAATTTTATGCGATTTGGTCGCAACAATGGTGAAAATTTCATGCGATTTGGACGCGGATCAGATTCCAATTTTATGAGATTTGGTCGAGGAAGTGAAGCAAATTACATGAGATTTGGAAGAGGGTCAGATTCAAACTTTATGAGGTTTGGACGAGCTGATAAGTCCGCAGCTAATTTCATGAGATTTGGCCGACTGAATGGAGGAGGTAGCAGTGGGGGTGACACGTCTTCGAATTTCATGCGATTTGGTCGAGGAGGAAACGATGAGTCGTCAAACTTCATGCGATTTGGCCGTGACTCCAAAGCGATGTCAACGGATCTTCCGGCAGAGCGTCCTGCTGAGATTGCAGAGGAAAACAACTTCATGCGGTTAGGCAGGCCTGCTGGCTCGAGCGGTGCTAACTCCAATTTCATGCGGCTGGGCAGACCTTCAGGGGAACACAACGCAAACTTCATGAGACTAGGCCGTCCTGCAGGAGGCAGCTCCGGGGACAACTTCATGCGCTTTGGCCGTGGTTCTGATGGTTTCATGCGCTTTGGAAGAGGTGAATACTAATATTTGAATAAAATGTGCAGTAAAAAAGTATTATATCTACTGTAATATCATATAGCAAAAAAATCGTATAAAAGCAATTAATTGGTGAAATTAATCATTATAACTATTAAAACAAAACATACACACACCATAAATGTCTGTCATAACCTTATGAGATTATATAAAATTATAAATGTTTGTTTAGTCTTAAATAATCTTTTACTTAATCAAGAACTGCCATTTTAAATGGGAGATATGTACGTGATAATTGATAATGCAAACTAAAGTTGTCCTGTTATCGCAACAATGTGGGAATGCAACGGTGGATAATTATAATTGAATGAATTTTTTTTTAAATATAAATTGTTAGTTATATTATTGTGTTTTTTCAGAGAGTGGGGATGACGATGAGGAAGAAGAAGAAGAGAGCGCCAGCCAGCGAGACAGCGAAAAATCCGAACCTCGCGAGCGCCGTGACTCAGACAGTAAGCACGAAGTAAAGCAATCAGGCACGTGGAGGCAGCGACGTGCAATAATTTCTCCTAAGAATGAACAAGAAACATCATGG
Organism: Ecdyonurus torrentis; assembly: GCA_949318235.1. Taxonomy (NCBI): domain Eukaryota; kingdom Metazoa; phylum Arthropoda; class Insecta; order Ephemeroptera; family Heptageniidae; genus Ecdyonurus; species Ecdyonurus torrentis. Next base: position 10,540,540 of record OX439128.1, on the reverse strand, counting down.
CACTCTCCCGATGAATCCCCCGAGATAATTCATGAGTTTGCAAACTTAGGAACTTGGCGGGAGCGACGCGCTACCAACACAAAAGAAGTCACTAATTAAACTACACACCCCAATTTACCATGAGAACGTTGCTTCCTTGCTTGATACACTATAGTCACTGTAGTTTAGGATATCGGGCCTGGGATATAACTTATAAACCTAATAAATTATAATTGTTTGAAATCAAATCTTGCATTACTGCTGTATACCCAGCGTTTAACAGAAAACGTGTTAGCAAGGTTTAAATCGGGCGAGTCAGACTTTTACTTATACTTATAACCCAGACTTGAATCATTTCAACAGGGCATATGACGGTTTTATGTGCTATTGCATGCATTAGTGTCATATATTCTCAGACCCTGTGTGTACTTGAGGCTGGAATTTTGTACAAAATGTGACGTAAGTGTATCAAGCAAGAAATTCTTGTGTAAACATGAAAAGCATCCTTGTACTTATTTGTACAGAATAAATGAATCATCTCTAGCTTGGTACTATTTTCATTACAAAATTACCCAAATAAATCATATTGTTTTTTATTGCTGAAGACTCAAGAGTTATCGCGTAGATAGATATTGTAGTTTCTTAGTAAGTTCTGAAAAAAGAAAATAATAAAAGAAACGTTTTATCGATGTTTGAACTATTTTTATTCAATATTAAAGATTATTTAAAGATTATTTTACAATCAAACCATAAGACGTAATATTTTATATATATATAATTGTAACTTAAAAAAAAAACTTACTAAGATAAATTTAATGTTTGGGAAATTTATCTTTGTAAGAAAAATAAATTTAGAACAAAAAAGCTTTATGTTTTTGTTGTTGCAATATTTCAATTGCTTAATTTTAGTTAAAAATTTTAATTTAAGTAAAACTTTTTTACTTTATAATTAATTGTTATTGATATATTCTTTGATCATTATCCATGATCTTTAAATTAATTATCACTGTTTTAGGTTTTGCCAACGTTTGTTGTGTTGTACGTATCAACTTTACAAAAATTATTTCCTATATAGTAAGCTTTATACAGAGCTGCCCTCTATAGTAAACTTTAGAACTTTCTTTATAAAAGAGTTATCAGAAATTATATAAAGACTACCGCAAAAAATAATGATGGATAAATTAATAAAAAGTTTTAATTGAATATATATATATATATATATATATATATATATATATATATATATATATATATATATATATATATATATATATAAATATATATACATATATATATATATATATATATATATATATATATATATATATATATTATATAGTAAGTATACTCCACACACACTAAAATAAATATCTATATTTCTATTTAAAAACAACTTTCTTCATGACTTTTGTAAAAGATGTTAAATGAAATAAAATAATGGCATTAAATCTTGAATAAATACATCCTTATATTATACAAGTATATGATGTGTTATCTTATAAATCATAATTACATAGATAGCTATTATATATCTCAATATAGTAGAATATGAATGATTCGTTAAATAAAATAAACATAACATATAAAAAATTTGAAAGAGTAAAATGTTTTTGTATCCTGTAACGTTTTCAACCAGTCGGGTACATATAACACACATGTTGCATAAGTTTTAGGGGATATGTAAATAAATTTAAATAACTATTTTTTCTAGATCCCCTGAAATTTGTGTAACATTTGTCTTACAAGTATATAAACCTCAAACTAATTTTTGATGATATTGTCTTTATAAAAATCCATATAGAATTATTAAATTTAATCAATTTTAATGGAGCTTATCAATTTAGCGCGCGGGGAGACGCGTGGAAAGCTAAGGGTCCCCTATAATTTAACATTACGCTTATGGGGAAAAACACATTTTTGCGATTTTTGAGAAAACTACTCCACCAATTTTGGAGAATATTAAATGAGAAATACTAATAGACATACTTTTACGTATTTTAAGCCATAGAAATTTTTTAAGAAATTTTTAAACCGATGTCCTCCATTAAATCAATTGTTATTTAATTTTAAACAGAAATATAGTATTGCTGTTTTATTTGCTGTTTTGATAGCTGTTTTAATCAAATAATACATAATAGTTAGACGTACATTATACAAAAGTAAAATGCAACTTTAACTTAAAATTAAAAATATGATCTTTATTTTTATGATATTATTTTAATATTACATTAATTTAAGTGGATAAAATACATCAAATAATACGTTTCTTAATATTACATCTTAATTTTTTCTTTACCTGATATACAGTAAAATGTGCTAATTATTTTAGAGTTTGCAAGTATAACGAAGGAGGCACACAAAGTGCGCAACGGCAAGAACAATTTGCGTGTAATCAAGTATAATCAGGCTTGCAGCGTGCCCTCCTATTGGTTACAGGATTTGTGGACACCAATGCTAAGTATATTAGTATCGAGTAGCCCAAGTGGATTTGTCAGTTGTCAGTCAGAAGTTTTCATATACTTCCACACACTACGAACTTACGCAAATTTAGTCAACCTGGTGCATAACAAACTTTTAACCAGGTAAGAATCATAATATATTAAAAAAACTACCATTTAAGTCATAGTCATAGTTGCAATAATAAAATTCTTCTACTTTCAGTTATCAATTAAAAAAATAATGTAATTAAAATACTTTTCATTTCTTAATTCAAACAATGCAATTTTTCAATAGCAAAAATCATTACAGCACCAATCAAATTGTTAAATTTTAATCATTAAATAATTTGTTAAAAGATTTGCAGTTTCCGATGGTATCAGTGAACTGATGGTATTAAGACTATTAGAATTTACTTAATTTCTGAAGACTCAAATTAGAACATAAAGATATTCAAATTAAAAATTAAAACTATGTATATTATATAACTATATTTGCTATGTAATTTTAGGCAAAGTTGACTCTTGGAAGTGCAAATTAAATATTTCATTCTATTCCACGTATTTTTTTAGAGACGAAACATTATAAAACATAAAAAAAAATTCTGCCTAGAGTTGCACTGTGAATTTATATAAACTTTTTAAGGAGACATTTAATATTAAATAATCCAACATGCTATTTCCGTAGGGCAAATCAATAAACAATAAATGTTTTAATATTAAAAATTTTAGAATTAAGTTTGGATTTTGAAAAATAATATTATATTACAAAGAAAGCAACAAATTTAATCAAAAAAGCGTTTTAATTTGATACATTTAATATTGATGCTATACGTATGTTGAAGTAAATAAATAAAAAAATAATAATAAACATGATTATAAACTATTGAAAAATAATTACTTTTTTACCAGGTTCTGATAATGTTTATAATAATAGAAAAACAATTTCCAAATTAAAAAATAATTTTTAAGATAGATTTTTTTAGCAATTTAAAACACCATCTCTGTTTTATTTTATTTTTTTTAATCACAGATATAAGTTCTAATTAATTTGTAGCTGTAGCAAAAAAAAAAAAAAAAAAAAAAAAAAGAAAGAAAGAAAGAAAGAAAGAAAGAAAGAAAGAAAGAAAGAAAGAAAGAAAGAAAGAAAGAAAGAAAGAAAGAAAGAAAGAAAGAAAGAAAGAAAGAAAGAAAGAAAGAAAGAAAGAAAGAAAGAAAGAAAGAAAGAAAGAAAGAATAATAAATCATTTGTAAGTATGGTCTATTGTTAATAATAATCATTTAAAAACTTATTTCAAATCATTGTTTTAACTTTAGTAAGCCAATAGTTTCTTTTTACATTTACTGTAATATAATTTGATTTGGTAAACTTTTTATATTATGATATAATATTTTATAGAGAAATCTGTTTACCACTAATAAAATAAATGTATGTATGTATACAGTAATATGGCTCTGCGTACAACACTTTTTTTTAAAGTAATTTAATAAAAATCAACTTGATACAAAATATGGTGTGATATGGAAGAATTGATTTTCATATTTGATGATGTAGTAATAAATATATATATATACGTACATATAAAGTCAAATAATTTTTACCCTTGTGTCCCAAGTTAATTCTTGCTTTGTGTAACAAGCTCAATTTTATGAGGCTTCATTGTATCACCGTTATGACAGACCTTCCCTGCTTAGCGACATTTTTCTAGAAATCACGTTTTTATATATTATTTTGTGACAAATAAGAAATAATGTTTAGTTTGTATATGCATAGGTTTTATTATTTTCAATGCCTAAAATTTTCCTAAATGTATAAATTTTTCATTCAAGAAAATATGAATTTTTATTTATAGAAGAGTTAACTAGTGTTAATTATACGCATAATTTATTTATTAATTTATGTTGTAAATGACTGTACTACCGTGAAATAGTTGCGTTAAATCGTTACGTACATAATATACAGACTCTTTCATATAAAATTATGTTCTATGCTTTTATTTTAAGGCAAAGTAATAATTAATAATAATCATTAAAAATAAATTATATGACGATTAAAGTATGTGTACCTGATTTTACCCTTAATTAAAGCCATTATTATTTAAAATATTACTATATATGGTATAGTAAATCTACTTTGTTACGCCAACAAAATGAATTTAAAATATATATTTAGCAATAAAATGTAGGACAAATTTTATTCATAATATTTTAAATACAATTTCAATAGCGGAATCTATGTAAAGCTTATAACTCATAAATATTAACTATCAGTTATTGAAAAAAAACTTACATCAATTCAATTATAATTATGAAATTAAAATCCTAATTATAGCATAAAACCAAATAGAAAATTAGTAATATGAAAGCCAAAAAAAAAAAAAATAAAATAAAATAAAATAATAATAATAATAATTCTTAGAAAATACCATACATACATAAAAATGCACTTTTTTATGCAAAATTTGAAAATACATCATAAATCTTGAATTATGAATAAAAATAGTTTGGTTAAAATAACTGTTAAAATTTCTATTATATGCTATAATTTAAAACAACATTTTAATTATATAATATAAATTAATATCGTAATAGTATATTCGTAAATAGTAAATGATATCAAAGATATGACGTTGAGCAAGTGTCATTAGAGCGTGCAAAGTGAGACTCATTTTGAGTGAGGTGATAAAATTATATATTATAGGGTTGTCACGTGGAAGAAAGGCCACGGACATGCGACTCGCGGGACTTCACGAAGCCCTTCATATTTTTTAACTCTTGCATAACGCAACACATATATACATATTAAAGTTGTTTGGTGTTATTCTTACCGCATGCTCAATAATGCAAAGCCAAAGTACTGTATGCCCAAAACAATGAGAATGAAAACATTAGTGTTTGAGTACACATACATGTATTTTGTTACATAAACACTAATTCAACAAACATTTCTTCCAACGCATAGATTTACATGCATTTAATTAACAATATATATATATATATAAATGTATTCAATAATAATTAAGTTTAAAGCATTCACATTTACTCTAATTATTCATATATAATACATATGCATAAAGTATGTGTAATTTTAATTATAATTTATATTCTCCTCATATATGTATCTTATAATTACTGTACTGTGTGTACCACCAATGTATTGGGCAATTAAAATTGTCCGTTTTTGGTTTACAATAAACAAAAAAAAAAAAAGAAGAAAGAAAGAAAGAAAGAAAGAAAGAAAGAAAGAAAGAAAGAAAGAAGAGAAAAGAAAGAAAGAAAGAAAGAAAGAAAGAAAGAAAGAAAGAAAGAAAGAAAGAAAGAAAGAAAGAAAGAAAGAAAGAAAGAAAGAAAGAAAGAAAGAAAGAAAGAAAGAAAGAAAGAAAGAAAGAAAGAAAGAAAGAAAGAAAGAAAGAAAGAAAGAAAGAAAGAAAGAAAGAAAGAAAGAAAGAAAGAAAGAAAGAAAGAAAGAAAGAAAGAAAGAAAGAAAGAAAGAAAGAAAGAAAGAAAGAAAGAAAGAAAGAAAGAAAGAAAGAAAGAAAGAAAGAAAGAAAGAAAGAAAGAAAGAAAGAAAGAAAGAAAGAAAGAAAGAAAGAAAGAAAGAAAGAAAGAAAGAAAGAAAGAAAGAAAGAAAGAAAGAAAGAAAGAAAGAAAGAAAGAAAGAAAGAAAGAAAGAAAAAGACAAAGAAAAAACGAAAAAAAATACCCACTTTTGACTTAATATTGTTTATATGAACTATTTTTTTTATTTGCGAATACTTCACATGACTGGAACAACGTCTTTCAAAGATTGTACGGTATTATCGCTAGTTAGGGGTAATATGGAGTATTATACCTTACCATGGCCTGTTTTCATTGCGTAATCATTTTTATTTGATTTTAATTTTTTTAAATGAAAATTTAATTCGTTTTAAAAAATGGCATACATATAATCAAATTTATTGCATAATATTTTTAATTTTTTTGTAAATAATATTTACTATGTCAACAAGATACAAACTATTATTTAAACAATCAATGCAGTTGAATTCACATAAACGTCTCTATTATGGTAGTGTTTCATCTGAAGTTATCACTGCTGCTGTAAACTCCACGTAGATGGAACACCATTTACGTGACTAAACTACATTGGAATATTGTGACGCAATTGAATTGCTTGGCATTGAATTCTTTGATGGCCTATACGTTGTTCATAAGTAGCAATATTTTCAATGTGCAATAAATTTGATTCCACATCATGAAAATGTTATGAAAATGTGCATTTACTTTATAATAATAAATTTGATTGCAAGCAATCAAATTAATTGCACTACTCAAATATTGCTCCTTATAATCAGGCCTTAGTGACAGTGAGCTCATTGTAGCTCTGAATCTTTGTATTCTACCAAAATAATTCATAAATAAAAATTGTTTTTTCTTTCTTTTCATTTTGTAAATTATTTTGTTTTATAATATTATGCATTTTATGTAATGTGCAATGAAATTTTAACACCTTAGATTTGGTATTTGCATACTGCAGCCATGCTCGGCGATTCTCAAGAGACACTTGTGTCTCGCACCGAATCTCGACGCTGTTCTCTTGCTCCCATCCAGGAGAAACCACTGAATGCTGCAGAGAAACGCTACCTTCTGTACGTGGAGCGTGGTGACTGTGCATCCGTGCGCAGGTAATATTTGCGCGACATTACTATACATTACGTCACTAAATAGTATTATAGTATTAAGTGCTTCTAGTATTTCTTGCTATTAATATTTTTACGTCAAAATCTCCCTCCCCCCCTACATGTAATAATATTATTATATTTATATTATATTCTTTTCAATAAAAAATGAAAATGGCCTGGTTTTGAATCACCGATAAATACATCTAACTATAAATGTGAGAAATTATATTTTAAATCATATTAATGTTAATACTTTAATTTTAATTTTTTCAGGCTTTTGGAAGAGCATAAAAACTCATCTCTCATTGATTTTGATCTAAACTGCGTAGATCCACTAAATCGATCAGCACTAATTGCAGCAATAGAAAATGAAAATATTGAGCTAATTCATATATTATTTGAAGCTGGTATCAAAGTCAAGGTATAGGTTAACACAAATACTGCACATTATATTCAAGTACGCATGTCTTACTGTAATATTTGTGATGCATACAGGATGCACTGCTACATGCAATCAAAGAGGAATACGTGGAGGCTGTCGAGGTATTACTTGAGTACGAAGAAACTCACCACAAACCTGGAGAAGCTTATGTAAGTCTACAGCATTTTTCATATTTTTCAAAAATAAATATAATGTGGTATATATTTTTTAGAGCTGGGAAGCAGTGGATCGTGCTCAAGCAACCTTTACTCCGGATATCACACCTCTAATACTGGCTGCTCATATGAATAACTACGAAATTATTAAAATTCTTTTAGATCGTGGAGCTACATTACCAACACCACATGATGTTAGGTACCCAAAAATATCACCTTTTTTGGTCACTATAAAATTTCATAATTTATGATATTCATATATTTAATAAAAAAAAAAATACTTATACAGAAGTAGCAGCTTTTGGTATTCTAAACCTAACTTAAAAGTAGATGAGAGATAAATTTAACAAAATATTTTGTTCAGATGCGGTTGCGACGACTGTGTTGCATCTAGTGAACACGACTCTCTACGCCACTCGCAAGCACGTATCAATGCGTATCGAGCACTGTCCAGCCCTTCATTGATCGCACTCTCATCTCGCGATCCATTGCTTACCGCTTTTGAGTTGTCTTGGGAATTACGCAGACTATCTCAAATGGAAAATGAATTTCGTGAGGAATATAATGTAAGTATTATACCTGCATATATTAAGCTAGCTCGATTTCAGCAACGTTTAATCGTTACAACACAATTTATGCTATATTGTATCAGTTGTTTTTGTTAAGCAAATGTAAATGCAATTCCAAAATTGTAACAGTTATATATTCATGACATATGTAGATACAGTAAAAAGTACGCTATTTCGTTTATTTGTGTATAATTATAATTTGATCCTACATTTAAAATTATCACATTAGAAGCACACTTTTACTTTTTAAAAGAAATAAATGCCTTTTTATATTTTCTCTTGCGGATAATTTTATATTTAGTGGTATAAACTTGACGTTAATACTTTGTGATAATAAAACTAATTTATATTAAAAGTTTTTAAAATAAAACTGTTCACATGGATTTCTAATTTTTTTGACAGCAAATGCGGGAACAGGTGCAAACGTTCGCTACTGCACTTTTAGACCACGCTCGCACTTCCGCTGAACTCGACACCGTTCTGAACTTTGACCCTGCTGGAGAGTCTGTTGAAGGAAAAAACACTCTGGAACGACTAAAACTTGCCATTAAGTACAAACAAAAGAACGTGAGTTTTCTATCTTTAGAACAATTTTATTTATTTGTGATTTTAATTTTTAACTGTTTATATATTTAGTTTGTTGCTCACCCGAATGTGCAACAGCTCCTCGCATCTATCTGGTATGACGGATTGCCTGGATTCCGTCGCAAAAACATGGTTAAACAATTGATGGAAGTTGGAAAATTAGGAGCCATGTTTCCTGTGTACAGTATGATATACATGATGGCACCTAACTCTAAGACCTCTAAATTTATGACCAAGCCATTTGTCAAGTTTATCTGTTATTCTTCATCTTATGCTTTCTTCTTGTGTAAGTAAATAAAATAGAAAATAAATGTAATTGTATATGTTACGCGTACAATAAAAAAATAATTATTTTACAGTAAATACTTTAATAGCGTGCATACCATTCACTAATAATAACAACAATAATAATAATGGTTTATTAATATGTTATTGTTACATTAATATTATTAATTTACTCAAAATTAAACTTTCAGTACTTTTGGGCGCGGCTTCACAACGTGTTGAATTTCTATTGATGGAATGGTTTGGAAATGAGTGGATGCAGGAGGTGTTGGCAGATTGGAAACGAAGAGAACGTGGATCTTTACCTGGGATTGTTGAATGCGGAGTCATAATTTACATTATGAGTAAATACTATTGTTTACTTATACAATTAATCAATTATTTAATACTATACTCAAATAAATGTTTCAATTGTTGTTTTTTTAAATCACATTTTATAAAATATTTATTATTTGCTTTCTAATTATTCGATCACAAAATATTATATAACAGTATAAATATATATTATATATATATATACATAATATACTGTATTATATACACATCCCAGGTCTTATAACATGGGAACTAAGAGCATTATGGCGAGATGGTTTGCTGGAGTACGTGAGTGACTTATGGAATATAGTGGATTATATTTGCAACATGTTTTACACAACATGGCTGGCACTTCGGTTCACTTCAATATTTATTACATGGGTAAGTAATCATGTTAATTACCAATGAACATATATAGTTATGTATAATGTATTAATTGCTCTACTATTAAATTTGCGCAGCGAGAATATTGGAATGGTTGGGATCCGTATTACCCACGGGAACAATGGGATCCTTTTGACCCAATGTTGTTATCTGAGGGTATGTTTGCTGCGGGTATGATTCTTAGGTAAGCAAATATTGAATAAAAGTAACACATATGTAAGGAATAAATGTATTTTTTTTTTTGTTAAAGTTTCCTGAAGCTAGTGCACATATTCAGCGTAAACAGACACTTGGGACCTTTGCAAATTTCATTGGGAAGAATGACAATTGATATCATCAAGTTCTTCTTTATTTATACGCTCGTACTTTTTGCATTCGGCTGTGGTACGTGTATGCAATACTTGTAAATCGCTATATTAAAATTTAAAATACTTTTAAAAACAAGTCAACCTCATCCTCCTTACATGCAGCTCTCCACCTCAGTCCATCTTCTTTCCTTAATTTACTTCTTCGATCCCTTAGTATCTTCTTATTGTTGTTTATGAAAAATATGAATTTAAAAGCTGTCAAATAAAATTTGTTCAAATTATCATTTAAACTCATAACTTATTTTACAGGCATGAATCAACTCTTGTGGTATTATGCTGACCTAGAAAAAAAGAAGTGTTACCTTAAGGACCCTCAAATTGCTGATTTTGATAATGCTGAACTTTCTTGCACAATTTGGAGAAGATTTTCAAAGTAAAAAAAGTTTTCCATTTTTAAGTGTATCAATTTAAACTTCAAAATTAAAGAATAAAATGTACTTAAGTATATATTATTCCTTATGATTTCATTTCAGCATGTTTGAAACTTCTCAATCACTGTTTTGGGCAAGTTTTGGTCTCGTGGATATTGTCGCATTTGAACTTCAAGGAATAAAAAGCTTCACTCGTTTCTGGGCACTGTTGATGTTCGGCTCGTACTCAGTTATAAACGTGATAGTTCTCCTCAACATGCTGATTGCTATGATGTCAAACTCCTATCAAATTATCTCGGTTAGAGAAGAATATTGTAATTACTTTATAAAAACTTCATTGTAAAACTTGATTTATTATAGAAAAACAAATATTTTAATTTAGGAACGTTCTGACGTGGAATGGAAATTTGCTCGAAGCAAGTTGTGGATCGGCTACTTTGAAGATGGAGATGCAGTTCCTCCTCCTTTTAATCTCGTACCTGGCATGAGTTTATTCCTGGAACTGATGGGCAGAACACCTCGGAGTAGTGGTTCTGTCAGGGTGAGCAAAACTTTTGTAATTTAATGAATTTTTAAATTTATTTCTCAATTTTACTAAAAATTATATTTTATTTATGTACATAGTAACAAAAATGAAGTATTAGTTTAACGGCTAAGGTAACCGCCTGCTGCAATAGCATTATTTACTATTTACAGATGAAGACAATGTACATTTTATTGCTACGTAATAATAACTATAATAATGGTCTCATGAAATTCTTACCTGGATATTTTTTATATTGAATGGCTTATTGTCTTGTCTTGTTCAAAAGAACATTCTTTAGTTGTTGAAAAAGAAAAAAAAAAATCAACGATTAATTCCCTGTAATCAAAACCTTAGAGCCTATATTATATAATTAATATATATATATATATATATATATATATATATATTATAGTTCTACACATTTATTCAATGATGTTATTAATTAAACTCTGGAGCCATTTTCAGATGAAGTCACGGGAGCGTGCAACTGAGAGGCACGTGGTGGTCGCGCGGCTTTTAGTTCGTCGTTTTGTTACCGCGGAACAACGCAAGCGAGACGAATACGGCATTACTGAGGATGATGTCATGGAAATTAGGCAAGACATTTCAACTCTGCGTTTTGAGCTTGTTGATATTCTCAGAAACAATGGAATGAAAACACCTCTCCTTGACAAATCAGAAAACGCAGGTTAGCATTTTTAGAGTACAATACAAAAAATATAGAAAAGTACTTAAGTATTTTTTTTCCTATTGCAGTTCATGGAAAGAAAGGAAAGACAATTGAAAGAAGACTGATGAAAGACTTCCAGATCGGCTACGTTGAAGGCATAGTGAACGATGCTATTACTTCTGATAAGGGAACAAAAGATGTATTTGCACGAATTGCTCGCGCAATTGGTCGCAGACGCAGTGCAAAATCGGGCAGTCAGAAGAAGGACTGGAACTCGATGGCTCAGCGTAGAGCTAGCAAACGAGACCCAATTGGTACTAATTCAGAGGTTGAGCGTCGCCGCATGTCACGCCAGAGCTTGCGTCGTTACATCATCGACAAAGAGAAGGCAGACGTGAATGACATTGACTCTAACAAACTGGTGCAGTATAATCCTAAGTTGAGAGATATGGCACCCGCTGCTCGTGTTGCCTACGTCAAGTTCAAGACGCGCAAAATCAAGCAAGAGTACAGTGACCACGAGCGCGTTCCCGAGGAAGAGGAAGACATGGAGGATGTATTTGAGGACTCTCAGCCTCAGCCGGCTAAAAGCTTTGCCGTTAACAAATTTACTGCTGCCATCAAGGTATAACAAATCAGTTTCAGTTTCTTATAGTTTTTATAAAAGTATGTATACAAAAACACATAACCTCCGGGTTGCATATGCTTCAGGATATCGTACAAAGTTAAAGTTAAAATTTTGACAGTAAAACCCCTCTGAATTAAAAGAAACAAGAAGAAAAAACATATTTGTATAATGAACCTTAAAATATTTTATATATTTTATATATATAATATATGTTATTATTATTAATATCCTTAAAACTTTTAGTTGACATAGACTAGGGTAAAACTATGCAACATGAGGGTATACTAAATCAATATTGAGAAAAATATACATATTTAAATTTTAGCTGATGCCTTAAAAATACAAAAGAAATAAAATTAAGTATAATTCAGTGTTGGAATAAATATTTTGTTAGTACAATAAAAAAACTGTTTGGTTTTTAGGAATCTTTGACTTCAGTGTCATCGAATGGTGATGTTGCTGTTCAAATCGAGCCCTCTACTGGCAATAACATCAAAACTTCAGCCACAAAATCAACAGACAAGAATAACTCAATACAACCAACAAAAACTGAGACTAAAACATCTCCTAAGCCATCACCTGAGCCAAAGAAAACATCCAAAGATGTAGCTCCTGATGCCAAAACCGTCAAGAAAGTTGCTCCTCAGCCTAATGAGAATGCATCTGACTCAAAACCAGGATTGACTAGCAAAGTAGCTCCCAAACCTCCAGCGTCTAGTGCTCCAGCTCCTCCACCAGCCAATCTAAAGGTACGTCAAGATACAACAAATAGCAGCAGCTTGCCAGTTAAATCTGAATTTGCAAAGACAGCTGAAAAATCATCAGAACCAATTAAACCTCAACAAAGTACGTTGAAAAAACCTGCACCAGCGCCAGTGAAGGAGAAAGAAAAAATTCAATATTCCTCAGACTTAGAACCAGGCAAAGGAAAATCTAAAGTCACTGGGAGAATGATACAGGGATGGATATAATTCATATATTAAACTTAATATAACAAAGTTTCTGTCATTTGTTAAGTACAATTTAATTTATTAAAATATATATTTTTCTGTGTTTGAAAGCAAATATCAAAGATAAACATTTTTTTTCATCTTCACAGGCGTAGAAAACATTTAACAAAAAAAGTTGTGTATTATCCTAACAAACCTGAAAATCAACGTTGATTTGGCCGGAGTCATTGATTTTTAATTTACTTTCAATTCACAAAATGATGCGAGCGGGCACTATGACGTTACAGTTCGCTCGCCTGGTCCACGCGCGCGTAAAGCAAGCGAGCTGTGACGTCATTGCCCCCTCGCGCCAATTTGTGACTGGAAAATAAATTAGAAATCAATGACTCCAGCCAAATCAACGTTAATTTTAGGATATTACACAACTTTTTTGTTCAAGGTGTTCTACGCCTGTAACACTATTATTATTATTTAATAAACTTTATCTTAAAAACTGATGCTTACATACTACTCACAATTAATTAAGGTTGCCAGAACTAAAATACTGCATGCGCTTTGTTTATGATATTTTTATTGCATTGTCACAAATACTCCACAGTATTGAAAAGAAAAAATGTCATTGTTTCACAAAGTTTTAATTTTCAGTTACTTAGAAATGTGTATAATTATATTGTTTGATTGAAAGCTAAGGAGAATTAAAATTTTTTTTTTCATGCACTACTTGTTATTATATGTATATGTATGTTCATATTATTTCTCCTAGCATTTTTATTTGTAGCAATGGAAGTTACAAATGAATATAGCAACATTGAACATGTAATAAAAATATAAATAATAAAATATTATCATAAACATTTTTAAGCATTTTTTTTTAATTTTCCTTATGTAGTATGAAAATCGTATAAAAAAAACTTTAAATATATGTATATATGTATGTTTATATAATATAAATTTAAATGCTTTGAGAAAGTTGAAAACGTTGGATTTTTTTTTTATTTGATATTGGTATATTGTCTGATTGTAATATAAATTTTAGAGTTTCAATTTCTAACAAAAGGAATTTTCTATAGCTTTTATACTCAATCATAGTTTAACTAGCTAACACTCTAGTTGTTTCAAATATATGTTTTACATTTTAAAGATATTATATATATATATATATATATATATATATATATATATATATATATATATATATATATATATATATATATATATATATATATATATTCAGTATTATGGATACTCATCAATGTATGGATAAAATACATTCCTATCACGGTTGATGTGGTTTCTGTGTATACGAATAATTTAACATTGAGGTGCCACTACATTCGCACTATACTGACCAACTAAATCTGATTGTTAAGGTTAAAAGTGTATAATGATTATGATAAGTTTGGAAATTAAAAAAAAAGAAAGAAAGAATTACAAAAAAAAAGGAAGAAAAAAAAAAAAAAAAAAAAAAAGGAAGAAGAAGAAGAAGCAAGAAAAACCATAATGCTGTTCGTAAATCCTGTTCTCTGCACCAAAAATGACGATCACCTATGGTTATTCAAATGGAATGCGCATTTTTTGGTGTAAGAGAACAGGGCTTACGAACAACATTATTATGTAATAATTATTTTGCATTTAAAAAGCATTGTTAATAAATTACTTTCAAATATTTAAAACTATTGATCGTCCGATTTCAATTCACTTAATAATCATACAACGCAGCTACAGTGAGGAAAAGGAGAACATGAAGTAATTATTTATATTATATAAATATAATTATTTTATTTTCCATATTGTTGAGAGGTGCAAATTTGTTGGTAACAATTAAGCTTAATACAAGCCAGCAGAATTAATTCGTTGTGACATAAGTTTAGGTGAATAAATAATTAAAACTGTATGCATTTGGAATTATTTTTCTTTGACACGACGAGTATAACTTTCGCATTATTTTAAAAAAATTGTTAGAAATGGAAAAGAAATATGGCTTTAAACTTATATTTATTTTACAACATTTTAGCAATATGTTTTAACAGAGTGTTCAAGAAAAAAAGGGGAAATAAACTAGCAACCTCAATGTAAAATAAAAATAATATAATATAATAAAAATAAAAAAATGCAAGGTTATAGTAAACACTTTCTAATTGTATTATATCTATATGCAACGTATGCAAAATAAGTGGGGAATTTAGTAGAGAAGGGAGAGATAATGCTAAATGCAATGGGCAATAGGTTTTTTATTCTTATTTTGCATTTCTTCACTGAACTCAACAACATAGTGTAACTGAACAGCTCTTTTAAATATTTTGCTTCTCACACTTGGAGTGTGAACTACTACATATGCAGGCAAGTTTCATTTCTTTTTGTAATTATCTTTTGACAAAAACAAGTTTTGCTATTGTAATATTAGGAATACATATTTTTCCTTGCATGCGATGTTTAAAATTTCCTGTCATCAACTCATCTCTCTGTTACCTTTGCTGTATTAATCTTAATATCTCGTTCTGCATGAAATTTTTACCACAAAGTTCTATATCCCAATCTTAACCCATAAATAATTCACGTAATAATAAGATACCATTGAGCTATAATAATGATTTCATATTATGTAAAATACTCAATTTTGCCGATGTAAATTTGTATAAGAAGAAATTGCAATGTTATAAATTAAACTAATCAATAAAATAAGAATTAAATCAATTGAATTTTAATTAGTTTTTTGTTAATATAAATAAGAAATTATTAATCTTTACTGGATAAAATAAATTTAAACTTAACCATAATGAGGAAGGTCAATTGAATTTTTTTTGTTGAGTCTTTGATATTTTTGGAAAGAGCTTTAAAAATTTTTGAGGCGCTATTTTTTCTTAGAATGATTGGATCATGGGAAGTATTCTTATTTATTTTTTGAAAATCGGCCTAGAAAGCCTGTGACTTCATCAGTCCACTTTTTTCTCGGCAAATACTAATCGTTCGAGGTTTAGTAACCAGTTTAATGAAATCAGCTCGTCCTCAGGATTTCAAAAAACTGGCTACTGAACCTTCTACGGTCAATACTGTTTGAAATAAATGCCCGATTGATGACGTCACAAGCTTTTTAGGTTGATTTTCAAAAAATAAATAAGAATACTTCCCATGATCCAATCATTCTAAGAAAAAATAGCGCCTCAAAAATTTTTAACGCTCTTTTCAAAAATGTCATAAAAAGTGGGGGTTAAAAAGAATTCACCTTCCTCATTATTATTTTTCACACAAAATAGGATGACGGTAAGTGAGGAGAAGAAAGCTGAAGAAGCCAAAGCTTCAACAATAGCTCCTAAGGCTCAGGAACGCTCCTGTTCTCTTGCTCCTGTAGCAGAAAAACCTTTGACAGCACTCGAGAAAAAGTTTCTCCTTCTTGTTGAACGTGGTGACTGTGCTTCAGTGCGGAGGTAAGATTGTCAATTGCTTGTAAAATTGACTACTTTTTATTTTCTCATAAATTTTGCTTTTGTTTTAAAAATTTTGAAGTTTTTGTGACATTTTATGTAAGCATGTGTAAGTGACATTTAAACACTTAATTATATGTTAAGCTGAAAGAAAAAAGTAAACTTACTTTAAAAAAAAATTATATGATAGTATTACTTATAAATATAATGTTAGATTAATAATTAGCATACTTTAATATCCATAAATTAAGATACGTTGATTTTGTATTTATTTTTATTTGTTTTCATTTTGACAGTTTAGTTATCACTAGACTGCACCAATAATTTCAATTTAAAACGTGACTCTGATGACTGATGAGCTTCTATTAGCTTCTGATTAGCAGAGCGGGCAGAGGAACGACGCCAAAAAAAAAACATACAGTTAAAATCACGCCGTTCCCCCTGCCCCCTCTGCCTTATTATCAAATCATGCGTGAGAGTCAAGTTAAAAATCCAAGCTTTTGTGACGTCAAGCTAGTGATATAACTATAAACAGTCAAACTGAAAACGAAGGAAAATAAATTCAGAATCAACGTTATAATTAATATTCTAAAAAACTAAATCTGAATATTATAATGATTTAAAAAAAAAAGTAAGTTTATTATTGACCAATAAAGGAACAACTGTTTTCAGGGACATCAGCTTAATTCCGTTTCTATACCTACTACGCATTAGCAATACGTTGAAACGGAAGCTGATGTGAGCGAGCTTAAAGTTGCCCTCTAAACAGTTTTTCATTTATAAGTTAAAGCCTTTAATTGCATTTACTATTTAAGGCTATATATTCAATACATTTTATACGGTATGTGTTTTTACGGAGCGTTTGCCTATTCACATAATATTGGTCATACAAATAGGCCAAAAGAGAGAGAAATGTTATACTGCGGGACAATATAGCTAATTAGAAGAGTATGACTGGTATGCAATTCATGTGTGGATCTCGGACGTGGACATCTTCGTCTATCTTTACATAGCGGCATTACCTTATTAGCTATTAAGTTTAAGCTGTGGCCGTGTGTAGAGTTCATAGTAACCTGGAACAGCTAGGTAATGATATACTGCAATGTAATTAAATACAAGTGAGTCACAATACGTCATTGTAGAGTATATATGTTTTAATTGCTCATTAGGCATTATTGTAGGATATATCAAACCTGTTCCAGGCTAATATTGATATGTTTTTCCTATTGCAATTTACAAGAAATATATTTAATAAAACTGCCTTCAATATAGTTATATTTTTACCATGATACAGAAAGGCAAGAAATCGCGACACTATATAGTATTGTTTCCGATGCATATCTAGAGTAGATAAGATATAAGAATTAATTACTTTCCATAAATATGCATTTTAACATTTCTCGCCATCTTGTGTGGAACATATCTTAGAAATATAATATAAAACTTACCCACACAGCGGCACACAATGAGATAATATACATAAAATATACATTTCATCTACCATATACCAGATATATGCATATTTTTTTCAAACATATAATATATGTATTCATTTGGTATATTGCTATACGTATATTTTACATATGGATCGAGTGTAAAATGTATATTATATATATGTATAGAATTATTATGCAATTTTTTTGGAAAATTACATCTACACATTAACTATTTGTATACATTTACTAAACATATACCTCCAAACCTTTAATAGATGTTAATTAATAGTGCTAATTACAGCGTATTTCAAGTTTTTGAAACTTAAAAATTAGCTTAATTTTTAATTCATCTTTAAATCAAAATGCTTTTAAAAAATCTATCTCAAAAACTTCCAAAGAAAACATAAAATGTAATTAGGATTGTTAATTAAAAGTGTGGAGTGACTTTTGAAAAAAATATATAAATAGTAATGTGTAGAATCATAACTTTTTTATAAAATTGATACTTTATTTTGTATTATTTTTATAACTGAAAGAAGTTATTAGCTATATGGCTTGGCATCTTAAGAACTCAGTACTGTAAGGTTCCCCAAAATGTAAAGCTTCAATACCCAACTTGACATATTAAAATATAGCAATATACAAGTCCGCTGCAGCGTGGTAAGTGTTAAACAATAAGTGAGCTGGGGCAAATAATGTGTGAAATGGGTACGTATCAGATTTGGAGTTAATACCACAGTAATGAGGAAGGTAATTGAAATTTTTTTGTTTAGTTTATGATATTTTTGGAAAGAGCTTTAACAAATTTTGAGGCGTTATTTTTTCTTAGGACGATTGGAGCATGCGAAGTATTTTTAATTAATTTTTGAAAATCGCCCTAAAAAGACTCTGACGTCATCATTCCACTTTTTTCTCGGCAAATACTAATCGTTCGAGGTTCAGTAACCAGTTGAATGAAATCAGCTTGTCGTCAGGATTTCAAAAAACTGACTACTCAACCTTCTACGGTCAATACTTTCCGAAATAAATGCCCGATTGATGACGTCAGAGTCTCTTTAGGACGATTTTCAAAAATTAATTAAAAATACTTCCAATGCTCCAATCGTTTTAAGAAAAAATAGCGCCTCAAAAATTTTTAACGCTCTTTTCAAAAATGTCATAAAAAGTGGGGGTTGAAAAAATTCACCTTCCTCATTGATATACAATTAATATTTTCATTTTTTTCTTAAAAAAGCATTTACCTTCTATACGTATAGTATCCGTATGGTATACACATAATTTGGCCGGGTATTGAGATATACGTATTATAATATATATGCATGAAGTAGGACGTTTGAACGTTTCTCATACGATCAACATCCCTTCTACATATGGATATTATACATTATACAATACATATAATTTCCTTTAGTATATTTTATGCATATAAAAAGCATATAGTATATGTATGATATCTCAATCTGTGCTGTGTGGGTATGCTCATTATAATTGTTTCAATTTATTATTAATAAACTATTTTTAATTCTTTCATCAACTAAACTTTCATAATACAAAAGGAAATTATTTAACAACTTATCACACTACAAAAATACATAATTTGATAAAGATACTGTTCTTGTCAAAACTTTCAAATATCAAACTTTCAAACGTCTCTTTTATGGAAAGATTTTATGTGTGATTATTTTTTTACCATCCATCAACACAGATGCAATATTCAAGTCACAGTTATATAGTATAATTAATTTTATTTAAATATTTAACCAAGAGATTAATAACATAAACTGTATTGCTTTATAGAATAATACAAGAAAATTTAGGACAGCCTGAAAATTTTGATATCAACTGCAAAGATCCTCTTGATCGCTCTGGACTGATTTCTGCCATAGAGAATGAGAATAATGAAATGATTGAAATTTTACTGGAAGCAGGTATTCAAGTGAAGGTATGTTCATTCTTTTCCCCGTCTTATTTTAAATAAAACTAATAATCACCTTTCTGCATTATGAATACAATATTCTTAATTTCCATTTAATAATATTAAACAATATTATGATAAAATAATAATATATAAAATATAAATATTATAAACCATTTTTAATATTGTACATATATTTGTGAATATTGTGTATGCATTCATGTTAGAGTCGACGCCATGTTGGATCACTCAATAACATGGGCTGCATAGGAAAATGACTCATTTTTCCAGTTTAAAAATCCCAAGCAATATTTTTGAGAGCATTGATACTGCAATGGGCTGAATAAGTATCTATATCAAATATGTGAGAAAAATAATAGTAATTTTTTTGTTACCTATTTCTCAAAGAAAATATAGCCAAAATAACGAAGTTTGTCCAATGCTTCCTTATTCTATACTCCAGTATGGCGCCCTATAGTGCATTAAATATTACATATACCCTATACTTATCTTTCATAAACTATGTATAATATTAAAAATTAGTAATATATATATATATATATATATATATATATATATATATATATATATATATATATATATATATATATATATACATATATAATAAAACATTAATAAAAGTTCTTACTGTTTACATATAAATTACAAATCCAAGATTAAGCGTTAGAAATATATTCAGTTAGAAAAAACTATAACAACACTCGTTTACACCTGAGTGCATAATCTTAAAACTTATTATACTATAATAATAGTGACAAGCTGCAATTTTTACCTATTTGATTTTTTCCCTTCAAATATGTTAAGTGGTATATATATATATATATATATATATATATATATATATATATATATATATATATATATATATATATATAAATAATATATTATATAAAATAAGTAATAAGTATTGTTTACAAGTAACGTAAACGTTAATTACGTTGATCGACCGTTGACGCGCGTCGACGCACGTAACGTATTAGTAACATTTACACAATACTTAATTACGTATAATTATCACGATAAATTTTTTTAAAACGATACCTTGAATTTTGTAGGAATAACAAATTTTTTTAAAAATAGCAATCATTCATAGCATTATAAAATGTATGATTTATTCTAAATAAAGGGACAGTTAAAAAATACAATGCAATTGCAATTAGTGTTTTCCTTAATATTAAAAAATAATAATAATGTTGTTATATTATTGTTAAGTAATATGTCAAATAAGTTTTTGAATAAGTCTGTTTATAAAAGCATGTATTTTGAATGATATTTTAATGAGATTAAAAACTGCTATGTGCAATGTACAGTTGTTGAACTATTGAAATAGTCTGACCTAAGATATTGTTAGAAGAAGTCAGAGGACATGTAGTAGGTTTGTACCTTTTTTGCGTATAAACAAAAACAATTTATAAACAAAACACATTGAAATGAAATCATTAATATTTTAAATTATTATTTTCGATCTATATAAGTTAAAAATATGACTTTATTATTTTTCATTTGCATTTAGAAGTGACTTTATTGAAATCTACTATAAAGTGTGTATCCATTATAAATAAATGTTTCTAGGATTCGTTACTGCACGCCATCAAGGAGGAATACGTAGAGGGAGTAGAGCTGTTGCTTGAACATGAAGAAAGTATTCACAAAGCGGGAGAGCCGTATGTAAGCTGGAAATACTAGTCCTCTCATTCTAATTTTTATTTTATATAAGTAATTTATTGTTCTTTTATTTATTATAGAGTTGGGAAGCAGTAGATCGTGCTCAGTCTGCTTTTACTCCAGACATTACACCCCTCATTCTCGCGGCTCACATGAACAATTATGAGATCATTAAGATTTTGTTAGACCGAGGTGCGACATTGCCAATGCCGCATGATGTGACGTGAGTAATGCCATGGTGTGATGTTAAACATGATTAAAAAGATGTCAGTTAACACAAAATATTTTTTAACATATTATGACATTGAGATTATAACAAATAAAAAAAAATTGCAGGTGCGGCTGCGAAGACTGTTTATCCTCAAGTGACCACGACTCTTTGCGACACTCACAAGCTCGCATCAACGCGTACCGTGCACTTTCCAGCCCTTCTTTAATTGCATTATCGTCACGGGATCCAATTCTCACAGCATTCGAGCTTTCCTGGGACTTACGTCGGCTTACTCGTATGGAGAACGAGTTCAGTGACGAATATAAGGTTTGTAAAATGTCTGCAATTTACTTATGCAAAAATCAAACGCTGTGATTTGCAAATATCTCGATTTTTAAAGGCAATTTTAATTAACGCTATCGTGCTCTGCAACCAGTATTTAAGGCAATAATACAGATTATGCCTTTATCTACTTTTTGTTTCATAATTTCATATGATGAAATATATACTTTTTTATTAATCTATCCCTAGGAAATGAGAAAGGAGATTCAAACTTTTGTGAGCAGTCTTTTGGATCACGCTCGGACATCAGCTGAACTTGACACGGTGCTTAATCATGACCCTGACGGCGAGGGCTTCGAAGTAGTGGGGCAGAGATCAAGACTTGAGCGTCTAAAACTTGCCATCGATTACAAGCAGAAAAATGTAAGAAGCTAAATTATTTAAATTAATAATAAGCTATAAACACAGCCCAGTAAACCACAGTTTTTTCACATGTACATTGCAAGTACTTTTCCGATGCAAGAATGTCAGTAGTGACGTCACATGAGCTGGGACACTCTTACATCGGAAAAGTACTTGTAAACTACTTGTGAAAAACTATGGTTTACTGGGAGTGTCAAAAAAAAATTACCAATAATATAAATCTGTTCCAGTTTGTTGCTCATCCCAGCGTTCAGCAATTGTTAAGCACCATGTGGTACGACGGCTTACCAGGCTTCAGGCGCTTGGGGTTGATTGGGCAACTTATAAATGTTGTCAAAATTGCTGCCTCATTTCCAACGAATAGCATAATCTGCAAGTTAGCCCCAAAGTCTGAAACTGCAAAGATGATGGAAAAACCATTCATCAAATTTATTAACCATAGTTTTTCATATCTTATGTTTTTGAGTAAGTAATGTTCACAAAAGAGGGAACAAAAGTACACAAACGTAATGATACAGTTAAAGTGATTTATTCCTCCTTCAGATTTCTAATTATATAGAGAAAATAGCTTATATATAATATCATGTTTTTTATATTTATATAATAGAACTATATATTGACAGCGCTATTAGGGGCAGCATCCTTACGTGTAGAGTATATAGCAATGGAGCTTTTTGGAAATGAGTGGATGCAGGAAATACTAAGAGAGTGGCAACGGAAAGATCGTGGTTCATTGCCTGGATTTTTTGAAGCTGGCATTATAATGTATGTTTTCGGTAAGATACAAGTAAAGCATGAAAATCAATAATGCTTTAACAATTAAAAATCATGCAAAAAATGACATAAACGATGCACAGGAATACATTTTGATTTTACGTAGTTCATTATTTTAATTTATTAAAAAAAAAAATTTCAGGGTACATATTTTCCGAGCTTACTACGCTTTGGAGTGATGGTCCTTTAGTATACATTAGTGACTTATGGAATATTGTTGATTTTGTTTCCAATACATTTTACATTACTTGGATTGGTTTGCGAGGAACATCTATATTTATATCTTGGGTACGCATTTTTTAACTAATGGGATTTTTTTTCCAAATACTTTGAGTTATATTCAAACAAAGATACAATTCATATTTTTGCAGCGAGAGTACTGGAATGGATGGGATCCATACTATCCCAGAGAAGATTGGGATCCATTTGATCCTATGTTACTTTCTGAGGGAATGTTTGCAGCTGCTATGATATTTAGGTATGTGTTTAATGAAGGCTATCAGTTTAAAAAAAATTCTTAAAAAATTTCTATAGCATAAAAAACGTAAAAGTATGTCTAGTATTTCTCTTTTAAATTTCTCCGCAATAAGTGCATGGAGTATAGTTTTCTAAAAAATTGCAAAATTGCAAAAAAATTCTTTTCCTCATAAGCGTAATGTTAAATTAGGGGACCCTTAGCTTTCCCCGCGTCCCTACCCGCGCTAAACCAATAAGCTCCATTAGTTTTAAACTTACTTGTTAACATTAATTGTTACTACAAAATAAGAGTAAAAAGAAACGACCAATAATGCTATTAAAGTAGCTAATTAATAGTAGCTAATTAATAATATATAAAAAACACATGCAGGCAAACATACTAAAACAACCGTAGGCAGCCCGTCGAACAAGGAACGTACAACATCAGAAAACTGCCATGCATAAAACTAGCTAATACCGGTGTTGTTTTATGTGTGTTAATTGTGCATATTGTTAGAAATGAATGAATTAAATAAAAGATTTTTTTTTTATGACATGCTTTTAGTTTCCTAAAATTGGTACACATATTCAGCGTGAACCCTCACTTGGGACCTTTACAAATATCTTTGGGACGAATGATCATCGATATTATCAAGTTCTTCTTTATTTACAGTTTAGTGCTCTTTGCATTTGGATGTGGTAAGTTACTGGTTATACTTTATGTTTATTTCTTGAATTTCTGCATTTTTTTCGTTTAATATATTTCTTTTTTCAATGCAGGAATGAATAAACTTTTGTGGTACTATGCAGACCTCGAGATGCATAATTGTTACCACCTGCCAAGTGGCTTGCCTGATTTTGCTGACAATGATTTTTCCTGTACCATTTGGAGGCGTTTCTCAAAGTAAATAATATTGTTTTATTGGTATTTAGTATGAATTAAATTATCAAGATTGATCTAAAATTGATATATTATATTATTAGTTTTATTACCAATTAAATAAAGCCTTAATATATTATACTGTATATTCTTGTATCATATTACGTATAAACTTAAACAAATTATTTTTTAAATTTCATTAACTATAAAGATTACAATATCAGTTTTTGATAATTTATTTTATCGAAAACTTGGTCAACTATAGACCATTTGCAAAAATCCCATTTAAAATTGCTAGCACATGATTTTGTTATATATATATTTTATATTATATACATACATAATATAGAAATTCAATTGTCTATATTTAATACATTTTGCAATGTTATATATGATTCACAATGCATTTAATTATAACGGGAAAATATAAGGTATAAAGAAAAAAAAATTCTATCGCATTCTGAAATATAAAAATCACCCGAAAATAATTAATGTGTTTAGTTTTTTAGTTCATTAGTCTTTTTTTTTTTTTTTTTTTTTTTTTTTTTTTTTTTTTAACTATAATTTTGTGGTACAACTTAAGTCGGTAACTTTTGAATATGAGCACGCAATTGTTACCGACTGTGACATACGGTAATTTTTCTTAATTATTTTAAAATAATTAATAAAGTAATATATTAAAAAAAAAATCATACTCTGAATGATTCAGGATGTTTCTTTTAATATATGCAATTAAAAAGCCACTAACATTTTTGTTTTTTTCTTTACTATATTAATTAGGTCTAAAGGTACAACAACAGTATATTTATAGAGTTTCTGACTTATTTATACAGTATAATTATATTAATGTAATATAAGGAATATACATATACAGTATAAACATTATGTGATAATCTTGTAAGTACCTAATTTATATTGTATTGTGCAATATATTATATTATTATGATTTCAGTTTATTCGAAACATCTCAGTCTTTATTTTGGGCGGGCTTCGGCCTAGTGGACTTGATGGCATTTGAACTCACCGGCATAAAGAGCTTTACACGTTTCTGGGCATTGTTGATGTTTGGATCATACTCTGTTATTAATATCATCGTTCTGCTGAACATGCTAATTGCTATGATGTCTAATTCTTACCAAATTATTTCGGTTTGTTTCTTGGAAATTTTATGTAACATATTATATTTTTAATATTGCGATTTATAACTGTTATACAATGATAAAAGAGCACAAAATTATTTTTTAAGTATTTACTAAATATTTCAGGAACACTCTGATACAGAATGGAAGTTTGCGCGTAGTAAACTTTGGATGGGATACTTTGAGGAAGGCGACTCAGTGCCAGCACCTTTCAATCTTATTCCAAGTATTAATCTAATAAGCATCATACTGGGAACTGTAAACAAACCAAGGGCCTCCATCATGGTAATTATATATATATATATATTTATATATACATTTAAATAGAAGCTTAATAATAAGTGAGGTGAATGGAAAACAATATACTTAACTTAATACTTACATTTAATTAATACTTTATAAGTTTAATTTCAGTGAACTAAAAGTCTCAGTTATACTAAAAGTATCAAAAACTAAATTAAACAGGTACGAAATCGTGAAATTGCAATAGAGCGCCACGACGTAGTGACACGGCTGCTGGTGCGTCGTTTTGTTACTGCAGAGCAGCGCAAACGTGATGACTTCGGAATTACAGAAGATGACATCATGGAAGTTCGTCAAGATATCTCAACTTTGAGATATGAACTAGTGGACATCCTGAAAAACAATGGCATGAAAACACCGGATTTAGACAAGTCAGATCGTAAGTATTTCAAATAAGTAAAAGGTATGTGTGCGTGTGTGTGTATATATATATATATATATATATATATATATATATATATATATGGACGGGAAATTAATCACAATATTACGAGACGAGAATTTTTATATGAATTACTAAGAAAATAATTCTAAAGCCTTACTTCGTCTGAAGTTATATATTTGGTATATAACACATCGAAAGCAACGTGAAAAAGTTTTTGCCATGTTTGGGAACAACATAGCCCGATGGTTTCGGCATCCCAGCGTGAATTGGATGTGGCTGGCAAGCCCTGGGTTCCCAAGCACGGCAAAAACTTTTTCACGTTGCTTTCGATGTGTTATACCAAATATATAATTTCAGACGAAGTAAGGCTTTAGAATTATTTTCTTAGATGTTTAATTCATATATATATATATATATATATATATATATATATATATATATATATATAGACACACACACACACACACACAAGTATGCGTATAAAACCAATACATAATACTATTTTCTAATACCAACTGTAATAATTTGACTATACCCTTTTCAAATTTTTCATTAAACAAATCTCTCTCTCTCTCTCTCTCTCTCTCTCTCTCTCTCTCTCTCTCTCACACACACACACACACACACACACACACACACACACACACACACACACACACACACACACACACACACACACACACACACCACACACACACACACACACACACACTACCATACACACACACACATATTTACACAAACACACACACACACACATATTTTCCGTTTACTCTGCCTTTTATTATCGTTTATATATTAAATAGCGTAATGGTATTTTAGTTGCTGGAAAGAAAAAGAGAGTAATGGAACGTCGATTAAAACAAGATTTTAAAATAGATTATATTGAAGGTGTGGTTAATACAGCATTATCCGAGAAAGGTACAAAAGATGTTTTTGGTAAAATTGCCAAGGCACTAAACAAACGCAAGAGTACAATTAAGGGAGGTCCCAAAACTGAATTGAAGAAAAAAGACTGGAACGAAATTGCCAAAAGAAAAGACAGTATACGTGATCCTATTGGATCTACTAAAATCCGCGAAACACGTCGCAACTCACAGAACAGCACAAGGCGCAACGTTTTAAGTGACCCAGAGGTAAACATGGAGAAATTAATTGAGGAGCACCCAAAACTCAAGGATATGACTCCCACCGCACAAGTGGCGTATGTCAAGTTTAGGACACGTAAGATTAAAAGAGACATGGAGCCTAAAGATAAGATTGATGAAGAAGAAGGTAAAATAGTAAAAGAAGCAAACAAAACAGCTTCAAATTCTGCAATGTCACATTTCGCGTCCTCTGTTAAGGTAGGGAAATAATAACATTTTTTGCTTTTATTTTTATTTTTTAAACTTATTTTGTAAGCCCAAACAAAGTATTGTAAATTAAATATATTGGATGTAATATGGTTTGGCCTAATTTTTTATTGTCTATATAATAAATAAATGTTCAATTAATTTTTTTAAATATTTTTTTGTAGACTAGAAATTACTATACTTCTATATTTTGAGTTAATCACTAGATGTTATTCTTGTATTTTAAATAAGCTTATATTAAGAAATGACAAACTTTCAAAGACATACAAGACTTTAAATTCAAGTACGTGCTAAATTGAGATTTTTTATTATTACTATTTTTTCATAATTTTATTTTACAGGCAACACATTTGAACAAAGCAGGATCCATCAAAGCTGTAGGTAGCATGGTATTAAGTAAAGTGATCGATGAAACTGCGGGAACCTCTCATGAGACCTCAGCACCAACAAAACATGTGCCTAAAACAAACATCGACGCAGGAAAATCCATGCCATCAAAAGATAAACAACAGACTGAGAAGAAATCTGAACCTGAGCTAGGAAAATTACCTCCACCCCCAGAAGTTAAGTCCCGACGGCGATCCTCGCCACGTCCCAGCATTGCAGCAGCAATTCCTGATGCAGAAATCAAACCAGAGGCTCCAAAAAAGCCATTGCCTTGTCCGGTAGAGAAAAAGCAATATTCTTCTGATTTAGAACCAGGCAAAGGAAAGTCGAAAATATCTGGCAAGATGATTGAAGGATGGATTTAGAACTTAATTTTTAATATTGCAATTGTAGTTTTCAAACATGTATAGCATTGTTATAATATGTTAGTAGATTCAGATATATGTATTTTAAAACAATATCAATGTAAAATTTATACTATTTATAAGTATTAATTGTTAAACTGTTGCAATATGTTACTTGAATAATGTAATTATAATTGTTTTTCCGTTGTTTTATAAATTAAAACTTAATTTTTAATTGCTTCTTTCAGTTTATTTATATGCATAGCAATTGTATGGTGCTTGTTTCACTGCTTTTTTATCCTGACACTTGTTCAAAATGAGATTCATCTTAACAGTGAAATAAAACCTTAATTATAATAATTCAAACACCTTTTTTTTTCTACACCAAGCTAAAAATTTGCCAAAGAAAATTTGGTTTTCCAAAGAAAGCAATATACTTTTTCATATCCCAAAAAATACAGTTTTAAATAATAAAATAATATTTGTATGTACATTGTTTTAATATTTGTTCAATAACTTAATATGATATCGCCCTTAAATTATAATAAACTGTTACTTATTATTGATTTTATTTTTCAACCTATCTGCAACACCAATAATTTGATCTTTAAAGTTTCTAGAATATCAATAGTTTAAATATAGTTTAGCTATTTAGATAAACACATTATTGCTTTATCGTTTTCCTTTTCATTAAATTTTTAGCACACAAAACGTAAATAAAATTATAGTGTGCAGTAGCTCGGCGTAATTTAACTTTCAGGGTGTCAAGTGGACTGTAATTTCTCACGCTTTTTTTTAGTTATTAACATGTATTAGATTTTTAATATGATCCCAGTAAATATAAAACATTAAAGTTTAAGAAATCAGATTGGATATTGATATTTGCAACATTCGATTTTTTAAAAACTGTAACTATAAGAATTTAAAATCAAAATATTAATTTAGAATGCTAATGAGGAACGTGAATTTTTTTAACCCCACTTTTGAAAATTTTTGACATTTTTGAAAAGTGCGTAAAAAATTTTGAGGCGATATTTTTTCTTAGAACGATTGGAGCATGGGAAGTATTTTTTTAATTAATTTTTGAAAATCGACCTAAAAAGCCTGTGACGTCATCAATCGGGCATTTATTTCGGAAAGTATTGACCGTAGAAGGTTCAGTAGCCAGTTTTTTGACACCCCTGATTTCATTAAACTGGTTACTGAACCTCGAACGATTAGTATTTGCTGAGAAAAAGTGGACTGAGGACGTCACAGGCTTTCTAGACCGATTTTCAAAAATAAATTAAAATTACTTCGCCGTGCTCCAATCGTCCTAAGAAAAAATAAAGCCTCAAAATTTTTTAAATTTCTTTCCAAAAATGTCATATAAACTAAAAAAAAAAAGAAAAAAAAAAAAAAAAAAAAATCAATTCACCTTCCTCATTGTAGTTTTTCATGTTTTCTAACTTAAAAATTATTATGCTATATATATTTATTAAAAAACACAAATAAATTTTATTATTATCAATTAATTATTTAATGCTAAACCAAGAGAAACTCCCAATAATTGTTTATTTGTTTTTCTAAAAAATTTTATTAATTTATTATTATTTATTATTAATATTTTTTCAAAATTTTTATAGCTTTAAAGTTAATTTTGAAACTAGTATTGCAACGAATTAGGTCTATTTATTTTATGTCTTGTATCTTATGCATCTATATACCTAAATGAACCTAATCTTTTGTAACATTTTAACTATATATACAATAAATTTTATAAATTACAAAACTGAAAATTAAATTTACAAATCGAAAACGGGTGTTTATTTTCAACATTTCAAATAGGGTTAAAAATAAAAAAAACTGCCAAATTGACATACTTTTTAAGTCCTAAAAGCATAGACAACATGAAAACATTAACATTTACATCACAAAACACTTTATGGGACTTACATAAATAACATTAATTGGTCTCAAAACCCAACTGTAACGCCGTAGCAGTGATCAGAAAATTTCGATTTATGCAACCCGCACAACAGTTTTATACTAGTTTAATCAGTATTGTGTTCGAACAAAATTTCTATAACGATAACGATACTATATATTCTAGCCTCACACTATAACGATAACTATCTTGATACTTTTTATTTTTTTGAAACTATAACGATACTATAACTATAACGATAATTTCACGATAACGATACTATTTTTTCAAACTTTTTAGCAACATCATATTTTTATATAAAAAAAAAAATTATAGAATAGTAATAAAATGATAAAGTTGCACTGATAAGTTGTACTGTACGTTTAAGTTTTTTTTATCACAAATTGCAACTTTGTATAATAGATAAAAACAGAATCGGTGCGGAGAGACATGTTATGACTTAAAAATCACTTCTAATATAAACTTAAAATTTTTATAGACTTTTTACTGCAAATTGTTTTTAGGAAATATAATTACAAATACGTAAATCTAATAGCAAATCCATTTAGATAGTAGCACTTATACTTATACTATATACAATAACAGGGTCTGACTGGCTCGAAAAGGCCCACTCAGGAAGAGACCAGAGAGGGCCCACTGGGAGGGTCTGGGGGGGCGTAGCCCCCCCCCCCCAGCAAAAGGGGGGTCTGGGGGGCGAAGACACGCCCCTATTTTGAAGAAAAAATCACTTAAAAAGTGTGCTTTTATTATTTCTTTGCTTGCAAAAAAAACACACATTTTTTTCAAGTTTTTTTAGTAAAGAAATAAGTTAAATAACAATTTTGCATAAGTTAATATACGATGAAAGAGTAAAAAACAAGCAAAAAATATAAAAGAACGAAAAACTATCTATTAATTTAGTGAATGTCATACATTTTACTTAAATTTACAAAAATTGTAACGTAATATTTTATTTAATTAATCAACATAAATTCAAATGTGTGCAACTTTTATTTTTGAAATAATTATAATTATAGTATCACATGCAAAACTTATAGCGAAGATTTTTTACTTTGAAATTTGTTTGGATCCATGCAGCTTAATCTTTAAATATAAACCATAATTTTATTTATTTATTTTTAAATTATAGCCAGCATCAATAGGGAATTCGAATCTAAAAAAAAAAAAAAAAAAAAAAAAATCATATTCTATAAAAGAGATGAACATTGTCCCGAATTTTAGAAAATTGAAAAATGACGTTATGTTTGATAACTTTTATATGTCTGGGCATAGGAAAAAGCTGCCAATCCCTGTGAAGTCATTTTGCGTCTTTTAAAAGTTAATTAAAAATACGAAATGAACTATAAATTAAAAATTTCACATATATATCGATTTAGGACAATATGCCCTCTTTTATGTAGAATGTTTTTATTAAAAGTACCCCTTAAAATTTCTTAGTATTCCTCTTTGTTCCGCTTTGTTCAGGTTAATATTTTTTCTTCCACTATAATCTCTCTCTCTCTTCTTTTCTTTTCTTTTTTTTTTTTTTTTGCGACACGATCGTTAGTATTTTTTAGTATATGAATTAAATATTTCAGTCAATTTTGCATTATTATACTTATTAATCTCTTGTAGATTAAAAAAAAAATTCTTAAAGGTTGAATACTGGAAAATAAATTAACCTATAGGTTTCTGAAGGTGTTGAGATAAGAGAATAGTTCATATAGTTCTTGGGCATGAAATGAGTAAATAATAAATCGAAATTACACCATTCACGTATTATTGATGAGCGCTTTAATTTAAGATGTGAAACAAATAATAAGTATGTGTGTAATTTGATGGAATTTTTAAATGTTTTTTTCCAACTCTTTTCCTTTCATGTTTCTTCTTCTTCTTATTTTCTTCTCCTTCTCCTTCTCCTTCTCCTTCTCCTTCTCCTTCTCCTTCTCCTTCTCCTTCTCCTTCTCCTTCTCCTTCTCCTTCTCCTTCTCCTTCTCCTTCTCCTTCTCCTTCTCCTTCTCCTTCTCCTTCTCCTTCTCCTTCTCCTTCTCCTTCTCCTTCTCCTTTTTTTTTTTTTTTTTTTTTTTTCGATTTTCATTTTTGTTTATTAGCGAGCAAAGGGCCCCCAGACCAGGGGGGCCCGGTCAGGAATTCCTGACCAACTTAATTGACCAGTCCGACCCTGCACCAATAGTGTATTCAAAAAATTTACTTTAAACTCAGACAATATAACAAAAATATTATGGACATACTAGCTGAATGTTAATCAACTTGGCGCCTCGGCAAATTTCATTGATTTGAGCAATGTAGTTCTTATTATTAAAATAAAAATACTATAAAATAAATTGAACAATAAAAAGAAAACGAATAGTATTAATCCTAGTAGCTGTTCTTCTTCTTCTTTTCTTTTTAATATACATTTCGGCAAAGATTATAAAAATGTAACTGCATTTGTTTTATATTTTATATAAAGTAATTCCTAGAAAATTTATTTTTAGTGTTTTCCAAACAATATGCTTATAGAAGAGTGAAGACAGTTTTGTGCGTTTTGTCTCCTGACTGTGTGTGAGCAGATGTTGATATTGTTCTGTACTGTACTGCTATTCAATTATACTCTGTACCTGGTTTTTCTTTTTTTTTCCTTTTTTTCTTTCTCTGAGTGAGTAAATTTTTAAAAGTATATCGTTATCTAAATTGACGATAATCGTCCCATGAAAAAAAAAATCGTGTTCCAACAGGGTTCCATGGATCATAGTTGGAACCCACTTAGAATGCTAAAGGATCATATTGAATAACTATGTTCCAACTGGGTTCCATGTGCATTCCAAGTGGGTGCCAAATCTCATTTGGCACCCACTTGGAACATATAATAAAAAGGATAAAAAAAAAAAAAAAAAACAATATAGCAAGAGGGGCAATTAAGTTAGAATTTTTTTTTTTTTTTTTTTTTTGAAGTCTCACGGTCTCCTGGCAATGGGCTGCTGCTGCACTCTCTTGTGTTAAAGTTAAAAGTTTGGTCGAGCTATATAAAGCTACAACATGCAAGTCGCCTGGCGGACTTGATTAGCAGTTTCTAAAATCAATTTATCTGAATAAATATTGAAATTAATTAATTATGTTAAAAGTAATTAATTAATGCTCATTATTTCCTCTACATTTTCGATACTTTAAAATGATCAAATTCTAAAATTTCAGCATTTTACTTGCTGAAATATTGGTTTTGAAAATAAAATGTTTAATTATTAATATTAAACTACAAATTACAGGCATAATTCTATCTTACAAAATTTCAAATCATAATGAAACACATAACATTTAAACTATTTAAGTACACACAATTTACATTTTTTACTATTTAATATTTTTAAGTATTTACAAATGCTTTTCATTATTAAATAAAAGATTAATTAGACCGTGGTTAATTTTTAATCTAAATAAGTTACTTAAATGAGCTATATATTCTATACGAGGACAATTTTTCCTTTTTGTAGTATATTATTATACTACAATTATTATTAATTGTACTGAACTGAATATAATTATACTATAATATTTCAACGTTATAAACTGTAAAATCTATTCAAATATTTAAAAAAAAAAATCAACTTGCATAGAGAAATTAAAACTGCGAAGTGCATATATGCATATAGGATATAGGCCTATAAACATATCATTAAATATTTTTATAATTATTTTGCAATATATGTAACGACGAATCTTTTTTTTTTTTATAATTATTATTTTTTTTTTTTTGCTGTCATCAATAAAGTTTATAAGAATTGTATGCATGCCACGTAAATTTGTGAAAATGTATATTGATTACACTAAAATTGCATTAATTAGATCAATATGACGTAATATTTTAATTTTAATTATTATAAAGTATGATTTTGATGATTTTTTTGGAATGCACTTGGAACATACTTTTTTTGGAATGCATTCGGAATGCATTCCTTTTTTTTCATTTTTTAAAGAGGAACATAGTGGAACATATCGGAACCCTAATGGAATGCATTCCAAATGCATTCCAATAATTTGGAACACTGTGCGAACAGTGTTCGCACACACTTTTTTTTTTCATGGGGTAGTAATAAATGTTCATCTATAACTATAACGATAGTTTTTGCAAAAGCGTTAATCTATACTATATCTATAACGAACTATAGTTATAGTTAATTATCTTAAAGTTATCGTGTTTTGGATAATTGACCCCAAGACTGCTAGTTTTTGCTGTTTCTGACGTCATAAACAGAAATATTTACGCAAATTGCATACTTTACAGTTTTTTCACGCTCTCTTGTAGTGCCACATTTACATTCTGGTAAAAATTATTATCAGTTTTGTAGATCCCATTTTGTGTTTAATGCTTCAAAATAACATGTTGTTATATGTTTTCTATGCCTTTAAGACTTGAAATAAAGAGTTAAAATTTGACCTATATTCACCTACTCAAGAACCTAGGTATTTTATTTAATACATCAATTAACTTTATAAAATTAAAATATCAGCCGCAAATTTTTTTTAAATTAGAACTGTAATTTGAAAAAATGATGTTTGCACATATCAAATAGGAATGAAAAAATTATTTAGTAACTTTATTCTGAATACAAAAATAAAATCTTAAGTATGATAAAATGACACTAAAAAGTATTTTTCTACGACACAGAAAGATGCCAACCAATCAAATAAGGCATCAATTTGTGCTTTTATTTAAATGTTTTTCATTGTCTACTTTAAAATAACAATATATATTATGTACTGTACGTAAGTACGTACTAGAGCAAATATCACTGAACTTTATGAGAATCCATGTATGTTATGTTTGGTGAATAAATAAAGCAAACGCGATTTATGCTGTTATATTGTGTATATATGTAATAAATACAAACTAAATATGGTTAAAAACTTTCGTTTTCTTTCGTTTATTAATACCCAAAATTAAATTGGTCTCTTCCTGAAGCCAAAGAAGATGCATCAGTATAGTTGAGAATCATATTATTAATTGCTGAGTGTTAGTAGAAATGACAGGATTTTTCCTACTGGGACTTTTAAAACTATGTTATATAAGTATATAATGTAAATACCATTAGCATAATATGAAAAGAAAAATGATAATCCATATAAATAATAAAGCTTCTTAATTCTTAATACATAACTGTATGGTTTTATTATTATTATTTATTATTATTATTATTACTCGGAGCTATACTAGCAATGTTCAAACAATTTTGTGTGAGTGTGTGTGTATACATACACACACACACACACACATACTCACACACACACACATATACATTATGTTCTCATGCTTAATGTTTTCCTTATATAATCTTGTAAAGACACATTATTCATAAACGTGTACAATTAAAATAGAATATTATTAGAAATGAAGGAAAAAAAAAAAAAAAAAAAAAAAAAAAAAGGGATATATAGGGTTGACTTTATAGCACACTTTAAAGGAGAGCATTAAATTTGCTCTGAATTTACTGATGTGCGATTTTTAATAATTTGAAATAAAATGATAAATACTGTTTAATAAAACATTGTGTTGATAGGGTGCCTGATATTTGCAAACATTTTTTACGATTAATATGGCAACAATATAACAAAAAGATTTTTTTATTGACCAAAACAGTTCCTTATTACAAGGAGTTACAACAAAAGTTTTATCTTGTCAAATATATACTTTTAATTTAATTAAAAAAAACTAATTGATAATATAGTGCAATTAGCTGAGAAAGGTTTTGTAAACAACGTAAGCTATGTTATGTTATTGTATTAAATATTAAATGCTTATGTAAAATTGTTTATTATAATTATGGCCAAGGTTTTGTAAAATAGGGCTGTCAAGCCCTCACAACGACTTAATAAAGTTATCTATCTATCTATCTATCTATCTATCTATCTATCTATCTATCTATCTATCTATCTATCTATCTATCTATCTATCTATCTATCTATCTATCTATCTATCTATCTATCTATCTATCTATCTATCTATCTATCTATCTATCTATCTATCTATCTATCTATCTATCTATCTATCTATCTATCTATCTATCTATCTATCTATCTATCTATCTATCTATCTATCTATCTATCTATCTATCTATCTATCTATCTATCTATCTATCTATCTATCTATCTATCTATCTATCTATCTATCTATCTATCTATCTATCTATCTATCTATCTATCTATCTATCTATCTATCTATCTATCTATCTATCTATCTATCTATCTATCTGTCGAAGCAGTAGAGCCTAAAAAAATTATACATAAACATTAATATAATTTAAAATTATAAGACAACAATAATTTTAAAATAAAAAAAAATTAAATTAGGAAGAAAAAATATAAAATTGAACGTGTACGTGCACGTGTTCAATCGTGTACGTGAATCAATAGATTCACCCCTTTTTTTAATATAATATAGACTTGTTCTTATACGTTTTGAATTTTGAATTTGAATATTTTTATTAATTAAGGTTTCTATTTCATATCAATAGTATTTACTATATATTTTTAATTTTAAATAAGTTAACAAAGAAAGAAATGTAAAACTATTACTGATCTTATTTGCTTTCATTATAGTAAATAGGATAATTATGTTAAGGTTTATCTAACTTGATTTGATGTCAATGATGCAATAACTGCCACTAGAAAATTATAAAGTGCTGAAGTGGATTTTTTTTATCTGAAAATTACGAGTGACAGTGCTCTCACTTGTTAGGCTGCAGCAATTGGATTTCGATCACGACAAGATGCCACGCAAGATGTCACAGACACACACGACCCGAGGGTTCCAACTGATACACTTCGGGTCGTAAGCTGCAATTTCTAGTTAAACCTGTTTTGGTTACATTTTTTTTTTTAAATTGTTGCAAATTAAAAACTTACTTACGGTTTAACTATAGTTATAGTGGTGGTTCGTGTTGTTCGCTACAATTTCTCTAAGTAGAGACAAGGTGTTTATACCGAAAAGGTTTGAAAATTTTTTATCCAAAAAATACTAAAATAACTTCAGATTTTTTTTTATTTATTTTTTTTTTTTTTACAAAAATATACCAAACCTTTCTGTAAATAAATAATGTTTAAATCTTAACTTACTGCATAAAATTTTACAAATAAGTTAAATAAATAAACCAATTATTTATATTATGAATGTTTATACAGTTTAAGAAACAGTAAAAAAATTATATACTATAACTAAACTTACCAAAATAGTGTCAATAATAAATAAAATTGAAATTGATGAAACGCTGAAGTTAAAATAAAAGTCTCTCTATTACTATATTTTTGTTTTGCTTTGCTTTTTAATTTGGTGCAAGGAGCTTATTTGTAAATGTTAGCTATGGGGGAGTCCCAGGAATGTCTTGTATCACGCAACCAGTCACTGGCTTCGATAAACGTGACACCAGAGGTTGCTCTCACGGCAATAGAGAAGAAATTTTTACTATGTGCGGAACGCGGAGACTGTGCGTCAGTTCGCAGGTAAATATTTTTCCATTACCTGAACACACACTCATACTTGATACTTGGTGTGTATTTAAAGGGATAGTCAACAATGGCTTTTTAAATAGTGATCATCATGTTATTAAACCTCCCGAAAATTTGATCTTAAAATTTTAATTTTTAACGCACTGAGAGCAACCGCCGTTTAGCGACTCAGAACCTACGTCACAGCTACAACTTGCTCTCACGCTAGCTTGGCGCGAGCAGAAGTTATAACCCTTATTTTTGCTCACGCTATACTTGACATCATATTTTTCGTATATAATGTTTTTACGGCTTTAGATATGTAGTAAAATAAATTATGCAAAGTTAAGAGTAACTCCAGCTCGCGCCAAGCTAGCGTGAGAGCAAGTTGTATAGCTGTGACGTAGGTTCTGAGTCGCTAAACAGCAGATGCTCTCAGCGCATTAATAATTAAAATTTTAAGATCACGATTTCGGGAGGTTTAATAACACGATGATCACTGATCACTATTAAAAAAAGCCACTGTTGACTACTCCTTTATATAAATATATATACTGTATATTTGCTTCTCATTTGGAAAATTAATTTTGCAAAGTATTTTCAGAAGCAATCAAATTCATCGGAATCATCTATCTTAGCCATTATATATATAATATTGAATCCAAACCTTGAGTTTATTATTTTACTATAGGATCATAGAAGAAAACCGCGACACTCCAATAGAGGAGTTCAACATGAACTGCGTTGATCCGTTGGACCGATCTGCTCTTATTTCAGCAATTGAGAACGAAAATGCAGAGTTGATGCATTTGCTTATTGACTTTGGAATTGAAGTCAAGGTTGGTAATTTTTAATAATTTATTATTACTACTTTAGTTCTAAATTTAAAATAATAAATTACTTGATTACATATTATGATAGCGTGCAAAATATTGATGTGCGAAATAAAAATGGTATGTTTACAAATGAGGGAATGTAAGTACATAAATAATTGCTTAGGACTCTCTGCTGCACGCCATAAAAGAGGAGTACGTTGAGGCCGTGGAGTTACTTCTAGAGTACGAAGAACAAAACCACAAGCCAGGCACTCCTTACGTAAGTACTCTAAATATCGTGTAGCAAAATTGCATACCATACATACGTTTCCAAAAGTATGCTGTTGAAACAGAAATAATTTCACTGTATGGCAAAAATTTAGAAATATGAGATAGAGAGAGAAATGTTTTGATTTTTTTGCCATGTTGTGTTCTCTCTACAACATTTTCCAAGAGTATTGTCAATTGTGCAATGGAAAACGCACACATAATGTCAGCGGTAAGACAGCCATTTTTCATGACAGCTCTCCTATGGAAAAACCATGGAAAGTACATTTTAACACACACATAAAAATAATACGTTATTAAGGTGTACGATGGGTTAATAAAAATCTTAGATTCAGCTCATATTGTTGGTGCAGGGTGTGTATTTATTAAAATATATGTATATTTGCTTCTAATAGAGCTGGGAGGCAGTGGACCGAGCTCAGTCTAATTTCACATCAGATATTACGCCACTAATTCTTGCTGCTCATATGAACAACTATGAGATTTTAAAAATCTTGCTCGACAGAGGAGCCACTCTTCCAACTCCTCACGACGTCAGGTAATGTATGTGTGTGTGTGTGTGTGTGTGTGTGTGTGTGTCGGGTTAGAGCACATACCGTCTATCTACATAAAAAAGTACATTTCAAGTAAAATGCATTTGAAGTTTAAAATTAAAAGTGACAACGACACTCCAAAGAACCCCTATACCAAATTTCATATCAATTCCTTGATTATAGAAACTATACAACAGTATTTTGTTTGTTTGTTTCTTTTATCTCTAAAAACTGTCCCTTTAACAATCAACGTCGTTAATTAAAATAAGTAACACTTAAAACTTGCAAAAGTCAGATTACTGGTGTGTCACGTGACGCAAAACAAGCTTTCTGGTTTGTCTGCTGCAGATACACTCTTTGCACTCTGAAATTGCGGATACACTGGATACACGCTTTGTATTTTATGTCCTACCATGCGAGAAAAATGAAATTTTAATATTTGTTCAGTAAAAATATAATACGCATTATACGAACTATATTTTGTCTAGCGTAACTCATTTTGTGAAATATACTAATGTTGCATATGCATATATACATGGTTTGTGCTCTACCCGACTATATATATATATATATATATATATATATATATATATATATATATATATATGTATATATATATATATATATATATATATATATATATATATATATATATATATATATATATATATATATATATATATATATATATATATATATATATATATATATATATATATATATATATATATATAAAAGAAGCATTACATAACATGTTAACAACTGCAGGTGTGGTTGCGACGACTGTGTTGCATCAAGCGAGTACGACTCTCTACGCCACTCACAAGCACGTATTAACGCGTATCGCGCACTTTCCAGTCCTTCTTTGATCGCACTCTCATCTCGTGATCCTTTGCTTACTGCCTTTGAGTTATCTTGGGAATTACGTAGGCTCAGCAGGATGGAGAATGAGTTTCGTGATGAATACAATGTAAGTCAACCTTATGCCTGCTAAATTCTTAAAGGCGTAGAACACCTTGAACAAAAAAGTAGCGTAATATCCTAACAAACCTGAAAATCAACGTTGATTTGACCGGAGTCATTGATTTCTAATTTATTTTCCATTTACAAAATGCTGCTGCCGGTCACTGACGTCACAGCTCGCCCGGTTTACTTGCGCGTGGACTAGGCGAGCTGTGACGTCAGTGACCGGCAGCAGCATTTTGTAAATGGAAAATAAATTAGAAATCAATGACTCCGGCAAAATCAACGTTGATTTTCAGGTTAATGTGCCACACATGTTGCATAATCACAAGGCTGCAATAAAGTGAATATTATATAGTTATATATCGCACGCATAGTATTAGAAATTCCCGTGTTTTCAAAGTTTGAATCACTAGAACTCAAACATTAAAAGTGAGAAAAAATTGAAATTATTTTTGTCCTGTGACTTCTAATCTGACAATACATTTGATAAATTTCAAATTTTTATTGCAAACAGTTTGCTCACAAATTAGTAATTAGTAAACTAAAACACCCTGTTTTGAACTTTGTTCAAAGAAGTGAAATTAAATTATTTTTCCCATGCAACAACAAGCAATAAAAATTTCAAATTGATATCATAGATTCAAGAAATGTTACTTATTCTTAATGTACAGTTGAAATTTTTTTGCAAGCAACCTTTTTGTCAAAATTTGCAAAAAACCGATCTCGCATTGTATTAATGCTTTGAAGCTGAAAATTATTTTAGGGGTGCAATTGCATATTCTTAAAAGATTTCTTTGCAATATACAAAATTATTTTAAAATTAACTAAACTTATGAATTAATTAATTTATAACCCCTGTATTTACGCAAAAAGCAGTACATAAAATGCCTGATTACCGCAACCAGCAGTACATCAAATTTTTAAAAATACATTTAATATTATGGAAATAAAATATTTACATTATTAGCAAAAGAACATTTAAGGGATTCAAAATTGCACCCCTAAAATAATTTTCAGCTTCAAAGCATTAATAGAACGCGAGATCCGTTTTTTTTTTGCAAATTTTGGCAAAGGAGTTGCTTGCAAAAAAATTTCAACTGTACATTAAGAATAAGTAACATTTCTTGAATCTATGATATCAATTTGAAATTTTTATTGCTTGTTGTTGCATGGGAAAAATAATTTTAATTTCACTTTTTTGAACAAAGTTCAAAACAGGGTGTTTTAGTTTACTAATTGATGAATTGTGAACGAACTGTTTGCGATAAAAATATGAAATTTATAAAATATATTGTCAGATTTATAAGCCGCACGACAAAAGTAATTCCAATTTTTTGTGACTTTTTATTTTTGTATTATAACGATTCAAACTTCGAAAACACGGGAATTTCTAATACGAGCTTTTCATTCTATGCGTGCGATATTATATAATATAATTATATATTACAGGAAATGCGAGAACAAGTCCAGACTTTTGCCACATCCTTGCTAGACCACGCACGCAACTCTGCTGAACTTGATACTATCTTGAACTTTGACCCAAGCTTTGAGTCTACAGGGGAGAGAAACACGCTGGAACGTCTAAAGCTTGCTATAAAATATAAACAAAAGAACGTAAGATATTTTCATTATTAGAATTTTTATCTATACAGTCTATACTTCAAGTCTATATTGTTCGTTTTTTCCCCAGTTTGTTGCTCACCCGAATGTTCAGCAACTATTGGCATCAATGTGGTACGACGGTTTGCCTGGTTTTCGAAGAAAGGGTATTGTTGCCCAGCTATTTGAAGTGGCTAAAATGGGAGCAATGTTCCCTGTTAACAGTATGATTTACATGTTTGCACCAAACTCTAATACATCAAAATTAATGACAAAACCTTTCGTGAAGTTTATTTGTCATTCTGCATCGTATGCTCTTTTTCTAAGTAAGTACATCAACTATATATAGTATAATGAAAAATGGTTCTATGGCACCATGTTTAGTTTTTTAAAATCATGTCGCTCATGATAATCATGAGAAATATTAAGACAAAAATTAACAATAATATATTTGCAATGTAATACAAGATCTATCATGTGTGTGTGTATGTATGTGTATATTATAATATATATATATATATATATATATATATATATATATATATATATATATATATATATATATATATATATATATATATATGTGTGTGTGTGTGTGTGTGTATATATATACACATAATTTCTGAACATGATTAAATTTCATTTTGGTTTTAGTGTTACTCGGAGCTGCATCTCAGAGAATTGAATTCTTATTGTTAGAATGGTTTGGAAACGATTGGATTCAAGAAATTTTAGCAGATTGGAAGCGAAGAGAACGTGGTTCCTTACCTGGACTTGTAGAGACAGGGGTGATCTTTTACATATTTAGTAAGATAGCCTCCTTTGCATAGATACATATATATATATATATATATATTTGTGTGTGTGTGTGTGTGTATATATATATATATATATATATATATATATATATATATATATATATATATATATATATATATCACACTGTAGTTGTTAACTACTAGTAAATAACGATAATTAAATGATAAAAATTTCTGGTGCAGGTTTAATTATGTGGGAGCTAAGGTCACTC
The DNA here is from genome assembly GCA_949318235.1 of Ecdyonurus torrentis. Lineage (NCBI taxonomy): Eukaryota > Metazoa > Arthropoda > Insecta > Ephemeroptera > Heptageniidae > Ecdyonurus > Ecdyonurus torrentis. Next base: position 10,497,203 of record OX439128.1, on the reverse strand, counting down.
TGGTCAGATGGATTGCTCGAGTATATTAGTGATTTATGGAATATTGTTGATTTCGTTTCTAATATGTTTTATACAACGTGGATTGCACTGCGGGGTATTTCTATTTACATATCTTGGGTAAGAAATATTATATTTTAATTAATATTTTATTGCTATGATATGTATATCATAATACTTAAAGGCGTAGAACACCTTGAACAAAAAAAAACTTGCTTAATATCCTAACATACCCAAATATCAACATTATTTTGGCCGGAGTCATTGATTTCTAATTTATTTTCCATTTACAAAATGTCAGTTGCGGGTTTACTACGTCACAGCTCGCCTGGTCCACGCGCGCGGAAACAGGTGAGCTGTGACGTAGTAAACCCGCAACTGACATTTTGTAAATGGAAAATAAATTAGAAATCAATGACTCCGGCCAAAATAATGTTGAAATTTGGGTATGTTAGGATATTAGGCAAGTTTTTTGTTCAAGAAGTTCTAAGTCTTTAATATTTTTCTTGATTACAGCGTGAGTACTGGAATGGTTGGGATCCTTATTATCCACGTGAACAATGGCATCCATTTGATCCAATGTTACTGTCGGAAGGCATGTTTGCTGCTGGTATGATATTTAGGTAACATAAAATAATATTACTAATTTCTTTATTACTTTTAGCGTTTTATGTTGCAATAAAGGTGACAAATAAAAGTTTTTTTATTTTTTTTTTATTTTAGTTTCCTAAAACTGGTTCACATATTCAGCGTTAATCCACACTTGGGACCTCTGCAAATCTCTCTTGGACGGATGATCATTGATATTATTAAGTTCTTCTTTATCTACACACTCGTGCTTTTTGCCTTTGGATGTGGTAAGTTTTTTCTTTATCGTTATTCTCATTTTATTATTACATTTTTGTTAATATAATTTGTCTTGTAAGTATGAATTTACATTATATCAGTACGACCACACTAGGCTGAGGCATTTTGCAAACCATTGTGCCTATTCGTAGTGTAATGAATGGAAGTGCAACGAGCAACGATATTGTATGTAATGTGTAATACAAGAAAAATACAAGAGAAAAGAAAATTAAATTTATTAAATTAAAAAATATTTATTAATATTAATTTTTTTCAATGGACCTCGTTTATAATAATTTTTGTAAATTAAAAAAAAATAATAATAATAATAAAAAAAGTCTATTTCGGTAATTTTTTAATTATTTTTAAATACATGAGTTCATATTGCAAGCTTTGGGGCCGTTGAAAAAAAAAATCTATGATATATTAAAACTAATAACGTAGTTATACGAACCGGAAAAATGCACGTATCCAAATTTATACTATGATCTGTGTATTTGCAAAGATATTTTGTTATGTACTGTACATATTTCTAATAATTTGAATGGACGTTAAAATCAAACGCTCTTATTAATTTACAATAATAATAATTTTAATTTAAATGTCTTTTGGAATTGATCTTTTAAAACTTCTGTCTTAGCTACTTCAATTACTCTTGCCTCAGTTGTAATAGTGATTGCAGAAAAAAAAATAAGACATGCATTTTTTTTCATAAAATGATAAATAACCAAAAATACTCTTATATATATATATATATATATATATATATATATATAAATATATATGTATATATATATAAAAAATATATAGATACTTATATAGATATTTGTTTATCGTTATACATTAGCTAGGCTTTAAATATTAAAAAAATTACTAGCAATAATAATGTATTTAACCGCTATTTTATTTATTCTTATATTTGTTTAAAAAAATACAGCATAATATATGCTGCGGCTTTTTATAACAAAAAAAAACATTTTATTTTATTTTTTTGCGGGCTCTAACCATAAATATACTCACATATGTGATTTGGTAAAGTATGCATTAATAGCTTCACAGGATAATTTTTATATTTATAGGTATGAATCAACTTCTGTGGTATTATGCCGATTTGGACAAGAAAAAATGTTATCATTTACCAGACGGTACTGCTGATTTTGATAATGAAGATATGGCATGTACGATTTGGCGTCGATTTGCAAAGTACGTAATAATAAATTAGTTATTTCTTATACATGGTAAACTATGTTTCATACATTTTAATTGTAAGTAATTCAACGAATTCTACCTGGTAAGCGCATAATATATTATATATATATACAGTATATATATATATATATATATATATATATATATATATATATATATATATATATATATATATATATATATATATATATAATTTATAAGGAAATAAAGATTCATAAGCGTTTCCCATATTTTGAAAAATAGCGCTTTAAAATTCATCTTAAATTATGCAAAACACAATGTGGTTTATAAAAACGTGTTTGTAGTAAAACATACCCCATCATAAAAATTTAAGTTTACAAATGTTTGATTATACGTTATAATCATGCAGTGATTGAAATGTTATAATAATATTTTTGCTTACAATTTAAATGTATAATATTATGTTCAACCTTACATAAAATTCAAAAGAAGCTTAAGCCTAGGACAGCCGTAGCGATTTTCTTAGCGCAGCGATAAGAGTTTGGACTGTGTTAACTTTATGGACGCTATCGCAGGGATGAGATAAGAATTGCGCTAAGAAACGACCGCTGTCTTGAGCTTAAGTCATAGTCCTATATGCATAGGACCATGTAATGTAACCTATAGGTTTGCATAAAAAATATTTATTATTATTGATATATGTTGTTTACCACATTGTAATATTTCTAATATTACAGTCTCTTTGAGACATCTCAATCGTTATTCTGGGCAAGTTTTGGAATGGTTGATTTGATGGCATTTGAGTTGACGGGCGTCAAGAGTTTCACACGTTTCTGGGCACTGTTGATGTTCGGCTCGTACTCCGTCATTAACGTGATAGTTCTTCTCAACATGCTGATTGCCATGATGTCAAACTCATATCAAATAATATCGGTATAATTTTATTACGACTATATCAAGTATTGACCATATTAAATCATTCATATAACATGATATAAATGTATTCTAGGAACGCTCAGACACTGAGTGGAAATTTGCTCGTAGTAAATTATGGATGGATTATTTTGAAGAAGGGGATGTAGTTCCACCTCCTTTCAATATGATGCCTAGTATAGGCCTTATTCTCGACATACTCGGAAAAAATGGAAAACAACCCACAGGATCTGTTAAGGTATGTTTTATAATATTAGTTTGTCGTGAAAATTGAACAAGATTAAAATCAAAATGTGCAAATCCACGCGAGATATTTAAATAAATTAACTTGATGCTCATGATTGTTCTCATAGAACAAAAATGATTTTCCAGTGTCAAGTAAATTACTGTGTATGTGTACAACGATGATGTCAATTGTCAACGATACTAAATTCACTTTATTGAAACAACTTTTAAGTAACATTACATAAACGTGATGTTTAAGGTTCGCAATAGAGTGCAGGCACAGGAGCGACACGACACAGTTGCGCGATTATTAGTACGACGTTACGTGACAGCGGAGCAATGCAAACGTGATGATTTTGGCATCACCGAAGATGATGTTATGGAAATCCGACAAGATATTTCTACCTTACGTTACGAACTTGTTGATATTTTAAGAAATAACGGAATGAAAACACCTGATCTTGATCCTAATGACAGCAGTGGTGAGATATAATCTTTTAAACACATTTTTGCATATGCGTATACAATAAAATTAACGAATCCTTTTATGTATTATATATACAAAAGAATGGTCGATATATATTATATAAAATATGTAATTATTTTTTCACTTTCATCACATTACGCAATAAATTGTTATAGTTTTTTTTAATTTTTTGGAAAGTTTATGTTTATGTTGTACACCAGGCATACGTGCATGCAAACGTGTTTAATCAAAACAAAACAAATCATTCTTTTATCTGTCACCAAAAAATCCGAATACTGTATTCCCCTCATGTATAATGCATTACCCTCTAGCATCAAGAACTGTTCGACATTATACTAGCTTTAAAACTAAGTTGCAAGAATATTTAATAGAAAAAATGTTTTATAATATCAATGATTTTCTTGCCAGCAATGAACAGTAAAATGTTGATTTTAATTTAAGTTTAATTGTTTTTGTAATGTGACCTGTTCTACACTGTAAACGTCATATGGAACGTAATAAAATCTTTAATCATTTTTTTTTCTTCTCTCATTTTAAAATTATTTGTCAAATGCCATGTTTGCAATGTTTGACAGTACGTCGATTCATCATTTTTTCATTATGATTAGTATATATGATTACTATGAGAATTGTGTATTAACTCAAAAGTGTTAATGTTAAATGTTTCTTTTGGGTTTAAGTGTAAGAGTAGACCGGGTGTTTTGTCAGGCTAAACTAGCTCTTTCAAAACAGGTTTATTTTTCCATTTTTTTTTTTAAATAAATACGATTATTTAATTTAATTCATTCGTTCTTTTTTTTTTTCTTTGTTTTTTTTCAGTGCTAGGAAAGAAATGCAAAACGATAGAGCGTCGCCTATTGAAAGATTTCCAAATTGGTTTTGTGGAAGGCGTTATCAATGATGTACTGACATCAGATAAGGAACCGAAAGACGTCTTTAGCAAAATTGCTCGGGCAATTGGCAAACGTAACACTACGCAGAAAAAAGATTGGAACGCAGATGCGAAGAGACGTGACAGTCGACGCGACCTTATTGGTAGCACGAACGAGATGATGGACAGAATACAAACTCGCCAGAGTGTGCGTCGCTATATACTTGATCAGAATAAGGAAAAACAGAGTCTGGACCCGAACAAGCTCGTCGAGTACAACCCTCAACTGCGTGACGTATCTCCAGCAGCTCGAGTTGCGTACGCTAAATTTAAGATGCGAAAGATTCAGGAGGAGTTTGAGAATGAACAGGATTCTGTAAATGAACTAAAAAATTGCACTCCACTGCAATCTGTTGATACGTCTAGACGAGCTGCGTCACAGTTTAAGGTTGTTATTATTGTCATTATTATTCATCATCTGTTTGATCTGTTTCCTTATAAATATACTGGTCATAATATAATTGTTTCATGCATAAAAATGTTGAATTATATATATCTTATACTTTATTTCATGTCTATATATAATTATATATAATAATATATTATATATATATATATATATATATATATATAATATATTATATATATATATATATATATATATATATATATAAATTATATTATATATATATATATATATATATATATATATATATATATATATATATAATTATACATGCGTTATAATTCACCTTTTATTCAGTTATAACAATTAAATACATGCTTATTTTGTGTATGTTACAGAGAACTCGCTCAAAGACCGCATCAACAAAGGACGTTGTTTTACAAATAGAAAGTAGAAGAACATCAAGGAAGCCTGCTAACTCTGGAAGCATTGGAAAAATAAATGAAAACGAACCAGCATCAAGCTTACCACTTGATTCTGCGTCCAAAGAAGATTGTATTAAATCTAAAGCGGCCACTCCTCCTGCCAGCAAGATTCCCAAGCAGGTAAGTATGAAAAACCCGGCCCCAACTGCCCCAGACGGTGCAGTGAAAAGAGATTCTGTAATATCCATGCAACCCACCACTGAAGTAAGCAACGTACATCACTCCAGAGCGGGCTCTAATCAGAAGGAGATTTCCAGCAATACAGTTAATAAAGAAGCTCAGTCCTCTAGAACGCCTTCGGTCAAAAGTAATGCACCACCAGCACCATCCAAGCGCAATTCGGTGTGTCCTGCGCCAACCCCAGCCATTGTACCTGGAAAATCTAAAGTTTCGGGCAAAGTAATTGAAGGATGGATATAAATAATAATAATAAAGATCAGACGGAGAGATAATGCAAATAGTAGAAATATGTAATGTAATATATGTATTCATTAAATTTTAAATGATTATACGTATGTTGAATTTGATTGAATAAAACATAATAATACTGTATATGTTATTAAAAACCAAAATACTCCATTTTTTACGCTAATTTATTTACCATTTTAATGATCAAGAGGTAAAGACTTAGTACCTTTTTTGACATTAGAAATTGAGTGCTTTCATAATATATACTGTTTATTTCAATTATTTACTGACCAGAAAATGCAAATAGAATTCATATTCATAAATAATAAATAATTTATCACTTAATAAGCCAATGTATCATACAGTTGAAAAATTTATAAAAAAAAAAAAAAAAAAAAAAAAAATGAGAGCTTGACAGCAATTAACAGAGAAAGCATGCATGTAGAAAACTATACCAATAGTTTGTATATTTGTGTATACTATATGCGGATAACACTTTAAACTCACACTGTTCTTTTAAATGTTACAAAATTTCAAAATATTATACAAATAATGTAAAGGAAATTAAAAAAAATAAATAATAATAATAATAAAAAAAATCATATTTAATATTAATATTTATTATTATAAATAGTATATATTTACGTCTTATATTTTATGTAATATTAAATAAAATTAAACACATCCAAGTTTGGTGATTTTCTCTCAATGAATTACACCTGGCTAAAAATGCAATTTTTTTTATTATTATATTTGAGACAAAATTTATGTATTTTTATTTTATTAATGAACACGGGCAAAATTATTAATCATAATAAATATAAACGTATACACACAATTTAAATTGACCATTTATATAATATAATATACAGTATTATATTATATATATATATATATAGAGAGAGAGAGAGAGAGAGACAGCAACAAAGAACTTAATCTATAGTATAGAAGAAAATAATGTTTTAATTAATATAATTTTAGGCCATTAATTGAATTAAAAAACAACTCTAAATGTGGACTTCAAGCAATTTCGATCACATTCGCTTCCATGATTGTGATAAAATATTTCACCATAAAAATAAGTCACGTATTTTTGTAATAAGAATAAAACCGAAAATTTAGCACGAGTTTTTTTGAATGGTAAAATCAGTATTATAATCTTGTGTACTACGCATTAGTACTAAGTTGTTACAGACGCAGATGTGAGAGGCATATTACATATCGAACGTGCAGGATGCTTAGGACGTATCAGAGAAATGTTTTTTTTCGTAAACTTTGAAGTTTTGAACGTCATATCGCAGCAACGAAAAGATTGAAAAATATTTAATGCCTATCATCTAAAAGCCTGTTTAGTTGGCAATGTATGAGCATAGTTTCAGATTTTTCATGTTATTAATAAGCTCGCAAAAAATTAATTAGTAACTGAGAGTGCCTTTTTATCTCGGAATTTTCAGAGGTATGCCAACTTAAGCTGACATATCTACGTTATCCATAATACAAAAAAATTCAAACTTTTTTTTGTAGTGTATAAACATTCCTAGTATACGCTACAATACCGAAAAAAAATTGCAAAAATTTGCACTTGCCAAAAATTAGCAAAATCTAAAACTTAATGTATCTCCAGATTCACTAGCGTGATCCAATTAAAACTTAAACTGCAAACGTATTTTAGTGTTCTTTTAACAATGCTTTAAAAAAAATTAGCGATTTTTGATTTTACAGAGATTTACAAATTTTTTAGTGTCTGATGAAGCATGAAGTAGGCAACCCGCCTAACACAAAATTTAAAAAATAATTCATTTCTCGTTAACTAAAACAAAATAATTAAGTTTTATATAAGCACTGTTAAAAAAACACTAGAACACGTTTGTAGTTTAAGTTTCAATTGGATCACGCCAGTAAATCTGGAGATACATTGAGTTTTAGATTTTGCTAACTTTTCGCAAGTGCAAATTTTTGCAATTTTTTTTCGGTATTGTAGCGTGTACTAGGAATGTTTATACACAATAAAAAATAAGTTTGAATTTTTTTGTATTATGGATAACGTAGATATGTCAGCTTAAGTTGGCATACCTCTGAAAATTCCGAGATAAAAGGGCACTCTCAGTTACTAATTAATTTTTTGCGAGCTTATTAATAACATGAAAAATCTGAAGCTATGCTCATACATTGCCAACTAAATAGGCTTTTAGATGATAGGCATTAAATATTTTTCAATCTTTTTGTTGCTGCGATATGATGAACAAAATCGTTGTGTAATACCCTAACAAACCTGAAAATCAACGTTGATTTGGCCGCAGTCATTGATTTCTAATTTACTTTCCATACACAAAATGGTGCAAGCGGGCACTGACGTCACAGCTCGCCTGGTCCACGCGCGCGTAAAGCAAGCGAGCTCTGACGTCATTGCCCGATTGCGCCAATTTGTGAGAGAAAATAAATTAGAAATCAATGACTCCGGCCAAATCAACGTCAATTTTCAGGTTTATTAGGATACTACACAACTTTTTTGTTCAAGGCGTTCTACGTCTTTAACGTCGGTGTCAAAATGGGTTGTTTCTTTTTTATTCAATAGTTCACCATTAAAAGTTTATCAAGTAAAATAATGAAAATGAAATAAATTAAAAACTGTTCTCCTTCGTAGTAGAGCTTTAGTTAAGTTGAAAATAAAATTGTATGCATGATTTTTTTTTCTTCTTTTTTAAAATTAACTAGATACGTGGACGAATTACGTAGTTTGAAGGTTTCTTCTACACATAATTAGATTAAATAAAAAAATATATATTGACAAGCTTTTATGGTGGACTGTTCGAGCGATCAACGAAACAAAAAGTGCATTCAGTCAATATATTTTTCTTACAACAAGAAGCAGAGGATATACAATGGTAAGGGATTAAATTATTTCTACATCATGGAAGTTTATTTTTCTACAGAATAATATCATGAAGAAAAAATTTCTTTTTAATACCTTTTTTTATTAATGTGTAATATTTTAAAATAATAATAATAATAAAATACATATTGAATCTTAAGGCGGTGGGGGACTGACTTGGACCGGAAATCGCTAAAAGAAGAACTATATTTTCCAAATAATTTTTTGCACATGATTTAATTCCAATAAAACAAACACTATAATTTTCAAATAAAATCAAGTAAATTTAAAATATATTTTTTTATAAAAAAAAAAAAAAATAATAATAATAAAAAAAATATATAAATTTAATGATATTTTTAATTGTAAAAAAGTTTCTAATTTTTGACTAAAATTTCCTGCTTAAATTTAAATTTCCACATTTACATGTTATCTTTTAAGTGTAAAATAACCTAAATATTTGATCTTGTTTTCACATGTTTAACATCACTAAATTTTTAAGTAACATTTCTTCTTTACTTTGTGTTATTATTATTATTCGCAACCGTCCTAGTTTGCGAGATATCAGTCGGTCTCCTACCCCCTTAATAAAGCACTATAATAAAATCAAACTTCATTAAATGCAGCGAATTCGCATTTGCAAATAACATTTTTGTTTGCTAAATATTTCTGGTCCTGTTATTTTGATGAGACCTTAAACACAATTTTTTTTTTCAATCACCATAAACAAAATTGATGTGTAAAGTGTGTACCCTCCATCTGGTCTGAAAAAAGCACGAGTTAAGTCACCATAGGCTGCACCCCTCCTGTCGCAAATTCCTTGCTACGTACGCCACTATGTGTTTGTGTGTACGTGATATATATAATATTATACAGTAAACTTTCGATATAGTAAGATCTCAAGGGACAAAAAAAAAAAGAAAAAAAAAAAAGACGTCGTCACTAATTCGAACTACTGCTATATCCGTTTCTATTTCGTTTTTTATTTTATTATTATTATTTTTTTTTGACAATCGTGCTCTACGATATACTATATAGCCATTAATAATTTTAAAACTTTTGGACTTTTGGGCAATTTTAAGACACTGTTTCAAATTTTTTTCTCTATTAGAAACAATAGCAATGGGAAAAAAAAATCCATCAATCTCTTTTTCTTTTTTTTTTTTCAACTTTTCCTGAATTATTATTTTTTAAACATATTTCCACTCTTCATTAATTGTTTGATTTTTACACTTTTTTTAAATCACTACTAAAAAAAAAAAAAAAAAAAAAAAAAGGTATTTAAATCTGCAACTATAGGTATTTTATACAACTTATTATTATTTTTCTTAAATTTCTACAAAGACTACGTGATTAGTTAATATTTCACAAAAAGGACCATAAGAAGTCAAGTTATGTTAACAAACAAAACTTTATATTGACCGTTTATGTTTACTCTAAAAAACGTAAAAGGAAGTGCCGGAAAAGGAAACCACGTGACAGTAAAAGTGGGAGAAAAGTTGGCGCCAGCAGCAAGCTAGGCCTGAGCTACCTCACACTTTCAGATCACATGGCTTTCTTTTCCGGCACTTCCTTTTCCTGTTGTTAGAGTAAACATAAGCGGTCAGTATGTATATGTATTATATATATAAAATTGCTCAAACTTTCAAAATTTTTGGTGCTTTAAAAATCTTTCACTCCACTAAATCGAACATTTTTACTCGAGGGTATTAATTTTGACTTCACTAAAAATGATTATATAATCAGTATAATCTCTAAATCGAAAGTTTTCATTGAAAGGCCTATCTAAGTGGCCGGAACTGTCAGTTTGACTTCACTAAAACTTCACTAATGCATTTACTATTGTAATGGATGTCCGTTACTGAATGCGGCGTGCGTGGGGCCTCATTCGTTAAAAAAAAAAAAAAAAAAAAAAAAAAAAAAAAAAAAAAAAAAAAAACGCGAAAGTTTACTATAAATGTTAATGTATGTATCTATGTATATAGTTAGGGTTGTATTCAGATAGCTTAAATCTCAAAATAAAACAATTAAACTTGCAAACTTTATGATGTCATTTGAAAGTTAATGTACTTAATAGTATAACAGCTACCTATGATGAAATTGTCAGAACCTGTAACCTTCAGATAAGAGAGAAAATGAAAATTAACTTGGGCTGTTATGGAACTAAAACTTCAAACAATCATAATTTAAAATCTAGCATGGTTACCCCCTACCCCCCCAAAATTTTTAGGATTTTGACGATACCTTATCCTAATGTATCACTGTGCAAAATTTCCGATTTTTCTTTCTTTACAATTTTTTAACCATATCCCGCAGTAGCTAATTTCCCGCCTTAATCATTAAAGTATGAAATGTATAATATACTTTTCTCTTGCATTGATGGGCAAAATAATTAACATCCATGTGTTAATCCATGTGTGTTCGACTTCTGGGTTTTCATATAATTCCTAATACGTATTCGGTTTTGCAGTCAGAACGGACAATTCATCAACGCCTGGCAAAACGTTACTTGATTCAGCAAGAACGAAACAAAAAAAATTCGGGCTTCACTAAACGCAACGTACACAAACTTCGACATGAAATATCCTCGCTACGGTGCGAGATGAACGAACATTTGGGGAAAATTCAAGAAATTCGCGCAATCGAGGACCCTGATCTTATCAACTTTGAGGATGAGACTAGCGTCAGTGACAAAATGACGCAAACTGAATAATTAAACGAGTCGGCCGGGAGATAAAGAAGAAGGGGCTAGTTCTACGTGTGGATCAGACATAGAGTCAGACCTAAACATTGCCCTTAAATTTTTGTTGATGTTTTTGTTCAATAAAAGCGATTATATAATTTAATAACTTTCTATTTTGCTATTAATTTTAAATCACTTAAACCATTAGAACTCCAGGAATTTGTCTATGTTTGCCATGTTTAAAATTTTTTTTTTTTTTGGAAATTTTACATTTCAAAAGTTGCATTTAAATTATCTAAATAAACCCAAATGAAAAAGATGAAAATATTATTCGTTTTTAATAATACGGGTTATATAGGAAATGAGCTGAATTAAATTAGTATGTAAGCTGAAATAATAGGCACAATTAGAATAGAATTTTTTAAATACATTATAGGTATTAATAATATATTAAATAGGTATTAATATAGGTATAATCAATGTAAATTTAATTAACCACCTTACATGTTCAGAGAAATGATACCCGTTTCTTTAAAAAAATATTATAACATTAACATTAAAATAAAAGCAACGCTAAAAAGGATAGCATTTTGAGATAATAAAATTTCACGTCTTCTGTGTAAAGTAGGCAGCAAATGGCTGTTACTTTTGTTACTTGCTGCTACTGTTTGCTTATATTCAATCATAAGTAACATAGAAAAAGACGCACTCTCAATAATGTTCTATTCTTTAGGAGCAAAACTATCCTTGAGCAACTGCTTTGTTTTTATTTTACTATTATAGTTGTTAGGTTAGAAAATGCTACTTCATTCTGATACTCAAAATATTCTAATGTGGGAGAGTAGACCCCCTTTTAGATGTCTTTAATTAATAATTAACCATTTTTTACTAGAAACACTTACTTATATTTTAGATAAATATACAACTGGTTGCATACCCTGCAGGATATCAATGATAAATGATGAGTGTTTCCAATAATGAATTTGGTTGGTTAAAATGTTTTCATAAATATGGAATAATATACACATTAAAATGGAAGTTAAATTAAAGTTTTTCATTTTTTTTTCAAGATAGCCAAGGATTTTGAATTGGAATAAATAATTCACTATACATCACTATGTAGCATATATCCCCACTTTAAGTAATTAAAAATCAATTAATTTATCATCAAACATGAGTATATTTCATCAACAGCTTAGCACATACCCTTTTCTTATAATACTACTATTTGCCTCCAAATTTGGTCAGGGTTACCAAAGTATCCTCTCTCACTCAAGAGTTCCTGGTCCTGCCAACAAAAGCCAACTTCCTTTCCCCAATTTTTCAAATCTATCTTATACATTTCCTATCCAATTTTTATTTTGTGAATTTGAATTTGTGTATTGAAAAATTGTAATTAAAAAGGACACTTTATTTCTTTTCATAAATTATTGGCTAAATATACAGCAAAAAGAAATTACCATTTATATTACATGTTTTATTGCAAGAAACACCTACTTCAATTGGTCCTTTTCTTTTTTTTGGACTTCATAGGAATAGCACCAACACTCTTGAATACAGTGCTGAAATAAAAATAACCATAAGAACCCACATCTGAATAAACTCTGACGTGAAGGAGAAAGAAGAAGAAAATAATAATAATAAATAAATGAAATAAACAACACTTACTGGCAAGTGGTACAAATAGGGCTGAACTTGCAGAAAACTGAAAAAGGAAGAAAATAATTTGATTAGTGCTCAATTATTGAGAAAGTCAATAAATACTGCAATGATCATACTGACGATTCAAAATCAATGGAGGTTATCGGTTTAGCGCGCGGGGAGACGCGGGGAAAGTTAAGGGTCCCCTAATTTAACATTACGCTTAAGGGGAAAAACACATTTTTTGAGAAAACTACTCCACCGATTTCGGATAAATTTAAATGAGAAACACTAGACATACTATTACGTGTTTTAAGCCATAGTCATTTTTAAGCATTTTTTTAACCCGATAACCTCCATAATAGAGAACTAAGCTTAATCTTTAAGTTTGAAGTAGGTACAATAATCTCTTGATTTTGAGAACTAACATTGCAGCATCAAACAATCACCATTAAAAAAAAAAAAAAAAAAAAAAAGATTTTGAAATACAGTATTTGAAACTTGGTATATTAGCAATTCACAAAATCAAGTGCCTACAAAAATAAATAAATAGCTCCATAAATTTTCAAATTAGAAATAAATGTTCAACTCACTAGAGACAATGATAAAGAAAAGGATAGAAAAACCAGCAAGGGCCTTACCACAGTAGAAGTTCTATGGAGAGGTCGAGGTCTTGCATGGCACAGTATAATGTTATAAAAGTTTCTTTATAACTTGAGAGCTTTCGTCATATGATAATGACATTATCAATCAAAAGAGAAAATTACTTGAGCACATCACTGAGCAGTGTCTTGTCTTGTACTGCCGTGTTATGCTCTTGCTGGTTTGGAGTTGGTGGAGAGGGGTGGGGGTGGAGTAGGGAATCTGGGAAGGAGTGTGAATGAGTGAGGGAAGGAGTGAGTGAGGGAAAGGGAAAAGGTGGGGAGGGGAGCGGGAATAGGGTATATTTTTGAAATATGTTAGCGAATATTAAGTCCAGGCAGCCCTTGGGCTTTTCTGGATCTTAATATATGTTGATATGCTAATTCATATTGTCGTAATGTCGCATAGTTGGCTGGGCCCGGAATAGTGCGAAGTATTGTTGATTTATAACATAATTGGAAATTTGATATGCCATGAGAGGCCGCATGTTCAGCCACAGGTTTTTCCATCTCATTGTTTTTTACGGATTGTCTGTGGCCATTCATGCGGTCTCTCGCTTTTTGTGTGGTTAAGCCTATGTAAAATGCTTGACATTTTTCCTGTTGGCCTGTGGTGGGGTTGGTGGTATGTTGGGTACATTCAAGTTTGTAGATTACGTTTTCTGATGTGCAAGTATTGTGGCCGTGGATAGGGTATGTGAGGTTGGTGACGGGACTTGTAAACGTTTTGCTGGGGATTTGAGTGATGCATGTATCGCATCTCCTTCCTCTGTTGCTCTGTTTGCCGTTGTTTTGACAGGGGAAAGATCCACTAGGTAGGGGCTTAGGTTTTGGTGTGGGATCAGTATGGGATAAGATTGCTTTAATATTTGGTGGTTGACGGAATGCTATTGGTGGTATTTTTGGTAACAGTAGGTTTGTTTCGGTGGTGGCTAGAATGGGGTGTGCATATTGTAACATCTGTCTGATTTCTTTTTCTAATTTGGGGTGATACGTTGTGATGAAGGGTCGGATAGATTGATTGTCATTATTTGTTTTAATTTGGTCACAAGGTGTTTTGTCGCCCAAACTAAATCTATTGGCAGCTTTTGCTATTTGTTTCTCCACCAGGTGCTTGGGGTAGCCTCTGGTGGAGAAAGCTGTAGTTATGCTGTCAATATATTTAGATTTGGTTTGGTCTGTGTTTGGGATGCGGTTGCCTCGGCATGCTAAGCTAAAGGGAATGGAGCGGATAGTCCTCGGGGGGTGACAGCTATTGTAGTGGAGGTATTGCATGTGGTTAGTAGGTTTTATGTGGATTGAGGTGATAAGTTTACCGTCATCAATGTTGATGTCAACATCGAGGAAGGTGGCTGAATTAGGTGATGTGGAGTGAGTGAATTTTAGGCAGGAGAATTTGTTGAGTTCATCTAGGAATTCATGAAGTGGGCCGATGCCATGTTGCCAAACCATGAATATATCGTCTATGAATCTCTTCCATAGGTGCGGTTTATACTTCTGTCTCCCCATGAACTCACACTCGAGCAGACCCATGGTAAGGTTAGCATAAGATGGGGCCATCCTTGTGCCCATAGCCGTACCACACTTCTGCTCGTAGTGTTCATTCATGAAGTGAAAGTTGTTGCGTTGAAGTATAAACCGCACCAGTTGTAAGAGGAATCCAGTGGTGGGGACATGGGGCTTAGGTCGTTTCTCTAAATAGTGTTCAACGGCTCTAATACCCATGAGGTGATTGATGTTGGTGTAGAGGGACGTTACGTCAATGGTCACCAGGAGCCAGTCAGGGGGTAGTGGTTGAGGAATGTCATTTTTAATTATTTCTAGGAAATCACTACCCTCCCACATAAAAGACACCACCCACTTCCTAGAAATAATTAAAAATGACATTCCTCAACCACTACCCCCTGACTGGCTCCTGGTGACCATTGACGTAACGTCCCTCTACACCAACATCAATCACCTCATGGGTATTAGAGCCGTTGAACACTATTTAGAGAAACGACCTAAGCCCCATGTCCCCACCACTGGATTCCTCTTACAACTGGTGCGGTTTATACTTCAACGCAACAACTTTCACTTCATGAATGAACACTACGAGCAGAAGTGTGGTACGGCTATGGGCACAAGGATGGCCCCATCTTATGCTAACCTTACCATGGGTCTGCTCGAGTGTGAGTTCATGGGGAGACAGAAGTATAAACCGCACCTATGGAAGAGATTCATAGACGATATATTCATGGTTTGGCAACATGGCATCGGCCCACTTCATGAATTCCTAGATGAACTCAACAAATTCTCCTGCCTAAAATTCACTCACTCCACATCACCTAATTCAGCCACCTTCCTCGATGTTGACATCAACATTGATGACGGTAAACTTATCACCTCAATCCACATAAAACCTACTAACCACATGCAATACCTCCACTACAATAGCTGTCACCCCCCGAGGACTATCCGCTCCATTCCCTTTAGCTTAGCATGCCGAGGCAACCGCATCCCAAACACAGACCAAACCAAATCTAAATATATTGACAGCATAACTACAGCTTTCTCCACCAGAGGCTACCCCAAGCACCTGGTGGAGAAACAAATAGCAAAAGCTGCCAATAGATTTAGTTTGGGCGACAAAACACCTTGTGACCAAATTAAAACAAATAATGACAATCAATCTATCCGACCCTTCATCACAACGTATCACCCCAAATTAGAAAAAGAAATCAGACAGATGTTACAATATGCACACCCCATTCTAGCCACCACCGAAACAAACCTACTGTTACCAAAAATACCACCAATAGCATTCCGTCAACCACCAAATATTAAAGCAATCTTATCCCATACTGATCCCACACCAAAACCTAAGCCCCTACCTAGTGGATCTTTCCCCTGTCAAAACAACGGCAAACAGAGCAACAGAGGAAGGAGATGCGATACATGCATCACTCAAATCCCCAGCAAAACGTTTACAAGTCCCGTCACCAACCTCACATACCCTATCCACGGCCACAATACTTGCACATCAGAAAACGTAATCTACAAACTTGAATGTACCCAACATACCACCAACCCCACCACAGGCCAACAGGAAAAATGTCAAGCATTTTACATAGGCTTAACCACACAAAAAGCGAGAGACCGCATGAATGGCCACAGACAATCCGTAAAAAACAATGAGATGGAAAAACCTGTGGCTGAACATGCGGCCTCTCATGGCATATCAAATTTCCAATTATGTTATAAATCAACAATACTTCGCACTATTCCGGGCCCAGCCAACTATGCGACATTACGACAATATGAATTAGCATATCAACATATATTAAGATCCAGAAAAGCCCAAGGGCTGCCTGGACTTAATATTCGCTAACATATTTCAAAAATATACCCTATTCCCGCTCCCCTCCCCACCTTTTCCCTTTCCCTCACTCACTCCTTCCCTCACTCATTCACACTCCTTCCCAGATTCCCTACTCCACCCCCACCCCTCTCCACCAACTCCAAACCAGCAAGAGCATAACACGGCAGTACAAGACAAGACACTGCTCAGTGATGTGCTCAAGTAATTTTCTCTTTTGATTGATAATGTCATTATCATATGACGAAAGCTCTCAAGTTATAAAGAAACTTTTATAACATTATACTGTGCCATGCAAGACCTCGACCTCTCCATAGAACTTCTACTGTGGTAAGGCCCTTGCTGGTTTTTCTATCCTTTTCTTTATCATTGATCCTAACCGCGATGGTTTTTTCCTTAAATTGATTTTGATCAACTCACTAGAGAGGCAGACTGAGCACACAAATCCAATATCTACAAGTTCTCTGTGACAGAAGCAGGCAGCTCTGTAGTCGACTCTCACTGGTGGAGGTAAAGCAAGTTTTTTCCTAAGTGGTGGCTCAGGCAGGAATACCCACTGGAAATACAAAGTATTATTACATAATGTAATACATAAACTGAGAAAATTGTGAAATAATGGCAAGATTAACTTACCAGCAGATATTGCAGTAAGCCATGAGACTGAGCCACGTGCAAGTATTGACCACCAGTGATGTCACATCCTTGCTGCAACAATCCCGACTCTGGACCAAGACTGCATACATCAAGTAACACATTCTAAAATGCAAAAACAACGCACCATGACTTTTTTTTTTCTTCGTCACTTTAAACAGGAATATGGCAGAGGAGAAGAAAGTACAAAGGAACTAGAGAATAAAAATCTGGAACTACAGAACAATTAATTTTAGAGGAAAAAAAAACAAAACAAACATTGAGCTTATGATCAGTATAAAAGAAAAGTAAAGAAATACCAGCCTTACAACCGAAGAAGTTCTATGGAGAGGTTGAGGTTTCACAAGGCATAGAGTTATAGTTATAATTTTTATATATTTGACAATGAGAGATTTCATCATCACAATAACAATATCAATAAAGAAGAAAATAACTAAAGCACATCACAGAGTAGTGTGCAGTCGTGTATATTGCAATGACTAAAACTCACATTTATATGAACATTATAACTAACTCAGTCAAGAGAGACCTTGACCTCTTCATTGAACTTCTACTGTGCAAGGCTCTTGCTCGTAATTCTATCCCTTTATTCAACTACAGGACTACAGTACAGAACATATGATTATATAATATAATATTATAATGGTATATATAAAAAAAACTGTGTTACATTAAGTATTTTTGAAATGCCTTTGACAAGGTATCCTGATTATCATTATACAAAACAGACAATGTAGGTAAAATAATCTTGTAATTCTGAATGCATATCAAGGGTGCCTTTTTTTCATAGTGATCATCGTTTTATTGCACCTCCTGAAAATGTAATCTCAAAATTTTATTTATATCAATACTCTGAGAGCAAAAGCCATTGCAGCGACCCCAAACATACATCGCAGTTAAAGGGGTAGCCAACAAAGGCTTTTTAAATACCGATCAGCGTGTCATTAAACCTCCCGAAAACGCGATCTCAAAAATTTAATTATTAACGCGCTAAGAACAAAAGCAGTTACAGCGACCCCAAACCTACGTCACAACTAAACTTTCTCTCATACTAGTTTGTGTGAGCTTGAGATACTGTTATCGTTGCATAAATTATTTTATTACATATCTGAAGCCATAACAAATACTATATACATACTATATTACGTCAAGTAGCGAGAGCAAAAATAAGGGTAACGCTTCCTCGCGTCAAACTAGCAACTAGCATGAGAACAACTTTAGCTGGGACGTTGGTTTAGGGTTGTTGTATCAGCCTTTGCTCTCAGCACGTTAATAATTAAAATTTTAAGATTGCGTTTTCGGGAGGTTTAATAACACAATGATCAATGATCACATTGATCACTATTAAAAAAGCCATTGTTGACTGCTCCTTTAAAGTTGTTCTTAGGTTAGCTTGGCGCGAGCGTGAGTTACTTTTTTCCCACCTATCTATACGATTATTTTTACTGTAGAAGTAAAAAAATATTTTATATACATAAAATATTACGTGTAGTAGAGTTAAAAAAAAATAAAAAAAATAACACGCACTGAATGCCTGCAGCTTATCCCGTGCTTTCTTTGTATCCTGCCATCATGGAGGGTCTGAGCCTCTGGACCCCCTTTAGCCCCCCTCCCCCCTACTTTGCTACTTGTTAGTGGAATTGTTAAAGTGGTAAAATTATCATAGCCTGGGTTCCAATAAACAATTTGTGGGTGTGGTGTCGCAAGTTTCTCATAGGTGTTGAATCGATGACATTAGGACCTTGCCCAAGCACTTGCTCCACCTATAGCCTGATACTGGAACTGTGGTGCAGAAATGCATTTTTCCAGGCAAAAAGACTCATGCCTTCCAACCTGTTACATGTACAGGTTTGGATATGAAACCAAACCTAGCATGACTTGGCTTGTTTGAGGTCAGTTGGTCTGATGTGCAGGATACTACATGATTGAGAAAGTACGGTAGCTTGAGTCCGATTAGTGGTTGATTAGAATGTTGGAAGTATGCACTAACCCTTAAAATGAGATGGCTGAGAGAAACCAAGCCCATAATAATACTAAATAAAATAAATATAATAATAATTAAATAAATAAATAACAATAAATCACACTTGTTTAAGATTTTAAATAGAAATGCAATCAGAATTACACAGTAATTTTTACTTCATTTAATAGTAATGCCCCCTCATATACATACCTGCTTCTGGGCAGTGAAAAAGACGTTCATAAAGTTCATATACTGAGAAGCACTGTCACCACTTGCAGTTACTAACAACACTCTTGAGTTCATTTTATCAGCTCTTCCACTCTGCTCTCTTTCCAATCTAAAAGAATGTGTATTAGTGGTTATAGATTACAAATAACAATTTTGACATTTATTACTTATTACTAGTATTAGAGCCTACAAAAATATTTTTTTTTCAAAGGAAAAAGAAAGAAAAGAAATACCCCCCCCCCCCCTATTATTATTATTACTTTTTTTTTACCTTCACATTTATCATACTTGATTGCAATATTAATTTTACATAATATCTCAACCTTATTATTATTGTTTATAAATTATTATTAATAAAAATTGTTGTGTAATAACATTTTCTCTATAACTGTGCTTTAAAGGAGGGGTAGTCAACGATATGTTTTTTTTTAATAGTGATCATCATGCTATTAAACCTTCCTCAAACACAGTCTAGAGATTTTAATTCTTAACGTGCAGAGAGCAAAAGCCATTACAGCAACCCTGAATCTACATCACAGCTAAACTTGCTGTCACGCTAGATTGACGCATGCATGACTTAACCTTATCTTTGCATAAATTATTTTATGTAATATATTCCGTCAAGTAATGAGAGCAAGAATAAGAGTAACTCACACTTACGCCAAATTAACGTGAGAGCAAGGGTGGGCAAATTTTAGCTTTGACGTAAGTTCAGAGCTGCAGTAACGGCTTTTGCTCTCGCTAGTTATTACATTAAGGTACTACTTTAGGGTAGCGATGTTGTCGTAAAATTTAATTTAATATCACTCTTTAGGTTCATAATGAACCAAGGAACAACTCTCTATACTCCAAAAAGTTTCGGCTCAAATCAAATCTTCCGCAAATTAGCAATAAAAGTCCTTGGGATACGCCCCCTTTAACACACAAAACATACAAAACTTCAAGGTCCCCGTGTGCAAAATTTTTCTTGATCAACTTCTTAACAAAAAATACTAGTGTGTTCTATAGATTAAGTTTTAATGAATTTGACTTTTTAAACCATTTTTACGAGACATTTATAGAGAAAAAAATTAAAGAAGATTGCATATTCAAATTAACATGGATCAATTTGCGATAATTTTTTTCTCGGAAAATTCGTTCTAGAAAAATCTGAAAAATCATTTTTCATTAAAAATCAACACGAAGAACAAGCTAGTATTTTTTTTAACCGCTGAAAAACTTTTAAATTGGGTCAAAATTAGGGTCCAAATATAGATTCATTAGCATTAGGGGGCGTGGCATTTGCGATACTTTGACGCTCTGTTGTGACGAGAGTTTTTAAGATAGAATTTTTTTGATTTCATTTTTGGGTACACCAGCCTGAACTTAATTCAAAGTCATAATAAAAAAATTTCACTCCTACCCTAAAGTAGTACCTTAATAGCAATTAAAATGTTGAGACCGCGTTTTCAGGAGGTTTAAAGGAATAGAACACTTTGAACCAAAAACATGTCTAGTATCCTAGCATACCTATATATCAACGTTAATTTGACCAGTCATTGATTTCTAATTTATTTTACATTCACAAAATGTCAGCTTCATGTTTATGACGTCACAGCTTGCCTGTTTCTGCGCGCGTGGACTAGTAAGCTGTGACGTCATAAACATACATCTGACATTTTGTAAATGGAAAATAAACTAGAAATCAATGACTCCGGTCAAATTAACATTGATATTTTGGTATGTTAGGATACTAGACATGTTTTTTGTTCAATGTGTTCTATTCCTTTAATAACACGGTGATCACTATTTAAAAATCCATCATTGACTTCCCTTTTAATGAAACTTTCTTATGATTAAAAATTTATGCTTAAATAGTTTTCTCCTATTTACTGAGCTGACTGAGCTGTATGTAATCCTCTGATCAATAAACTTATTTATTTATTTACTATTTATACAGCACTTGACACTTTTTAGTACAAATAATACTACATAAATACTTTATATATACCTAATATTAAATACCTTGCATCTATGGAAAAATTAATAGCTTGATCAAGTTAGAAATTTATAATGGTTTTAAATGTTTACCTATGAATATAACACAGTGCACGAGAAAGAGCTCCAGCTAGTAAGCTCTCCCCTTTGCCTGCAGCCACTGAATTACGCTGGTTCAGCATTTCTGCAACTTTCCTTCTCACAGCCCTTTCTACCACACTGAACATCTCATGCTGACCATCCTGCTGCCTGATATCTTCTGATGAAATGGTGTCTGAAGGGTAAAGCCATTCACTGAAACAGTTAAATAAATGTTTAGTAATAATAGCCCAGGATAATAATTTATTTAAAATAATTAAAAGTATGTATGCACACAAGTAATGTATTAAATATGCTTCTAAACTATTGCTTAAATAGGCAACAAAGAGAGAGAGAGAGAGAGAGAGAGAGAGAGTGATGATATATTGTGATTGAGATGACGATTTATTGTACCTTTTAATATTATGTATTGTGTCCAGGTGTATGTTTAATCAGATACATATTAATTTTTAATTTATGAATGAGTATACTGTATCAAAATAGTTTATGTGTTTTCAGCATCCTCCCAAAGTGTGCCGGCACCAGAGAATGGCCCTGATCCACTCGATCATCAACAGTCACATAGCTTTTTAAAGGTTATTATTAAATAATAATAATAAAAATTATCTATGGAAATGACAAATTATTAAAATTTTCTATGAAATTAAAACACGAGAAAGCTTATCTAGTATCACTCATTTAAATATTTCTAACCTGGGTGCAGTATTTTTCTAAAAAATCACTTTTAGGAAGAATCCACATTTTACAGTGTTAAAAGGATAGGAAATTAGGGGTCCCTTGTCCCTTGCCTTTTTCCACAGCTTTTATGGTCATGGTTACAGGTCATCATTGGTAATTAGTGTTGAGTTGCCTGCCATTAATTGCCCAATAAATTAATTAATGTAAATTACTTTAACTGCCTGCTAAGAAACTACCAAAGCATCAAGTATAGTTCACATGGACAAAAATTTTACGTCCGTCGACATACATCATTGGACATCGATGGAAACTGAAGTGTACTTGAATTTGCCTATTTCACATGAGAAAGCATACTGCGCATGCGTGGATAACTGTTTGGATACCAACAGACTGAGCTGCACTAATATAAACATTTTGCCCCTTTCATATTCCCCATTATTGATGGATACTGACAGATGGAGCTGTGCTTATGTAAACAAATGCAACAATTCACATGCATCCATTTCTATCTGTCAGTATTCATACTTTTGACAGATAGCAATGGATAGAAAGCCAGCTTTCCCGGCTAGTATTTGCTGGTATCCGTTTTTAATAGTTCCACAGGAAAATTCTCCATAATTATTATAGGTAGAGGGGACTCTGAATCAGCATTTTCTAATTCTGACTTTTATCTATTCTTGTAGTTATTTGAATGTTCAGATCAACGAATTTTTTTTCATGATTATGCAAACAAGATATTACTTTAACCCGCTGAATAGATGTTTTGTACAGTACAATGTATGGATTATTTTGTTGTAATATGGGTGATCTTATGAAACAAGATCCGTAAGCCACAAGTGGCTGAAAAGTGGCATGTCTACCATATCGTCGGGCTAGAGCACAAACCGAGTATCTACAAAAACAACAAGTTTCAAAACATTACACAAAACGATAACAGTTCCAACTTTACTGCTTTTACAGATAAACAGTTTGTGCTCTAACCCGATGCTATATGTACAGCTCTGGCCAAAAGTTCCCAAACGGGTCAAGCGGAGGCCACTGCATTTTATCATAAAGATAACATTATGTAGTTGCGGGTTGCCTATGCAAATCGTTTGGGAACTTTTGGCCAGAGCTGTACCATACTGGTAGATACAGATGTAGCAAAAGTGTAGATTATACCATACCTGCTAGCAGTGTCACAGGCCAGAACTGCAAGCCGGTTGCTTGGTTTCATCATTAGATGAGCATTAGCAAATGCAATAACTGCTTCCAGTATTCCTGCAGCAGCTCCTGGGTCATTACGAAGCATTGGAGCTCGGCTTAATCCTAGGTCAACCACAGCCACCAATAGACTTGCTTCAGTATCTGTTTACAATACGTAATTATGTATGTATATTATATACATATATAATGATATATATGTACATGTTATATGTGCATACTACTGTATACAGTATATATCTTATTTAGATACATTATAAAAAATAAAAATGTATGTTTATACATTACATGTATATACATATGATGTACAGTATACATACACATATGATGCATTTGAAATATGCATAAAGTTTATACCAATTTACCTTCCATTTTCTCAGACATATTGTTCATAAGTATTTCAGGCTTTAAAATACTTTTTAATGCGTGCGAAGTACATATACATATACATACAGTACCTACAGCATGTGTGTATGCAGTGTGTGTGTGTGTGTGTGTGTGTGTGTGTGTTTATACACTATGCAGCTATGCTATAAGTATACATACAGTATGTAAGTATGTATGTACATATTCCCACTACTATCAGATAGCAATAATTTATAATAATAATAATAAATGTCTCTATCTATAGCGGCAAATGTACTGTTAAGTACGG
Source organism: Ecdyonurus torrentis (assembly GCA_949318235.1). NCBI lineage: Eukaryota > Metazoa > Arthropoda > Insecta > Ephemeroptera > Heptageniidae > Ecdyonurus > Ecdyonurus torrentis. The sequence continues at coordinate 10,472,726 of OX439128.1, read as the reverse complement.
TGGCTCGCTTATCCTTTAAACAAAATATAATAAAATTTATATTATTAGTAATTCTCCTAATTTATTCCTAAATAACTTTCTGTTTATATGTATATGTATTTTGTATGTACTGTACATACATACAGTATGATATTATATTAAAGCTATATGTATGTATTATTGGTATAGTACATATGTATTATGGTGTACCGGTGTACCTGCGGTCTGCTGCGGTGTATGTATTTGTACTTGTACCCGATCTGTACAGTGTACTGTATATGGTACTGTAACTGTACATACGCTCTGTACATACAACACACACATACACGCACCCACACAAACCGCACACAAAACAAAAACCAGCGATAGTATAGTAATCAAATAGTATTTCTATAAAGGTAGTACAGTCGATTCACCAACCAAAAGCGTTTTTGCTTCACACCGTTCTACCTAAACCGTCTAAACCCATGTTAAACGGGATCACTTTAATAAATCATAGCACAACTAACACGAATTGTTAAGAAATAAAAGTCATATCAAAACATGCCTAAACAAGTCAGCTATTGTTTTTAATTTTATGAATATCCTCCTGAGTTGATTAATATTATTATTTAATGATTTTCTGAGACATTGTAATCCGCCGCTAAGATTGGCTGTCGAAGTGACTTCGGGCCTGCTTCGGGCATCTCCGCAAAAGCGGTTTTCTCTCTACGCCAATCATAGGCCTACAAAATGTGGTTTTCACCTCCCCTGCACCTCCTACATAAGAAGCGGTGACCATACTACCTCTTTTAGTTACTATAGCCTTGGCCTTGGTCAATGGTCACTGGCAGGCAGTTTTTTTGTTGTTGTTTACTAATTGCCAACAAGTTGTAGTTTCGTGCCGGTTGTGGGCCTGGTTGTGGGGAATCGGGGGCAATGATTATATCAGTTATCACCAACATAACGAAATAATATAATATACAAAATTTTGCATGATACATTATTTTGTATCAGCGCTACAAAATTTATCATTAAATTTGTAGTATTGTTTGGCAACATTCACGCGCGATTTATAAAAACTGCACAGGCTACAGCTGATTATAACATTGTTAGAAAATTTTACTTTTACAACTTACAACACAAATGCACTATCATCTTGTCCTGCTCATGTATCTTTGCACTTGTTGCTGCGATTGCTGGTACATTTAAGTTTCTTTGATGTTGGTAAATTTATGTTGTCGCCTAAAAGTTATCACCTCTACCATACAATTAAGTGTTGCCACACTCCACACAGGCCACGCAAAATCTTGGTTTGTTTTAGGACTATGTTACAGTGCGACCATAGTAAAAGGACATAGTAAAAGGAGTGCGACTTGTACCAATGAATAGTGAAGTGATAGAAAAAAATACAAACTTAAATATAGCTACATGGAACATCAATGGCATTAGATCTTTTTCTCCCACAGAACTTAAGGCTCAACTTGATAGTCTTGACGCTGACATTATTTGTCTTCAGGAAACTAAAGTTACAAGTTCGTATAGTCACACAAGCTTTAATAATAAATTATAATAATGTATTAATTATGTACATACATTATATAAATTACACACACACACACACATATGCATATATACATACACACACACACACACACACACACATATATATATATATATACCTGCCAAATATATATTTGGACGATGCTCGGGTTTCAATTTCCAGTGGTGTGTCCACAGCTAGAAATATATTGAAACCCGGACATCGTCCAGATGGCAGGCATTTTTACCTGGGGTACATCTGGACAAAAGTTTCTGAACGATTTTTAGGCAACCCGCAATAATAACACTACATTTAATGCTATCTTAGATAGATATAGTAGGTATTAAGTGAGCAGCGATGCAGACCCAGCTGCGGTGGACTCGCTAATGCTGTTCGTAAACCCTGTTCTCTTGCACCAAAAAATGCGCATTCCATTTGATTAGCCATAGGTAATCGTCATTTTAGGGGCAAAGAACAGGGTTTACGAACAGCATTATTGAATAACTCCAATAACTGACCCAAAATTAAGCTTTTGCACGATTCACTGTTTCCAGTTTTTCCGGCAATCCATCCCCGCTCCTTTACGATCCTAAAAATGAAGAGTATTTAGCATAATCAGTTACATACTTATTATTCTACTATATTACCTGTTATGATCATTCCTACCTATATAATATATATATAATATATATATATATATATATATATATATATATATATATATATATATATATATATATATATATATATATATATATCGATGCTTCCGCGTCAAAAGCGAGCATCTACACTTTCCAGATTTCCGACCAAACGACTATCTACACTTTCCGAGCAGCACTGTAACTCGACTACCTGCCATAAGCTTAACATTGCAGATGCTCGGCGGCGGAAAGTGTAGATAGTCGTTTGGTCGGAAATCTGGAAAGTGTAGATACTCGCTTTTGACGCGGAGGCATCGATATATATATATATATATATATATACAGCAGTGGCGTGCGGTCCATATATGCAATTAATGCAATGCATGAGTAGTAATTTATTCCAGAATATTAATTTTTCTTTAGTTTAAAATATTTCCACTGTTCAATTCATAATGTTTCAAAAACTACCGCGCGGCAGATAATGTTTTGTAAAAAAAGAGGGGAAAAGAAGTAGAGGTGGTAAAATATGCAATCGACTGGACTGCGTGGTGAAGCTATGGCTATAGCGAGAAGCACGGTAGGGGTAGCAAACGCAGCATTTACAGAAAATTAACACACGTTTCAATACACCAACAAAGATGTGATTTCTAAAACTGCATGGGCGGCGCAGAATCACTGCGCAAGTTCATTTAGATTTTTGATTGGCTGAAAGAAATCATAGCGCGAAAGATCCAAAATCTGAATGAAAACGAAAATCATCGAGGCGATCGGCGCCAACGAAGCCAATTTTAAAAATCAAATACTCCAAATAAATAACGTACAGTAACATATATAACTTATACATACAAGTAATGTAAATAAAAAATATAAGAATATGGCCATACTTTGCACGCAAAACTAAGAATCAGATTCTTTTAAAGCGACTTAACCCAATGTTCTAAATTTAGAACCTAATATATTTAATATTTGTGTTCGATCTTCTCTAAAATAATTAAAGAAAAATTAGTAGTTTATTTTAGATTTCTAGCCCGCGGGATAAGCAAGGAGGGTAAAGAGACAAACTCTGACGTATAGTACAGATGTCCTTTACTGTGTGATCGAGTTAATAAAAATCTGTACACCCTTCTCAGATGCTTATCAAAGAGCAAGGGGTACAATTTTTTTTACTAGTAGAGATAGTGGTGTGAATTGTACTCCATATCGTTACACTCGCGGAGCTTGCGCTTATCCCGCGGACTAGAAAATTCAATTAAACGAAAAATTATAAACTATTATTATGTTTTTCTTTTGGGGAAAAAAAAAAAAAAAAGACTTCTGTAAAATGATTAGCTAAATAAAAAAAATAGACACATTCATTGGTTGATCTTGTTTTTTGAGCCGATAAAAAATCAATCTCGCTGTTGAGCAAGGACTTTTTTTTTTTTTAGAAATTTTTTCTATTCTTATCAAGTCTAAAGTACTAAATAAAGAAATAACAATGAACGATCGTGTTCTAAACAAAAAGCAAAAAAAAAAAAAAAAAAAAATCATAGCTGGCTATCAATATTTGTGTGTAGTTTGCATAAATCGAATTTTATTGTATTTAATTGTTAAGAGACATATTCTTTTTACGGTTTTAGTGTCAAAATACCACGTGATCTAAAAAAAAATCGCGCCTGCGGCGGGCTCTTCTGGGGGGCGCAGCCCCCCAGACCCCCCATGGTTTGTTGCATGACCTGCTCCAGGAACCACCGCACGCCACTGATATACAGTATATATATATATATATATCGATGCCTACCCGTCGAAGTGAACGTACTACACTTTACAAATTTGGGGAAAAATGAACGTTCTACACTTTACAAATTCCAAGTTCCCCCATCTAGTTCTCATGTTAAAACGCGTAGAAGCGCCAAACGCAGATCGTTCATTTTTCACAAAATTTGTAAAGTGTAGTACGTTCACTTCGACGGGTAAGCATCGATATATATATATATATATATATATATATATATATATATATATATATATATATATATATATATATATATATATATATATATATATATATATATATATATATATATATATATATATATATATATATATATATATATATATATATATATATATATATATATATATATATATATATATATATATATATATATATATATATATATATATATATATATATATATATATATATATATATATATATATATATATATATATATATATATATATATATATATATATATATATATATATATATATATATATATATATATATATATATATATATATATATATATATATATATATATATATATATATATATATATATATATATATATATATATATATATATATATATATATATATATATATATATATATATATATATATATATATATATATATATATATATATATATATATATATATATATATATATACCCTGCTCACAAAACCGAGCGCGGTAACCACCCGGTTACCACGCGGTTACCGCGCAGTAAAAACACACTCCTACGGATTAATATTTATTAACATCCTCCAGGCCTAAATTTACATTACCGGTATGTAATAAATACATGCTTCAGCGTTTACCTTAATTATTGTTTTCAATTTTAAGGACTTTACATTCATCAACATTTATTAATTGTATTCTTTTTTATTTCCCTATGCATAACACTATCATCAGCAAACAATATTAATTTAGACCTTACTCCCTCCTCAATATTCTTGATGAAAATGCTTTATGAGAAAACGCAGTGGCCCCATTCTGAAACTTTTGTCCAGAGGTGTGTACTTATAATATTTTTTATTACTATGTACTAATAATCAAAGAAAAGGATAGGGGTAACCAACAAGCGCCTTACCACGATGAGGTCCGTAGATTGGTGAAAATCTTGATGGCAGAGGTTACACAAATATTTACAAGTTAACTAACTTAACCTGTGTAACCTGTGCCATCAAGATTTTCACCAACCTAAGGACCTCATCGTGGTAAGGCGCTTGTTGGTTTCTCCTATCCTTTTCTTTGATTATTAATTCAAACCAAAATGTTTTTAACCTTTCCTTATTAATTAACTGTATTACATACTAATTTCACCAAAGTAAAATGTTTTACAGGAGAAGCAATTGATGAAACTTCAGCAGTCATTAATGGTTACGACTCGTTCTTCAGTTTTTCCAAAGCTAGAAGTGGCTATTCAGGTATAATTTCAAACCTATAAATTTGTGGCTTATAAAGTGACCATAATAGGTTACATTTTGTACATACATACTACCATATCAATCTTCTCGCGACAAGATGAAGCTACTACACTTTACAATTTTCCGAAGAATGAACGATCTACACTTAACAAATTTGCGGCTACCTGGAGCTTCGCCTACCTGTTTTATATAGCAGAAGCTTCAGGTAGCCGTGACTTTGTAAAGTGTAGATCGTTCATTCTTCGGAAATTTGTAAAGTGTAGTAGCTTCATCTTGATGCGAAAGGATCGATATATGTATGATCACTTTCCAGGGGTAGCTACATTTTGCAGACGAAGTGCACTGCCAGTAAAAGCAGAAGATGGCCTTACTGGTGTACTAGCAATCAAAGATGCAGTAGCATGCTATGGAGATGTTGCCAACTTAAGCATAGTAGAAAAGCGACAGCTTGATTCGGAGGGTCGGGCTGTTATTACACAACATCATTTACAGGTATATAAATTAGACTCAAAATCATTTAAATGTATAAAATAAACAACTCCATCCAGGAGCTGTAATTAATAAATAATGTTGTTGTATTTCATAGGGAGGTGGTCTTCTATCAGTATTAAATGTTTATTGTCCACGAGCTGACCCTGAGAGACCAGATCGGCTGGAGTTCAAACTAAATTTCTATGCAGCACTACAAGCTCGTGCTAAAGCACTGATTGATGCTGGTAGCAAGGTTATTGTCCTTGGAGATTTGAATTGTTCTCATCAACCAATTGATCACTGTGACCCAGGAAAATTGGTATGCAATGCAATTCTGTAAACTTTTATTTTATATAATAAGCTTTGTTGATCATAATTTCATAAATATGATGTGTGTTTACCTATTCTTGGGTTTAGTATTTAGTTTTTACATTTGAAGCTAGAAATGACTTCTTTGTTTTCTTCTTTCCTTTTCAAAGTTTGAATTTATAAATCAACCATCTCGTCAATGGCTAGATTGCTTGTTGAGAGGAGAAGCTGAGGTTCAATTAATAGATACATTTCGTCACTTACACCCAAACAAAAGGTATACCAAATATATAATTATACTTGTACAACAGAAAATTTAAAGGCTTTTTTTTTTTTTTTAATAGTACAGTAGCTTGAATTATACATGACACTATTATTATGTATGACACTTACCTATTATTTATCTTCCAGGGAAGCGTTCAGTTGTTGGAATACAAAACTTGGAGCTCGAAGTACAAATTATGGCACTCGAATAGACTATATTCTGTGTGATACTAGTATGGGTGGAATGCTTAGTGAATGCCACATCAAGTCAGAGATAATGGGAAGTGATCATTGTCCTGTGGTTGCTTCTTTTGAAATTAATTGCCTTCCTGCTTCTTCCCCTCCTGCCTTGTGTACTCGTTTTTTCCCAGAGTTTTCAGGTATCCAGCAGACACTTCATGCCTTCTTACAACCCAAGAAGTTAGCCTTCCATCCTGCTATTACCTCTGCTTCAAATAAATCAACAGTAAAAAGAAAACAAGCAGGGATACAGGACTTTTTTGGTCCCAAGATAAAAGTTACAAAGCAAAGTGTCCTTACATCAGTGCCTGATCAGGCTACATCAACCTCAGCAAGAAGTGAATTCAATTCTAAAAATAGAAATGACATGGAAAGATCGGCACCTGCTCAAGTTGCATCTGCACTAGCATGGAAGTCAGTGCTCCGAGGGCAACCAGCTACCCCTCTGTGTGATACACATAAAGAAAAATGTGTGTTGAGGACAGTTAAAAAGGCAGGACCAAACTTTAACAGGCAGTTTTTTTGTTGTGCAAGAAGTGAAGGACATAAATCAAATCCAGCAGCAAGATGCGGTTTTTTCCAATGGCTTCCAAAATAAACTTTAAATGTATATATGAGCTTAGATCGGAGCTTGACAAAACATTGCTGCAAAATATTGACAACTACAAAAAAATACTGCTCTGCGTGTATAAATTTTACCAATTTTTTTATTTACTTGTTACCATATTATGTTTATAATAATGCTGCCAACAGTATTACATTTTGATGCATAGGCGACCCCATTTCTAGAAATTGATATACAGTACATACGTGTAATGACTTTATTTATGTTCATCAACTGCTTGTTTTCATCATAATTTTTACAAAAAAGAATATATCCTAAGAAAAATGGTTAAAATTGATACATTTACATCTTCTGTGTGATGTTATCCTGTTCTAAAATTTTCTGATTGAAATCATATTATTATATAATAGGCCTATATGGTATATAATATATTATGAGGTGGTTGCATGATAATATATATTGTAAGTCTGCAGTATTTCATAACATTTGGTCTGAGGATACAATGCTTCCACTCTGGTTTACACCAACTATTAATCTATGAAGCAACGAGTGAAACCACATAACCACTCATAAAAATTATACGGACAGAAGGCCGCTGCTGACAAAAGACCCTGCTGGGGTGCAGCTCGCCGCCACGCTTTACCTTTGCACAGAGGCAGGGTCTTTTACTTTGTCTTTATCCTAGGATCTTTTATTTTATGTCCTATATACTATACACATGTTATTTTTAACTGTAAGATTAAAATATATATATTTCTGAGGTTTTGATAATATGGAATAAGGATTGAAATAAAATATATAATATTTCATATTATAACTACTCATTTTTACTGAAATATATAGTTCATTTCACAATTTTTATACGTATAATAACTGCGATTATATTTTATATTTTTGTATATTGTACATAGGATAAATAGGGAATACTTGGGTGATGGAGAAATGTGGAGTGAAATGAAACGGTGACTGAGAAGTATGAGAGAAGTGTGTAACGGTGGTTTGGTCATGTTGAGAGAATGGGTGATGAAAGATAGCAAAACAGGTATTCCATAGCAGAGTGGATGGAAGGAGAGATAGAGGCAGGCCTAAAACATCATGGTCTGAAATGGTTGGTAGATGTTTGAAAAATAAGAATGTACGTATAGTATGAGATGCAAAAGAAAGTGTGTATGAAACAAGATATGAACCTGATCGAAGGAAGCAATAAGAAGCAAGAGAAATATGTCAGGATAGAAAGTTGCGAAAATTCAGGCTAAAAATCTTCTATGTTACCCCAAAATAGACTAAACCGTCATGATATGTATGTATATTGTATTTTGTGGCACACATGGCCTGCAGCCGCTGCAGAAAGTGCAATATGTTCCTCACGTCTCCCAACTCCGAGCACTTTTTGTAGTCTACGCCGGGTCCACGCAACACTATATAGCATTGATGCTATATACAAAAGATCGCACCTGACACCTGAACCACAATGTTAAGCTTACTTACGAAGCTTTGTAGTTCCAGATGTCACCACTATTGGCGCATCATCGTTTCTATTGGACTACGCGCTTGCTTGCATATAGGGAGTTGGAAGACCATTGAAGGACCACAGTATATTATACAGTAGTCCATCTCCTATAGCGGGAATGTCAGATCGAATACGCGCCATAATTCCGACTGGGTGAAGTTGTCAGAACTACACGTAACATTACTTCAAATTACGGCTTCTAGTTCTGCCACCTTCACCCAGTCGGAATTATGGCGCGCATTTGATCTGACATTCCCGCTATAGGAGATGGACTACTGTACCATCTACTGTGTTGAAGGACTTGGCAACCAGCGCACAAATTTTAAATGTATATGCGCCCATGCGCCGGACCGCAAGGGTGCACCAACATGTTAAAAAAAAAAAAACTAAAACTTTTCTTGTTTAATGGTAGTTCAGGTAGTTTATTATACAATTATAACTAAGAATTACAATAAATTGAAATAGCATTAAAACGAATGGATGTTTGTTTTCGTTTTTACCATTTACTAGGGAAACGCTGCACTTTATTATGTTGGTCAAAAGTATTATCGTCGGGTCGGTCGTCGGCCATCTATCGATATCGACATCGACACGTCATATGGTGCAGTGTTGGCTTAGTTTTGTGGATTTCATACCAATTTACGTATTACAAAACAAATTTTCTTTATTTTGAAACACTAGAAACAAACTTGATTATTCAGGTGATATTGATTATCTAATATTTTCCTATTAAGTTTCAAAAATTTGCACTATACATACATACTTTGAAAAATTCAATTCACACTTATAGCTTAGCCGGTCTAAGCAGTTTTTATTTGGTGATATTATGTTCTCATTCATACAATACTATTACAATTAAAGCTGATGTAAGAGTTACTAAAATTATTTTAAGGATAAGGCGATTTTAAGGGTCCAGAGATCGCGTTTTGAGAGCTAGAGGACGGTGTTAGAGGGTTTACGTTGGGTTCTTCCTTCAAGGGTACCCAAGGGAAGGGAGGGGAAAGGTCACGCCGTTGTTTCGACCCTTCGGCGGCGGCGTGATCGGCGAGCCGATTTTAGTCGGCGTGGCGCGGCGTGGCGCGGCGGCGCAGGGGTCTAGGTATAATAGTTCATATGGGTGTGCTGTTTTCGCTCTTTAATAAAAAGGGGCGTGCACACACACGTATGTGAATGTATGTAATGTACGTAATGTTATAATATGCATCATGCATCAGATCTGCATACACACATACATACTACTTTCAATCAGCTTTCAATATGACATGCCTGCTTTTTGGAAGTATGCATATTGTGCATATGATTTTCAAATTTCAATTTATTGGTACATATGTAAATACTTCACAGGATGGCGATGGCAGGGGTTGAACAGCCGTGCTATACGCTCATCAATGTACCATCTGATGCAGAGCCTCCGAATGAAATGCAACTTCGAATGGACCTAGGTAGGCTGAAAACTGATATCTAATTTATTTAACCTAAATATTGTGATACAAAGAACAATACACACCAAATTACAGAATTTCCCCTTTATATGTATGGTAAATGTACTAGTTATCAGCAGGCTCTTTTTACGGTAAAAGTAATAAGTTTACCAGATTCTAACTAGAACCAACCATCTTAGAATTCCGTCTACTTGCCGTAACACTACTTAAAATTTATCACTAGAAGGGGCCGAGATAAATAGGGATGCCTATAATCGCGGCAGTGTCGGTTTGGCTGCTTTTTCTGTACAATACTATGGGAATTCCAACCTTAAGACACTGAAGCTGCCGATTATAGTTCATTTACCATATTGATGCCTCCGCGTCAAAACCAAGCGTGTACACTTTCAAGATTTCCGACAAAATGACTATCTACACTTTCCGAGCAGCACTGTAAAGCCCGACGCAGCCATCAGTCGGTCTTTTTGCGACAAGGACCGCTAGAGTTAGGATTGGTCTAACTTTTTGTGCTAAGCCAATCGGGAGTCAGCGATAGTTGTCGCACGGTTATCGCTCAGGCAGCGATTGACGGCTGCTTCGGCCTTAACTCGACTAGCGGCCATAAGCTTAACATTGCAGATGCTCGGCGGCGGAAAGTGTAGATAGTCATTTTGTGTGAAATCTGGAAAGTGCAGATGCTCGCTTTTGTATATGTATATGTGTATATATATATATATATATATATATATATATATATATATTTATATAAAAAATAATGTATAAAAGATTTGATAGAAACACATAGATAGATTAGGAAAAATTGGGGAATGGAAGATAGTGTGAGCTTATACATAGGCTGACTATAATTAAAAGTGTGCAACCCGGGACACTGCAGAGCAATGCAGAGAAGAGACCAAGAGGCCCGCGCGAAGCGCGGCCATTGGTCCCCGCCGGAGGCGAAAAAATTTCAGAAAAGGGGGCGTGGCCTCCGAAATTTCATCAGTTTTGTGTCTTTTTGCAAGAGTTTATTTAAAAGCACATGGATTTTTTTCAATGCTTTCTGTCGTCTATTTTTAACCTTTTCCCTGCAAAAAAAAAAAAAAAAAAAAAAAAAAAAAATTTAATAAAAAAAAAAAACAAATTATGAAACAATTTTTTGATAATTAATAATAGTTATATCACAAATAACATACGTAACCGACGTAACGTATGGTATGTGATGTGTACGTCCTATTTGAGCCGAAACACCCACTCTCAAAAAAAAAAAAAAATTTAATAAATAAATAAAAATTTGGCGTAACTATGGTGTATAATTTTAATATGCTACGAAAAATATTACGAAAATGCATCGACTATCTTTTGACGTTTTTTTTTTATTTATTATTTTTTTTCTCCGCGAGCTTTTAATTGTATACTTTTTATTAAAATTCCTGCAAAATATAAAACCGGGACATTGACGATTTTTGCAAAATCTTGCCGGGACTCTAGTGTTGAAACCGGGACTGTCCCGGCTAATCCGGGACGGATGGTCAGCCTACTTATACACTATCTCCCATTCCCCAATTTTTCATAATCTATCTATGTGTTTCTATCAAATCTTTTATATATTATCAACTATCGCACAGACGATTTTTTCCTAATATTTAATATAAAATAATGTTATAATTTGTTTGTAGAACATACATACTGTATTGCTCAACAGATTGTAACATAAAGATGAATTACTTTATTGTAGAGAAGTGTGTGCTATATGAGACCGTGGAATATCACTTAGGTCACAGGACCTTGCTATTGCAATAAACATTTTTTTCTGAATAATTTCTGTTGTATAAGTTGTTCTATTGTTATTTATATTTAATTGCAGAAAAAGGAGATATTAAGATCAAAATTGAGGCTTTAAAGCAAAGTATCAAGTTGATAGTTGGTGGAGAACGCATGCCAGGGCTTCTTATGACTGTGATTCGCTTTGTGCTGCCTCTGCAAGATCACACTATAAAGAAATTGCTTCTTGTCTTTTGGGAAATTGTACCCAAAACAACTCCAGATGGCAAACTTATGCAGGAGATGATTCTTGTGTGTGATGCTTATAGGAAGGTAATACATACAAATTACTAAAAAAAAAATAAGTAGATTTAGTGTATTTTATTTGTAATACAGTATTTAAGTGGGTCTATGTCAGCGCTACTTATTTTTGATATAGTTGTATGAACTGTGTACAGTAATTATTTTTAGCAATACTTAAATTTTGTTCCTTCTTTTTGTAGGATTTGCAACACCCTAATGAGTTTATCCGAGGATCTACTCTGCGTTTTCTATGCAAACTAAAGGAGCCTGAGTTATTGGAGCCTCTGATGCCTGCGATTCGTGCTTGTCTTGAACATCGCCACTCTTATGTAAGGCGTAATGCTGTGCTGGCTATCTTCACAATTTACAGGTTTGTCTATATTAATAACCCAAAATAAATTGTATAGAATAGCATGTAAAACTAAATGCATAAAATAAAGCTGTTGCAATAAATATATATACATATAGTATATTTTTCTTCTTTTTTAGCCATAATCTCTGCTGAAATAGTTTATTTAAATTGTACCACCAAATAAATGAATTGTGCTTCTCACAAAAATTTTATATAATGCAGGCCTATGTATTATAATTTTAATTTTTAGGAATTTTGAGTTTCTGATTCCTGATGCACCCGAGTTGATTGCTAATTTCCTGGAGGGGGAGCAAGACATGTCATGCAAGCGCAATGCTTTTCTAATGCTGCTACATGCTGATCAGGAGAGAGCTCTGTCATACTTGGCTGCTTGCCTTGACCAGGTCACTTCATTTGGGGACATTCTGCAGCTTGTCATTGTTGAGCTTATTTACAAGGTAAAAAAACACAATGTTTCCATCAGTGTTTAAATGCATAATATTTTAATCAGATGAATTTTAAATACATTAATATTAAATCAATTTGAGGTTTTGTGTTCATATAACTTTCACATTGAGTGATGCATGCAACATAAAGTTAAAGAAATTGCTTTACACATGGAAATATATAATTTCTATTGATAAATTCCATATTATTCCTTAAACTAACAACAACAACAACAACAAAAGCACATTTCTGGCATTTGCACACATCTGCATGCCCTTTTCAAGGGTAATGAAAATTTTACTGTAAGGTTAAAAAAACTTCTCAGTTTAAGGTTGTATTGGTTTGCCGTGTTTAACATAATATAAGATTCTTGTTTTATTGTAGGTGTGTCATGCTAATCCATCAGAAAGGTCCCGCTTTATTAGATGTATTTACAACTTACTGAACTCTCAAAGTCCAGCTGTGAGGTATGAGGCAGCAGGAACTCTTGTTACTCTTTCCAGTGCACCCACTGCAATTAAAGTAAGTCTCAGAGTTGGTAGCATCAGGTGCAAATGCTAAGATATGCTTGTGTTTAGGCTGCTGCAAGCTGCTACATTGAACTGATTGTCAAGGAGAGTGACAACAATGTCAAGCTGATTGTTCTGGACCGCTTGATTGCTCTGAAAGAACACCCAGCACATGAGAGAGTACTTCAAGATTTAGTGATGGATGTGTTGAGAGTACTAGCAAGTCCAGATTTAGAAGTGAGGAAGAAAACACTTAATTTAGGTATGGTGTGGGTATTATTTTGAAGAAATTATTTTTCTAATCTTATTTAGTCCAAAAGAGGAACTCATGCTCCCGTCAAACTAGCATGAGAGCAAGTTGTAGTTGTGACGAGGTTGTAGGTCGCTAAACGGCTTTTGCTCTTAGCGCATTAATAATTAAAATTTTGAGATTGCGATTTCACGAGATTTAATCGCACGATGATCACTATTAAAAAAGCAATTGTTGACTACACCCCTTTAAGAATAGTTTCTATTTTTGCTTGCATTTAATGATGTGAATTATTTTTTAGCCCTGGAGTTGGTGTCATCTCGTAACATAGAAGAACTGGTGTTGGTACTAAGAAAAGAGGTAGCTAAAACACACAATGTTGTTGAACATGAAGATACTGGAAAATACAGACAACTGTTGGTTAGAACTCTACATGCTTGCTGCATTAAGGTAAATTCTATCATATTCAAGCACTGGAGTGATATTAATATTAATTTTTACAACTTCTTATAGTTCCCTGACGTGGCAGCTACAGTAATCCCAGTTTTGATTGAATTTCTGTCAGACACCAATGAACTTGCTTCATCAGATGTATTGGTGTTTGTACGTGAAGCCATTCAAAAGTTTGAACATCTACGTCCACTGATAATTGAACGTCTGCTTGATGCCTTCCCTACTATCAAGTCTTGCAAGGTACACAGAGCAGCACTGTGGATTCTTGGGGAGTATGCAAGCACTGCAGATGACATTCAAGCAGTCATGAATCAGCTGCGCCAGACTCTAGGAGAGGTGAGCATTGTATTCTGAAATACTTTTTTCCTAAATTTGTGTAATTATAATTTTTTTTGAACTTATAGTAGTTTGAACGAGTTTTGATATTATTTAAACGCCGTTTTAGTGTTACCTGTAGATTCCTTATTTCTCTATGCTCCTATTGATGTAATAAAAAAATACATTTAATTCGAAACGCAAATAAAAAAATAGCCGCAAATTCGAGCATTTTCCTCTTACAGCATTGGTTAATGGCTGAAAAAGCCATGCTCCTTCCACAGTAGATCATTCATATTTCTGCGAAAGTGTATTTAAATGGACTCAAAAACAGATAAATAAGCTCTTTGATAGACAAAGAAACTTTTAAAAGCATTAATCAAAATTTGGTTCGAAACGCACTGAGAACTTTGTGACTAAAAGAGCTGAAATTGAGAAAGATATTCAATTATAGTTCCGAATGCGGTCATCATCTCAGTGGCGCTGCAGTTGCTTATTCTTTTGGCGATCGCGGGAAAACCATATAACCATCAATTGAGCTCATAAACGTTAAGGCGGTGGGGGACCGACTTGGACCGGAAATCTCTTGTATAATAAAACTCTTGTAAATGTACTTAATATGTATTACTTCATTATAATTAATTAATATATGTACTGAGAAGCGAGAAAAGTGTTTGATTAGAAAATAGTTACAAAAAGCAATATATATATATGTTTTGCTAGATTATTTACTAGTGCCTTGACAGCACAGTCGGTAGAGCGCTGCTTTTACATGACGAGGGTCAGCGGATCGAGACTTGGTTATTGCAAAGTTTTTAATGATTAAATTAAAATCAAGTGAGCGCCAAACTTCAAATAAATTTAAAATCAGCTGTTAACAACCTCGTTCAAACTACTTTAATATTACTGAATTATTTCAGCTCCCATTGGTAGAGGATGAACTAAAAAGAGCTGCTGGAGAAAAAACAGGTGAAGAAGAAGCTGCTAGTCACACTGGCACAGTACACAAACTTGTAACTTCAGATGGAACTTATGCAACACAGTCAGCTTTTAATACTTCAACGTAAGTAAACTTTAAAATACTATAAATTTCAAAAATGGTTTATTTTGTATCTTTACGCAGTACTGGCAAAAAGGAGGAAAGGCCACCTCTTCGACAATATCTTCTTGATGGAGAATTCTTTATTGGTGCTGCATTGGGAACCACATTGACTAAACTGGCTCTACGTTATGTAGCTCAGTGTGGTGCTGGCTCTCGCAAGAGCAATCGCTTCTGTGCTGAATCAATGCTGATCATGGCATCAGTGCTTCATCTTGGCAAGTCAGGTATGTCTTTGCATGGAATTTTAAAACTATATGTGTAATATCATAAAGAAATTGTAAATGTATCAGTTGTTTATTTTGAAATATGAGTTTTTAGTTTATATGCACTTTCAAAGAATTTTTTGTATTAAGTTTTATTTGCTAATAGGCAGGGTTCGACCGGGTTTTTTAACCTGGATTTTTGCCGGGCGTTTTTTTTATAAAAAAACGGGCTATAAGATTTTTAAAAAAGCCGTTTTTTTAAAAAAGCCGGTTTAAAAATTAAAAAAAAAAAAAAAAAAAAGAAGCCGAAATACTATATTAATAAAAGAGCGGAAAAATAGTCTCTTTTTTCATCAAAATAGTCTTCAAAATTAAAAAAATAGGCTAAAAATCGTCTCTAAAAATAATAAAATCGTCGGAAAATAGTCTTTGAAATTTATATAGCTCATTAGTGACTTTATTTATTAGTATAACATGTCTGAATTTATCTGTTTTCTTAATAGTCTCTAGGATTGCCTTAAAAAAAAAAAAAAAAAAAAAAAAAAAGAAGTTCTATAGTCTAAAAAAATTACATCGGTCTTGTAGCAGGCTTATGTCTATTTTATAGATTAATATTATAAATGTATTAAAACTTAGTAAAAACTATGCCTGATGAAGTAGGGGAAACGAGTTCTTGGCTGCTACATATGCTGCAGAAGGAGGCTTACCTTAGTTTTGGTGAAATAAAATGCATAACACATTATATACGACGGAGAATTTGAATGATTTATTGAATTGTATTAATTTGAAATGGATAAAACAAAATATACTAAATAAAGTAGCAATATATAGATTAAGCCAAAAAGTATGAGATTTCTGCTAATTTAACTTTAAAGGAGTGCCGGTTACCCAAGCTATGGTTTTTAAACCCGATAAGTTTACTTAATTTATGACAAATTAAATACTTTAACACACCGTCGTTAGTTAACCTTTTTACTGTCCATACGCTCAACACAAACCTACAAACGCACGGCGTACGTTACGAAGATTTGTATATAAGCGTTTACGAAACAGCATGCCGAATAATATATTAGCATGACCAAATGGACGGCGTCCATTACATATCACGCTCACGCTACTATATTACTCTATGTAAGATCAATTAACGAGTAACCCAATAACATATAATTATTTGTGGATAAAACCTCAAAAAATGATATATTATGTACGACGAAATTTACTTTACGTCTTACCCCTACCGGTCGCCGAGGCCGAGTCTCGAGCAACGCAAAATATGAGATACACCGCGAAACTACATAGCTAGTGACATCTGTGAGCGGCAAAAATTAAACATAATTTAAATGCTTCACAGGTTCTTACAGTCTAAAATAGCATTGTCTAAATAATAATAAAAAAAATCTTCAGAGACCACTAAAAAAATTTTTTTTTAAGGCGAATTAGTATGAACACAAAATAAAGAAGCTTTAGTACTTAAAAATTTAATTATGTCAAACACGTGAAACACGATCAAATATAAGTTATTCGCCACCTTAAAGATAACAATACATGTAAATGTGTAAATGCAAATTTGAGTGGAAATTTGTAGTCAAATAAGAAACTTTTTTTTAAATTAAAATTATTATTAAATTAAAAATTTTTTCGAAAAAAAAAAATATAATAGAAATAAAAAATATTTTAAATTTACTCGATTTTATTTGAAAATTATTGTGTTGCAACAAAACATGTTGGAAATAAATAATTTAAAAAAAATTATTGTGAAAATATGGTTTACTTTTAGCGATTTCCTGTCCAAGTTGGTCACGTTCTACGTTAATTTTCCGTTATTTTTGTCAGAAATATCGAAAAACATCGAAAAAAGGCAAAATAGTCAGAAAAGTCTTGAAAGTCCAAAATAGTCTCGGAGACTAAAATAGTCGCGAAATAGTCTTTTTTTTTAATTTTTGTATATAGGCTTGTAATCATGTGATTTGTGGAAATTTTAAGTAAAAACCCCAATAGTCTCAATATTGACAATAGTCTAAAGACTATTTTTCCGCTCTCTAAAAATAATAACAGTCGAAATTCTTAATTTACTTGTGTTACTATAATTACTGCGTATTAGGAAAAAACATCGCGGTTAGTATTAATAAGTTTAAAAAAATATTTAGAAAATAGTTGGTAGAGATTAGAGCACGTTGAATTGAAAATTAATAAAACGCGAAAATTCTCTAATTTAAATAGTAAATTGGGACTAGGGATCAAATATTCTAGCTTGAGCTAGTTAAAAAGTAGACGTTAAAGGGATGGAGGTATAGTGTCAAAATAAAATGCGATGTGCCTAGCATCTCACGTTCTCACACTACGTCAAAGACACAACATTATACAACAGCATCAGACTTACTCTTTGCCTTAGACCGGTTTCGTCCTTTACCTAGGACTCATCAGCAAGGCTCGGCAGAGAGCTCTGTACAGCTAGAGATGGCTCACACCACATCTGCTAAGTGACTGAGCTGAGGAAGCAAGTGGCAGTCGCGTTTTTATACGCGATGCCCCCGCAGCTGCACGCGCTGATTGGTTAAAATCGCGCGCGCAAACTCGGCTTGCTGTTTAAAGCCTCTCATCCTCACACTGTAATATAAAATCGTGTCTAAGAGGGGTGTAAGACAGGCAGCCAGCAAGCAATATGTGTCCTCCCTCACTTCCCAGAGTTCCCCAACTCTAGAAAGATCACGAGAGCACTATACGCCTACCGACTGCACAGTATCGTGATTCACGCTAGTTACATCGCTTTATATGTTGACACTGGGGTAGGAAAAGCAAAAAGATGATAGAGTAGGAGAGATAGAATAAATATTATGCGCTTTGGCATATAGTTTAATTAATTTAGTACGTGCTCTTATTGATGTTGGCAAGTAAAAGGGCCGAATAAAATAAAAATGAAAGAATATTATTTACAAAAGCTTAAAATTAAAACAAAAAGATCGACTTGGCGATAATATGCGTATTAGGAAAAAACCATCGCGGTTAGTATTAATAAGTTTAAAAAAATATTTAGAAAATAGTTGGTGTCTTTGACGTAGTGTGAGAACGTGAGATGCTAGGCACATCGCATTTTATTTTGACACTATACCTCCATCCCTTTAACGTCTACTTTTTAACTAGCTCAAGCTAGAATATTTGATCCCTAGTCCCAATTTACTATTTAAATTAGAGAATTTTCGCGTTTTATTAATTTTCAATTCAACGTGCTCTAATCTCTACCAACTATTTTCTAAATATTTTTTTAAACTTATTAATACTAACCGCGATGGTTTGCGCGCGCGATTTTAACCAATCAGCGCGTGCAGCTGCGGGGGCATCGCGTATAAAAACGCGACTGCCACTTGCTTCCTCAGCTCAGTCAGTTAGCAGATGTGGTGTGAGCCATCTCTAGCTGTACAGAGCTCTCTGCCGAGCCTTACTGATGAGTCCTAGGTAAAGGACGAAACCGGTCTAAGGCAAAGAGTAAGTCTGATGCTGTTGTATAATGTTGTGTCTTTGACGTAGTGTGAGAACGTGAGATGCTAGGCACATCGCATTTTATTTTGACACTATACCTCCATCCCTTTAACGTCTACTTTTTAACTATATAGCTCAAGCTAGAATATTTGATCCCTAGTCCCAATTTACTATTTAAATTACTATAATTACTATGAATAAATAAACCTCCGGTTTTATTAAAAAAAAACGGGTTTAATCCGAACCCTGCTAATAGGGCTTGTTGAATCAAACATCATCAGTGGTAAGTTTTTAAAGTAATTTATATCTATACTTACAAAAGGATAGGAAAAAACTAGCAAAGGCCTCACCGCACAGTGAAAAGAGTCCCATAGTTCAGTGAAAATCGTGGTAGCACAAATATTAAAAAAAAAACAATAAACTATCACATAGAGGATAGGTCCAATTAAGATTCATAGATAAAGAAACTTATTGGGTTTAACAACCTTAGATTGGGCTGATTGCAACTCCTTTCAAATTCCTGGCAGAAATCTCGACTTTTTTGTATAATCTGTATAACCGCCATATTGTGCATTTTTGTTAAACCCTTTAAAATAAGAAAGTAATGTAATTTAATAAATCATTCCAATTCTCTGTATATCGTATAGTATACATTTTATTTCACCTAAACGAAGGCAAACCTCCTTCTACAGCACTGTGTAGCAGCCTAAAAACTTGTTTCCTCTAGACAGCGTACATTATCAGGCATACTTATGTATATATAATTTTTCTTAAGTTGTAATACATTTATATTATTAATTCATAAAATAGAAATAAGCCTGCTGCAAAGAAATTTTCTTCTTTGATTGATAATGGCTAATGTCGTTATGTTGATGTTTGTAGCAATACAAACATTATATAACTAAATTCTGTGCCATGTGAGACCTCTCCATAAAACTTCTGCTGTGGTAAGGCCCTTGCTGGTATTTTGATCTTTTACTTTAATATTCAGTGTACAGTATAATATCCATGTAACACATTAAACAAAATGTATTATTCAAAATACATTTTCGTAACTTTAATTGCCTTCTTGTTAACTAAATTCACACATAGTAGTATGATTCCCCCCCCCCCCCCCCCCTTCCCCTGACAGTAAAGAATACAGCTATGGTGCTAAATTAATTCATGACTAGAGACTGGATTTTTTAGGGATTTTTTTGTTCCAAAAATGTCACAAAAAAAGTTTTTTTTTAATTGTTTTATTGTTGCCAAAAATTGTGCTAAAATGTTGAAAAATGTTGAATTTTTTGCAGAAAAAAAAAGGGTAAAAATGTTGAAAAATGTAAAATGGCATAAAAACGGTTTATTTATACTTCAATAAAAATTACACAATGTTTAAGAAGTTTTACTAATTTCATACAAAAATAATAATAATTAACCATAGAAATACAGACGAATTTAAAATAAAATATACAATTTTTGGAAATACACCATAATAATTATTCAATTTTACTAATATTTTTAATTTTTTTTTTTATTTAAAAAATAATTCTTTAAAATAATATAAGTGTAGGCATGATACTGCTTTTTTTATGCTTAGTTCAAAATAATGGTTCCAGAGCTGATTTTTTAATATTTTGTACCCAGCACTATAAATAACAAAATATCAAAATACCTCCTCTCAAAAACGCTTGCGTCATCCCGAAATATCCGAAAATTGGCGCGCTCATTTAAAGCCCTATAACTTCCGTTAGAAATAAGATAGTTTTAAAATTCAAAATACGTATTCTTTATCACACATTAGGTTATATATGTGTTGAATTTCACAAGGTGTGCTTCTGTTTACTCAAAATGCGGAAAAGGAAGTGGCCGGAAAAGGAAACCACGTGACAGTAAAAGTGGGAGAAAACTTCGTGCCAGCAGCAAGCTAACCTTGAGCTGCCTCCCACTTTTACTGGTTTCCTCTTCCGGCCACTTCCTTTTCCGCATTTTGAGTAAACAGAAGCACACAAGGCTAAGCCGAAAATTGGGGTGGCAGGGGGGAGAAAACTAACATTCAATGGCGGCGCGATTGTAAAAATTGGCTGTGGTTTGAAAAATATGAAAGATAAAAAAAAAAAAAAAAAAGATGTTAAATTAACAAATAAAGTAGACATCGTAAGGATTATTTTGATATATTTAATAGTTATAATTGGACCAGCGGCAAAGGACATACAGCTCGCTGAATGTCAGATTTCTATGCTAAAATACGACAAATGCCATACTTGAAGGGTAAATTTAGTCATTTTTAACATGATATGCACAAATATTGTTTTTTTAATCATCATTTATCATCAACCCCTTTGAATTAGACGGTTTTTAGAAAATAATTCGCACATTTTTGCAACCCCAGAAATTAGGATAGTTTAATTTATTTTAAGGTTAAGGTGTAATTTTAGCTCTTAATTTGAAAATTTAATAGTTTTTAATCAAATTAAAAAATCATGGCAAAAAAAAAAAAAAGTTTAAAAAATGACAAAAATGTTGAAAACCTTAAAAATTGTGAAAAATAGTTGTTAAATGGTGACAAACCATAAAATGTTGGTGAACGGTGAAATCAAATGGGTCTTAAATGACTTTATATTGCGTAATTCGCACTCATTTTTAAATTAAAAGTGACCTAAAATGACAGAAAAAAGTGGTGAAACTAAAAAATCCGGTCTCTATTCATGACTGTTGCAGTGTAATTAATCTCATAAAAAGTATATTGTTTCATACACTCATACACAAACATGTACTTTGGCATTTTTTTTTTTTTTTTTTTGCAGTGCACTGCATTGCAGCGCAGCTCAGTGCATAATTTTGTTTGTGCCGCAGGTTTGCCGACCAAGGCCATCACAAATGATGATGCGGATCGTCTGTGGCTGTGCTTGCGAGTGCTGGCTGCTGATCGCTCTCCAGTTGTGGCTAGTGTGTTTGAGCGTAACTGTCGCCAAGCTCTCTCTGTTATGCTCAGCGCCAAAGCAGAAGAAGAAGCATCTATGCAGAAAGTACGTTTTGCCTAGTCTTCATAAGTTACTTCAAAACAACAATTGCAGTTAATTATAGTTGTTTTTTTGCATTAGTACTTCTAAGCAGCAAAACATTAATAATATGTTATGTTGCTCAGGCAAAGGAGAAGCCAGGTTCATGTGTCCAAGCAGACGAAACCATAGCATTTGTCCAACTAGCTGCACGTGGAGAGCTAGGGGGTTCGGAGAATGTATTTGATGTTAGTTTGAGTCAAGCCATGGGTCTGACTCGCAGAGATGACAGTGCAGCTGCTGCAGCAACATCAAGACTTAACAAAATTACTCAGCTCACTGGCTTCTCAGATCCTGTATATGCAGAAGCCTATGTGCATGTCAATCAGTATGACATTGTATTGGATGTTCTCATTGTTAATCAAACAGGTAATTACACCCAAATGAACCATAGATGTGAAACAAATGTTCAATTCAATGAGCTCTCTACCTACTATATATAATTTTTTTTAAAGTGATTATTTAGAAAGATATTAAGAAAAAATAAACTATGAAGGTTAGATATGATAAGACAGAGGAAACCAAGAAGGGCTTAAGCGTATTGAAGAAAGTCATGTAGCTTTGTGAAAATTATGCTAGCACAGACTTATTGGATAGCTTTTGACATTTAACTCCAAGACAAGCTAAGTGTGTGTGTGTGTGTGTGTGTGTGTGTGTGTGTGTGTGTGTGTGTGTGTGTGTGTGTGTGTGTGTGTGTGTGTGTGTGCACATGCGCGCGTGTGTGTGTACATTTGCTGGTCTACATACTTGGAGAGAAACTATGAATAGTGGCTTTGCTGGTGTTTGCTGGTATATAATATCATCTTTGGCAACATTGGAGGGTGCAATTTATTCTTAGTTTATAATATGACACAAGCAAAACCATCATTCGTCGTTTCTCTCCTGGTCTGTAAGGAATGACAAAGGCACACACACACACATACTCAAATTGTCCTCAAGTTCAGCTCTAAAAGCTATCCAATATGTGTTTATTATTATCTCAGTGCTAGCATGGTTTTCACCATACTACAGAATTCTCTTCACTATGGTCAGGCCCTTGCTGGTTTCATCTATACTTTTCTATTAATGTACGATATTATTAATTTATTTATTTGTTCTATTTTGTTATTTATTTTATTTCAGTGCATTAAAGAAAGCAATAGACTGCATTTGGTATCTTTCAATAAATTAAAACAATGTTTATGATAAAATAAGACTCATTCATATTTATATTAATCAACTGTCAATTAATGCTTCAGATGATACACTGCAGAATTGCACATTAGAGCTGGCAACCCTTGGAGATCTAAAGTTAGTGGAGAAGCCACAGCCTGTTGTTTTGGCTCCTCGAGATTTCTGCAACATCAAAGCTAATGTGAAAGTGGCATCCACAGAGAATGGAATCATCTTTGGCAATATTGGTGGGTACAATTTTTTTATTTGTCTTTTGATTATGGAAAATTGAAAAAATATATAATAATTTTGCAGTGTATGACGTGAGTGGCTCCACGTCTGATCGTAATGTTGTTGTGCTGAATGATATTCACATTGACATCATGGACTACATTGTACCAGCCTCTTGTACTGACACTGAGTTCCGTCAGATGTGGGCAGAGTTTGAATGGGAGAATAAGGTGAGTAAGACCCCTGTAACACACAAACATATACACACACACACACACACACACACACACACACACACACACACACACACACACACACACACACACACACACACACACACACACACACACACACACACACATCGTCGGGTTAGAGCACAATTTGTGTATCTGCAAACTTTTCACATACTAGTTTTTTTTTATTCCTAATCAAGGCATAGCAATAAAATTTGGCAAAAAAAAAAAAAGAAAAGAAAAAAAAAAAAAAAAAAAGAAAAAAAGAAAAAAAGAAAAAGAAAAAGGACATAAACTAGGACACGGCTTTAATAATTAATATATTAATTTAAAAGGATGGTTCAGGTGTAAAATGTACCTTTTTTATAATTTATCTATGTATACAAATTACAAATACAATTTGCTGTACGTACTGTTCTAATTACCATCATTCAATGATAGTTGCTGTACTAGTTGAGGAAGGATTACCAACACTAATTTAAGGTGTTAACCATTAATTATTAAATTAAAGAGCTAGTTCCTTAGGGGAAAATAATCTAATTTTTATCCTAGAACCGCCCTTTTAAAGTTATAATCATAGTTAAAGACTTTTTTAAAAATTTATACTCCTACTATAATCCACATACCAAATTCCAATGCAATATCTTGATTGAAAAGGAAATTATAACAACAAATTGTCTTATTTTACCCCTGAAACGCCCTTTTAAAATAATAATCCAGGTCATAGCCTAATCTAAAATCCATTGTAATATTTTGATTATAGAATGAAAATTATAAAAATTGTCTTTTTTACCTCTAAACCGCCCCTTTAAAATAACAATCATGGTTAAAGGCTTTAAATACACTTATTACCCCTTTTATAACCTAGAAAATAAATTCCATTACAATATCTTGTTTAGAATGAAAACTATATAAAAATTGTTTTTTTTTTACCCCTGAACCGCCCCTTTAATAAAAGTCATAGTAAAACACGCTATATTGAAAGCTATATTACGCGAAAATCTTTAATTAATAGATACAAAAAAGGGGGACGCAAAATTGCAAGCACAAGGCTGCTTAATGAGAGAATTTTACTGCCGTGATTGAGTTGCGATCAAACTACCTGATTTACCACTTTGTCAAGTTACGGCCATGTGTTTCGCCCTACCTACTATCAATATATTGTATTCCATCAAACTTAAATACCACGCAGTTAATTAATTAATTAACTGATTGATAATACATTCAATGCATTATGATACACATCTAGTAGTTCATTGGGGCTCGTGAGCACAACGATCCAACACTTACGAGATAAAGATACACAGCTGGGCTTGCCAGGCAATACTTGCTCGCATACATGCTTCTTGCGTCTTCAACCACCACCTGCTTGGGGAAGCGGGAGTGGGCAGAGGTCGCTTGAGGCCGGCGCGAGCCAGTAGCCAGTCTGTCACCAGCATTCACGAGGTAAAGATGCATTGCTTGGCAAGCCCAGCTGTGTATCTTTATCTCGTAAGTGTTGGATCGTTGTGCTGACGAGCCTCAATGAACTACTAGATGTGTATCATAATGCATTGAATGTATCATCAATCACTTAATTAATTAATTAACTGCGTGATATTTAAGTTTGATGGAATACGATATATTGATAGTAGGTAGGGCTTAACATGTGTCCGCAACTTGACGAAGTGGTAAATCAGGTAGTTTGATCGCATCTCAATCACAGCAGTAAAATTCTCTCATTAAGCAGCCTTGTGCTTGAAATTTTGCATCCCCCTTTTTTGTATCTATTAATTAAAGATTTTCTCATAATATAGCTTTCAATATAGCGTTCTTTAATTGCAATTATCTATTACTTTTCTTCGATTTGTAATTTAAACCGAAAGGTTTTTTCTTATATTTATATCAAAAGTCAAAGTAAAAGCCTTTAAGTACAATTATTAAACCTTCTATAATCCATGGACAAAATTCCATTGCAATATCTTGATTAGAACAGGCATTATGAAAAATTGTTCTTTTTACCCCTGAACCGCCACTTTAAATGAATTAGTTCATAATCAAAACCGTTAAATAGAGTTGTGGACTCTTCCAGAACCTCCATACCAATCTTCATATAAATTATAGGGATTTTTTGTCATCAAAAAATATTTCACAATGCAAAACGTGTATCGGCTAAAAAAAAAAAAAAAGAAAAAAAGAGCAGCTCAGGATGCAAACTTTGTATCTGCAAAAACACTATCATTATATCTTATAAACTAATGCACGGAAACAAAGTTTCTCAATGCACATCCAAATTAAAGGCCAGCAAAAAAAAAATATATATCAAAATGGAGCAAACTGTGTCGTCACTTTTTATTATAAACTTCAAACGAGTTTTACTCGAAATGTACTTTTTTGTAGATTCACACTTTGTGCTCTAGCCTGACAATATATACATACATACTATTTATATCTCCTTTTAAAGCCATAGACCACATAAAACAACATGTGCTTTTTAATGAATAAACATGAAATGGGATCTTCAAAACTGTTGATAATTTTTACCAAAATGTTAATGTAGCCCCACAGAAACGTGAAAATACTGTAAAGTATGCAATTTGCATGACTATTCATGCTTATGACGTCAGAAACATGAAAAAAAAAAATAGTATGAAAATGTTGTGCGGGTTGCATAAATCGACATTTCTAATCACTGGTACGGAGCTACAGTTGGGTTTTGAGACAAACTAAAGTTATTTATGCAAGTCCCATCAAGTGTTTTGTAATATAAACTCTTATGTTTTTCTCTGGTCTATTCCTTTAAATGCATAGAAGCACCAAACATAGATTATTTTGAGTGAAATTTGTGAAGCGTAGTACACGTTCATTTCAATGGGTAAGCATCAATTATAATATACACAAATACATACACACTCAAACTACTTTCAACTTTTATATGTTATCATAACTTTATTTTACAAATGCTGTCTGTCCTCAGGTTTCTGTTAATACAACTATGTCGGACTTACATGATTATCTTCGCCATCTGCTCCGTAGCACCAACATGAAGTGTTTAACACCTGAGAAGGTAGGATATTAATTTATAACTTTAGTTTATACCTTATAATTAAGAAAGAAAATAATTTGTGATAATTTACAAACATAAAAACATTACATAGTAAAAACTCATAGATTTGAAAATTGAAGAATGAGAGATGGAATTAAAGCCATCACTATGGTTCACTATCTCCTAACTAGACTAGTTCAGAAATTGTATATATCCCAAGTTTCACATACAAATTATATTGTCTACAAAAATAAGTTTTAAATTTTTTTACTAAAAAAGGTTAAAAAAAAAGTTCTCCTGTTCTTGTCTGCAGGCTCTTTCTGGAGAATGTGGATTCATGGCTGCTAACATGTATGCTCGATCTATATTTGGAGAGGATGCTTTGGCAAACCTGAGTATTGAGAAGCCATTTGGTAAGCCAGATGCAGCTGTTGTTGGACACATCCGTATTCGAGCAAAAAGTCAAGGCATGGCTCTCAGTTTGGGGGATAAAATAAATATGACTCAAAAAGGCACTCAGAGACAAACTAATTCTGCTTAAATCTCCATCAGCAATATTTAATTTTAATTAGAATACTTCACCTATTCAACTTGCACTGAACAGTTTTTACCCCCCCCCCCCCCCCCCCCCCCCTTGTGCATTTTGTAGTATGGTCTAGCTTCAAATTAAATTGGTCATGTCCTTCAAAATTACATATATAAATCATTCCTAACTTTCATTTAGCTTCATATAATTAATAAGGAAAGGTAAAAACCAATTTGGTTTGAATTAATAATCAAAGGAAAATATAGGAGAAACCAACAGGCGCCTTAACATGATGAGGTCCGTAGCTTGGTAAGGTGCATGTCGGTTTCACCTATCCTTGCCTCTCATTTAGCTTCAACAATAAATAAAAAAATACACAAGAGCAGATTTAATTAAGCAATATTTAATAAATCTGCAGTCATTGTAGGCTTAAATATGAAACCATTTTTCATGCATTTTATATTTTGTGCACTATTATTATTATTTTTTTAAATTAAATATTGTATTATTTAGATGTATGTTTTGTTTTCACATGTAAATCAAGGTTCAATATAAAAGGCCTTCTTCTTAAGGTAGTTGATGACCGGCTGATATTTTACAAATTGAACAGTCATAAAATTTAAAATTACCATGAAGTAAAGATGAAATGTTTCTTAAATGTTTAGTTATGTCAAAAAAAATGCAAACACAAGCAGATATTCAAGTAATTCCACTTTGAAGACCACGTTTAAATGCGTACATTCAAATGTTAATGCCAATTGTTAAGTCAAATTAGAAACTTTTTTTTGTTTTTGTTTTTTTAAACTTTAAGGCGAGAAATCAGGGACTGCAGGATCACAGTATATTATACAGTATGTTATCTCTGTTATCTCCTATACTGAGAATGTCAGATCGGTTCTGCATGCCTCCTAGCACAAGCGGTAATAACTAATAGAGTATTCGCAGCATGTGTTGCATTTGTTTTTATGACGCGGCTCTATTCAAACTTGCACTTGAACTTAAAATAAATGTAAAATGTATTCCTAGCGGACTCCAAAAGGCCATCCACAGACTTTTCGTATTTCAAGGAGATGGTTTTTACCTTTAAGTTTTTGATCACAGTAATTAAACAGTATGTTATCTCCTATATTGAGAATGTCAGATCGGTTCTGCGCGCCAATTGCGACTTGTGGAAGTGGTACTAACTAGACGCCGTCATTTGAAGTAACGTTATGCGTCTAGTTAGTACCGCTTCCTCAGTCACAATTGGCGCGTGGAACTGATCTGACATTCTCAGTATAGGAGATAACATACTGTTTAATTACTGTGGTTTTTGATCTAAAGCTGTGTTTTGAGTTCAAATGCAAGTTTGAATAGAGCTGCGACATAAAAACAAATGCAACACTCGTTGCAAATACTCCATAGTTATTACCGCTTGTGCTAGGAGGTGCACGGCACCTATCTGACATTCTCAGTATAGAAGATAACATACTGTATAATATACTGTGCTGCAGGATTTGATTTAAAAGTTGTAAAGAATGAAAATTCTGAAATTTTGCACAATACTACATTAGGATAACGTATCTTCAAAAATGTAAACAATTTGGGAGGTCACCATACTAGATTTTAAACTATGATTTTTTTAAAGTTTTAGTCCCATAAGAGCCTATATTTTAATTGCAGTTATTATTTTCTCTCTTATCTGATGGTCACAGGTTCTGAAAATTTAATCATAGATAGCTGTTACAGTACTCTTTACTTTCAAATGACATTATGAAGTTTAGAAGTTTTTTTTATATGAGATACAAGCCATCTATATACAACCCTTAAAAAATTAATAAATCATTTTTCAATATATATATATATATATGTTTATATATTATTAAAATATTACAGCCCCCCCCCCCCCCTAAATATAATTTGCCTAGAAGGAATTATTGTGCAAACAAAGTTTCTTATTTGACTAATGGCGGCCCCAAGTCGGCCATAATCTACCTTAATTATTTCCTCCTCGTATCTTGTCTCTACATTCTTTCGTACTATTTACTAGGGATTTGAATTTTTATTTTAAATAAATGTTGTAAATCATAAAATGTTTTTCTGCGTTAAAAGATGAATTATTTACCAAGGTTACTGTAATTTTTTGGATCAATTTTTTGTTCAGTAGGAAATCTTTATACTTTTATTAAAATATTATGTAATATTAAAAATGCCTTTTTTTTCTCTTTTTTTAATTAAACCTTCCTTTTTAAAAGTTTTCTATTGTAGTTTTAAAAATAACAAACTCAAGAACATTAATTTCGTACTTAATTTTATTATGTCACAAAATACAAAATAAGTGAAGAAAATACAGTAAGTACAGTAAAATGAGAATCAAACGTGGGAAAAAAAAGAAGAAAAAAAAATCACTTTTGTGCATGCTTCTAATTTTAGTTTTTATTTAGCTAAGAAACAAAAAATCAAGTTTCAAAATGTGAACGAGGTAGCAAAGTAGATGAATACGTGATTGAAAAGAGCAATTAAAAATCATAATTAACTTTGCAGTTGAATATGCAAAGTCAGTGCCATGGTTTAATTGTACGAGCTAATGTGTGCATGCTGTAAGTGCGTGTGAAACGTGTTAACACGATTAAAAATGAATGAGAAATAAGTTAATGTCAAATGCAAAAATGCAAGCGAAATCTTTTGTAACAAATAGACACAATAAATATTGTATGCAAATAGAATGGTTGATAATTTACAATTCCATTTTAATTGCTGCCTTGATTTTGAAGTAAATTTTATCATAACTAATAATAAATAATAAGCATTTATTAAGATTTTTAGTAAGATTTTTTTAAGAGCCGAGAAACTTTCAAGTATGTTATTTAATTACATATATTATGTCTGTGTATATTTATATTTTTCAGTATATTGCACGTTTTTAATTTAAAAGTGGCGAAGAACGACGGGTGGTCTTGCTATCTCAGGTGCTACGGTTCCTAATGCATTTAAGTCATTG
Organism: Ecdyonurus torrentis; assembly: GCA_949318235.1. Lineage (NCBI taxonomy): Eukaryota > Metazoa > Arthropoda > Insecta > Ephemeroptera > Heptageniidae > Ecdyonurus > Ecdyonurus torrentis. The sequence continues at coordinate 10,442,247 of OX439128.1, read as the reverse complement.
GATCTTCTGTTGCCTTCGTCAAGCTGAAAAATATGTATTGAGTTTAGAATATCTTATACTGTATCACACAATATATAGGTTTTTAATTTTATGGAATTTGAAACATCCATTTACCTGCAAAGGTGGTTGTCTGGAGCATTTACAGCGACGCATGCACCCGCGAGACTTGCCGAATCTTCGCGGACGTCGAGGAGCGGGTGGTCCAAATAACATTTCAATCAACCTTTAATATGCATACCATTAGTTATTGTTATTATTATGGTATGAAAGGAGGTAAATAATAATAATAACAGACAAATACCACCACCACCCTCCTTCAAAGTTCATTTTTACTATTTGGCTATTTTTATGATGCTCAGATTTAGCAAATGTACTTTAAACTCATAATGATGTATCATCTACCTGTTGTCAAGTTCCTCCTCGTGCTCCCCTCTATCTGATATGGGCTCCTCTTGTGACGTGAAGTTCGCACAATAAGAGAGCAATGTCCTCCACGTGCATGGTCGACGGCAGCACTCGTCAACAATACCCTCGCGGCGCCCACCTTATAAGAGATTGTTACTTTTCAAAAGTAGGAAGTGTATTATATATAAAAAAAAAAACTATTTCGGATTTATTAATTTTAAATTAAATAAAAATAATTAGGACAAAAAGGTATGAAATTTCAGTTAATAATAATAATAATGATAAAAGAATCAATAATTTTTACCTGGTGTATAAGTGCTGGAAGGAGCAGTATTGCTTGGACCGTTTAGTCCGCCGTATGGTTCACAAACGAGGGACAGAACAGTAGCGAGCTTAGAGCCACACATCTGCACGGTCATGACATCGAGAGAGCGACGCGGGTATGCAGCCACCGCAGCCACCAGCAGCAGTAACAGCGGTCTCATCTGGTGTATACGCAAGAGTCAAAGTTTATATTGTGGAAAGTCTATAAGTATATAAGTAAATCTATACGAGACTGCGCGCAATATCATTATTCTTGATTTTTAAACGATATACGACACAAAAGGTAGCTATATAATATAATAAATAATAATACAAAACACTTTATAATTAGTGTATTCCTTATTCCTTTAGTGTTTAGCATAATATGTCAGGTGAGGTGCGATCGGAGCCAAGCACGACATTTGACAAACAGGTGCTACACGTCGTGGTATAGAATTTCGATCCCCTGCGACATATCGAATGTGTCTTAAAATAATTTTGAGAAAATAAACAATTGAAATTATCATAGAACCGGAGCACACCTGCTATGTATAGTGTGATTTTTGACACGTTTTAAGTATGATACCTATACTATAGCTACATTAAATTCAGGGTCTAATAAAATCATAAAGCGGGGGCAATAAAAAAGTAAATAATAATAAATCTGAAAGTTTAAATAAAACACTTTTTTAATTAATAATGATAATAATAATTAAATTCCTACCTGGTTTCAGCTTTGAGTTGAATGTTTAATAAAAGAATACTTTTTTATAGTTTAAATAAAAATTAAGATATTTAATTTTATGGCAGAAAGTAATATATCTGCACTATATATAATTTTTACTCCCATATAGTACGTATGTACTATGCGTACTTGTACGTATGCGATCAATTGCGTATTTCCTATAACATTATTTTATATGAGCACAAAAAATAAATTTATGACTGATTGAACAGAAAAAGTGATGAATTTATTGATATTCCAAGGCAATCTTTCGATTGGATAAAAAATATACCCGAAATGTACGTATGGTTGCAAAAATTGTAGCTTATCTAAACCGATATTTATCTATATGTTTGTATACATCTGCTGGAAAAGTTTATTTTCGCTTTAAAATTTTTTCTCGCATAATATTATCTTAAAATTTTTTCGAATTAAAAATATGATCGGAAATTTAGGGTACATCGCTTAATTTTTCGCTCCAGATAATTTTATCTCTTTTATAGTAAAACTTCATTAATGAATGAGGAAGATTAATAAATAAATAAAACAGCTATAGATATATATTAAGGCAGTTGATGGCATAATTATAATATTTGAAACACGTACCTTGATCCCAAGCTAGCTTCCGCTCACCCCGCTCGCTACGTCTCGAGTGCGCGCACTCATTGCTTGCATACGAGGCCGCGACCCCGCAGCGTCAGCGCAGATAAACCATCGTTTTTAATTGCTTCACTTGCTATTGCATTCACACACATATACAATTTTACTTTATAACATATAGTACATTACGACCGATTGATTTTTTTTTTTTTTTTTTTTTGTAGTATGTGGACATTTATATAATGCATCCGTCTATTTGTATGCATTATGTTAACGACTCTAAATGCTTTGCTATCATTTTGCAGGTCGGGTCACAACCTTTATCTTTTATCAGCTGCATAATATATTAATTACCTACCTTTGTGGTGTGGAGTACTAAAGCAGACCTTTCCATTGTCACTATACATAATTATACACGTATATGATCTTGCAATATATTGTATAACTTTTAATCAGTAATCTACCATTTATAAACAAAATTTTATCCTAAATACTGTATATCTAATTTTTTTTTTCTTCTCCCATTCTATCAACTTTGTAAATTTCATATCCCCAAAAAATTTTTTTGAAGAATTATTTGGAACAAAAATCCGTACAATATATAATGAAACGAAAAAATATGACAATCTGCAGTAGAATTATGATATTATAAGCATCAATATAGAATTATTGTAATAGTGATTTTGAAATATTGCTTAAATTGCTTAAAAAACAATAATAATAATCTATAATATATAATATCTACAGATGAGAAAGACCTTCAAGATTTTATTTGTCGCTTTATGAAAGAGGGGAAATCGTCCTGCCTCGATCGATTCGGGATTTTGAAATGTTGACTACCTTTTTTAGTATTTCGATGGTTTCGAGCAAAAGCCTCGTATGAAACATTTTTGAAATAATTGAGTTAAACACGGACTCCTATATGCCAACTGTATGTATACTTATCAAGGTTCTGTAATTAGAAACCCCAATTTCGCCCTGAAAGTACCTGAATTTTTACCTGAATAACCAGAAAACAATTAGTACTAAAAAAACAGTATTTTTTCAACATTTTCAGAAATTAACCAAATCTTGGTTTTAAGCTTTTTACTAATCCAATTTTCAATAAAAATTTCAAAAAAAAAAAAAAAAAAAAAAAAAAAAAAATCTAGATGCCTTCTTTGACCCTGAAAACGACCATAAAAATTTTATTTTGCATGTTAGAAGCAAACTATAGTCTATAATAATATAGTGTAATTTTTTAATTTATTTCTACAAAAACCCTAAAATCAATAAGAACATACCCAATAAGACATGGTACAAATAAATCAAGTCAACCCTAACTTTCCCTGAGAAGTATGCCTTGCCTGTTAATTTTTCTTTAGAATTAATTAAGGTACATGCCATCCATAGTGGACTCGACAGGTTTTTGAGGTCAAGGAGTTAGAATTTTGAATAAAAAAAATTAAGATTATACGAAATTGTAAGTTTTCAGGGTAAATAATTAACCCTAACTGTGTTAACATAACGACCCGGGAAAGAAAGGATACTTATCATACATTCTGAGATTTTCATAACGTGTAACGGTCGATTGGTATAAATTTTGCATCAGCTTGCGCTATAGTACGCCATAACGTGATATTGCATTATTTTTCAAAAATTAATTATTAATTTATTATATGTTAATACTTAATGCACTCAAAAAATACAAAATTATACATCAATCGATTCAGGACTATAATATATATATATTATGACTAAATGCCCTCATTAAGAATAATATGCGATAAAATCACCCCTATAATGGTCGGTATAATGTATACTTAATTTCCTCATTCTATCAAATAAATGCTACAATTTTTCATCTTTTTGGAAAGAAAAACAAGAAAAGAACATTAAAAAAATAACAATAAATATAAAATGAGATTTGTGAATTATAGAATATTTAGATTTTGTTTTGAGGAATTTGTTTTGTGTGCTAATTCTCGTATATTCAATTACAAATTTTGCATATGGCATATATATGCAGAATTAAACTTTTAGAGCACATGGATGCAGACTACTATATTTTTTTCAAGAATCTATATGCTACTGTATAAAAATATAATATATATTTGTTTCATTATGTTTATATTTTAGTGACACAAATTTGCATGTGCAGTTTTTTTTTTTTTTTTTTTTTTTTTTTGCGCGATTGAGTATGACCGTGACACGCGGACGCGTGTTTTTACAATTTTTATATAAATACACACGCTGACAACATTTTTGCATTTATGCTCATCTCACGCGCGTGGCAAATGGAATAATTATTATCTCACCGCATATGTCGTTATACGTACGTACGGCAGTACTCCTTTTACTATAACTGCAGTGCAACAATTGAAATAAATTCCTTAATGTTTCTTTTGTGATGGTTGAGCGAAAATCTTATCTATGGCATGCCGTATCAAATAATAATGAAGATTATACTTCACTCCAGCACGTGTATAATGTTATACGACCTTGTATAAATTTTTTGCACTCGTGCAAAAATTGATCAAAACGTTTAGCAGCATGTCAATTAATGAACAGAACAAATGAAAACTGGTATATATATATATATATATATATATATATATATATATATATATATATATATATATATATATATATATATATATATATATATGATAATAAAAATTCATTGTAGTCTTACCTTAAGACCCTGGGCTTTGCTCGCTGCTTGTTTTGACGATAAAATTTAAAATAACACACAACACCATAAAAAATTGTCACTTATATATAAGTTAATAAAAAGACTCAATTCACAGTTTTTAAAAAATTATATATACATAGCTATGTTATATTTACACCAATCGATATTCAAATTTTCAAACACACACATATATATATATATATATATATATATATATATATATATATATATATATATATATTATATATATATATGGGGCGGCCCTAGCATGTTTTTGAATTTCAAATTAAAATTGTAGCAAAAGTTATCAGCCGATTTTTATGAATATTTTAGGATATGATAGTCAGAAAGTCAAATTTATTGCTTACTGTGGAAGAAAGAGATGACAAGGAGACACATCTGGAAGTTAGGCTTAAATTCTGGAAGGCTCAATATGTATTTTTTTTGTAGAAATTTGGAAATAAAAGGCCCTTAAAGGACCCTTAAACTGAAAAAACGGGTCCATTTTTTACTTTGCACTCCAAAAGTGCAACTCGGAAATAAAATTTCTCAACAAAACTTTGTTTGGGTATTGGTGAGATATGGTGGACGCTAAGTACAGACACGGTGTTGCTTTTTCTTATTTTGGTCCCATTGGGACCCAATCAAAATTGACCAAAATTAAAATTTAGCAAAAAAAATTAATTAACATTTTTTGAGTCTGCAATTTCAAAAATCATATTTTCAAAATCCTAGAAGGGCCCAAAAGGGCCCTTTGGAGCCCTAGCTTTGTTGCAAATAAAGATATTGCCAAAAAATTTGCACCATTGAATTTCTAATGCTCAAGAACATAAGTATGGACTATTTACTTGCCTTCATAGCTTTAAACTGAATTAATGGTTTGCGGCCCCTTTGCTATATAGTGCATGCCTTAGTGTATTAATAAAACATGGGTGGCATTGGCATAGGAAAGTAACCCATTTTTCCAGTTTAAATAAAAACCACTATGCAATATTTTTGAGAGCATTGATGCTGTAAATATGTTGAATTAGTATCTGAAGTATATGTGAGAAAAATAACAATAACAACAAATGAACCGATTTACCAAACTAAAATTTATGAATTAATTATATTTATTTCCACTTTATTTTTAAACCTATATACGGGAAAGGAATATCATAATAAATATATAATATATATTAAATTTTAATTGCTGTAATCTGTAAGGTTGCTAAAAAGAAAAGAATTAATGAACACTAAAAATGAAATGCAAAAGTTGTAATATATTATGCTATATTAGAAGTTAATATGTATGAAGTTATTTGGCGCGCCGCGCCAGACGTGGCCAACCAATAAACGCCGACATCCGATAAACGCCAATGGCCAATTCGTGCGTTATTCGATTGTCAATTTTTGCCTGTTTGTTTTTTTAAAAAGGGCGTGTCAACAACAGGTGTAATGTAAATTGTTGTTGGTTGTTTCAGGGTTGTTTTTTCCGCCTGTTCTGCTCCTGTTTCTTACATTATTTGTTCTTTGTTTTGTTTGTTTTTCCAGTTTTTCAAAATACTAGTCTATTTTTTTTAAATCGAAGACAAGATAAGTAGATAAAGCAATGAAAAACTCTACAAATTTCAACGTTTTGGCGATATTCTTAATTTGTTTACTGCCAGCAGGTAAAAGACTACTGAACTGAACTGTTGTTTTATATTATATTATACTTATATTATACAAATTATCCTGACTCGACGGTTATGCACAAACTCTTTTTGCGTAATTACATACTTAAATGTACACGTATTTATTAATACGTACTGTATTTGTGGTTTATGCATATGATAACCTTAAGACTGGGAGTGTGTGTGTATGTATGTACGTCGTATCATACGTATACCGCAAACCGAAAGTCAAATGATAAGTACATACAGCTCTGGCCAAAAGTTCCCGAACGATTTGCATAGGCAACCCGCAACCACCCAATGTTATCTTTATGAGAAAACGCAGCGGCCGCCGCTGCCCCGTTCGGGAACTTTGGCCAGAGCTGTACATATACATATGTATATATGTTGGAAGTGGCTAGAGTCCCTGCGCAGGGACCAAGGACCAAGTCAGAAAACGTAACAGTCCCGGCAGCTTCGTTCTATGTTACTGTATTCAATATAAATATGTATGTATTACATCTAGGGTGTCCATGGTCCATAAAGTCTTTGAGAAATCTAAATTTAAATAAAAGTACCATGTTAGTTCAAAAATTTAACGTTTTATTCATCAAATTAAATCTTAACATTTATCATTTTTAAAAACTTAAACAAAATTAAAATCGGTCCATTATTTTGCTTTTTATGTGAAGAAATGCAAAAATGAGAATTTGCCATTTTTCCGGGGGAAAAAAAAAAAAAAAAAAAAAAAAGAAGAAGAAGAAGAAGAAGAAGAAAAAGATAACTCAGTACTCTTGACTGGATGCTGTGCTGTGCTGTTTTAGCTCTTGAAAGTCACGCACTGGTATCTTGAAGACTCTATCTTTGACGTTTCTCCTGAGAATAAAGTCCAAGAGTGTCAGGTAGGGAGACAGAAGAGCCCATGCTATCGATCCATCAAGACCAAGCCATCTTCCTGGAAACACATAATTAAGCACGTCTCTATAACAGCATCTGCCCAGTACCGTCTTGCTGGAAGATGAGATGATAGCCCCACTCACAGTCAGAGCTTGGAGCAGTTATGGGATTACATAATTTTCTAGCATATCAAGATACCTATCTAATCTGACTGCTGGCTCATGAAAAAATAATGAATTGATAACTCGATCATGCAGAAATGTAAACCTTTGGACTGACACTGGGCATATCTAGAGAACGGAGAAGCGACAACCTTATGTTTTAGGCACACCTGCAATACAGCTGTTTTGAAAGGCCCACTAAAAGTACCCAAACTTTTAAGCTTAGTGATTGGCTACCCACAAAATTGGAGCTTTCTAATTGGCTAAGAGCATTTTGACTGTCATTTAAATTTGGGTACTTTAAGCGGGCCTTTGGCTGCGTTTGCAAACAGCTCCAGCTACCTCAGAGCTAGCTCTTGAGTGTTTTTTTAGTAGCTCCCGCTAGCCAGATCTGCGGCAGAGCTGTGCGCACGCAACCAGTGCGCCAATCTGAGAGGCAGCAGCAATCGGGCAGTACGGGAGCAGATATTGGGCAAACAGGCAGCTCAGAGTTCTGAGATAGAGGTGGCGGGAGCACGATGCATAGCATGCATAGCAGGCGCCGGAAGGTGGCGGTACCTAGCGGCAGAGGTGTCCAAGTCTGGTCCAAGCTCTGTTGCGCGTTTTTTTAGTCAACGTATTTGAGCTCCCAGAGCCGAGATCTGAGCCACCTCCCAGAGGTGGCAAGATCTGTTTACGAACGCAGCCTTTCGAAACAAATGTATTGTTGGTCTGCCTAAAACGTGAGGTTGTCACTTCTCTGTTAAGGTTCTCTAGGTATATCGAGGGTGCTCTGCTATAATGTTTGAAGTCCATTTGAACTTGAAAAACATTTTTTGTTACAAATGACCTGAAATGGAAAAATAAAAAATTTGGGGTCGATCCAATGATTTTTTATTTTTCAAGGTCAAGTGGACTTAGAACATTATAGTGGAGCACCCTTGATATGCTGTTTGAGACATGCTAAATCAGGTGTTCCCATGAAGATGGCTTGGTCGTGATGGACTGATGGCATGGACGCCTTGATCTCCCTGTGGCTACAGGTTTGTCTCGATGCTTGCTGTGCTGCCTATGGTTCCCACGTTGAGAGTCCTTGAAGTTGTGGTAGCATCCAGTCAAGAGTCTTGAATCATCATCAGCATCTTTTTCTTCTCCTTTTTTTTCCCCATGTAAAAATGACAAATTCTCATTTTTTGCATTTTTTCACAAAAAACAAACAAACAAACAAAAAAACAAAAAAACAAACAAACAAACTAATATACCGATTTTAATTTTTGTTTTAATTTTTAACAATATTGTTATCATATGATAAATATGATAAATGTTGAGCTTTAATTTCATGAGTAAAAAGTTTAATTTTTGGGCAACCTTGGTATTTTTATGTAAGTTTAGATTAATCAAAGACTTAATAGACATCTTGTATACATACTGTATTATATACCTATTTACCTATGTATGATACAATTACAATATTACTGAAAATGTATAGGTGCATTCATACTGTATAAATATTAAGTAAGATTTATTAGAAAGTGAAAAGATGATTACAGTAGTTTATATCACTACAAAATACATACCTATATACAAGATACATATTATGAGAGAAAATCTCAAAGGATAATATATCAAGTATAAATAGTATTAATATACATATATATATATATATATATATATATATATATATATATATATATATATATATATATATATATATATATATATATATAAAAAACACGCACACACACACTTATTATTATTATTCTTGTAATAACAAGTCTAAAACTCATAATAATGAGTTTTATGAGTTTAAGACTGAAAAAATGAGTGATGTTATTTAATGTGAGCATACAAAGATAGCTTTGTACTAATATTTTATGCATTTGTTAAACATTTTGGCACTTAATTTCTTATTTTGTTATTTTTAGGTCAGGCAATCTACTGCTATAGATGTGTGTCAACTCACCCTGGATGTGGAACACCTTTCAATTGGTTGTGGCACACAGGACAATATTGTCCTGAATCAGATGATACTTGTGTGAAATTGATTGAGAGAAAAGGAGGTGAGGTGTCATCATTTTTACAAAATACATAAAAATTTGATTTAATGTATGTAATTTCTATGTGTTCCGTTTATTGGTGATAAATTGAAGCTGCCATTATGCTATTCTTATGCAGTCGCGCAGTTGGCGCACATTTATTTTCTCACCTTATAGCATGTATTATTCTCATATTTTTCTTTAGACAATGTAGCTTGATATTATGAAGCATGATCTTTTTTTATGATCAATGTATAAATAAATAAATAAATAAATAAATAAATAAATAAATAAATAAATAATCGTCTTTATTCAAAAAAATGCAAGGAAAAAAAAATTTACAAATTTTTGAAAGGGCGAGGTTTAAGCCTGACAATATGTCTGGCCCACTCTTACACCTAACCCCAACAGAAAAACATTCATGAAATCATTTAATTACATTCAAAATTTCGATCAGAGGAAATATTAATACTACGTAATAAGAAAAAAAATTAATAATAGAAAGAAAAAAATATATAAGTATTAGAAAAAAAAAATAAAAGTTTTATATCACTTTATAGAAAAAGATGCATAACAAAGGTGATGAAGAGAAAAAAAAAATAATAATAAAAAAAAAAAATACTACAAGCGGAGCTGTTTGGCACTTAGATATGTACGCCTATAATCACTTTTAAATATTGATACTGTCTTAGAGTTTCTTAATCTACATGTATAGTAGTTATTATTTTCATATCTGGTTTATTATCAACATTCTGTTAATATTGTTTGCAGCCAATGTTATGATCACAAGAGACTGCCTGAGTGTTCTCAAAAGTTTCCGCACTGACATTCCTGCAGATCACTATGAAGGATGTAGACCAGCAGCCACTGATGTCAAACTTGCGCATTATGTCAACAACTCAATCACAGAGCTTGATATAAAGAGGTAAAAATTACATATATTATAGCAACCTCTCCCCCTTCCTTGATATCTGCATTGCTATATCCATTATTGCTTACAAGTTACATCCTTAAAATAGTCAACAATTCATACTAAATGATAGTAAAATCCTATCATAAATTAGTATTGTATTTTTTTATAAAAGATTTTGAATGAGAATTAGAATGGTACCTTAATTCAACTTTAAAAACCACTTGAAAGCATTAATATAAGCATTATATAAATACCCCCCCCCCCTTTTTTTCTTAATTATATTTTTTAAAGTGTGTAAAAAAATGATCTAAAAATGATCATATAAATTAAAATTATCTGATCTGCTTATAGTTAGTTCATAAGCCAAAGTGACAGCAGCCATAGATGTTGATGCACCTTGGATCAATTTCTTATCTATACCTAACACCGCAAAAATATTGAATCAATTATCAGTATAATATTGTAGTGATATTGTACATAAAGCTTGAGGGTAAAATATAATTAGTGAGTTCTCCAATGCTATCAGTATAGAACAATCCTGACTTGGCAAAGTGGTTATTCCTCTTTTTGAATTGAAACACCAGATAGCGCATGCATAGTTTTTTTTTTTTTAGCTCCATCTCCATCCTTTTTATAATGATCTATTAAAATAATACCTTGCATTCATGTATTTAAAACTAGAACATTTGATCTCTAGTCCCAATTTATTATATCAATTACAGATTCTTTGCACTATATTAATTTTCAATTCAATTTACTCCAATTGCTGCCTACTATTTTCTATTCAATTTTATTTTTAATTTATAAATATACAGTTTTTTTTTTAAAGCGCACATTTTAAAACGCAAATTAAAATATGAAGAAATAAAATAAACTTTTTATATATCATTTTGTAGCCAAAGGTTAGACATTTTTAAAACTGTTCTTAGAAATAAAAATGAGTGACTGGTTTTCTTGCACCGAGCGTCAACGGTAAAAATGTGCTATTTTTTTTCCAACCGTCTTTTTTTCTGCAAAAATGATCAGAAATTTGCTTTTTTAACTATCCTTTATTGACAATTAATGGAGTCTGTTGGCATAAATAAGATACCTATAGCACTCTAAACATGTTCTGTGATAAAAATGGAAGGATGGGGCCACATTGTTATTAGGGTTAAGGTAAAAAAATTTGCGTTAAACATTGCTAAATTTCTCAACATTTTCTCTAATTCAAGAATTTTTTATGATGATTTAACGACATTTTTAGTTTCTCTATAATGACTTTGCGCTCACAGTTTTCTTTCAAATCTAAGTAATGTTTGCTTTAATCATTAAAAAAAAAAAAAAAACAATATGAAGGCTTCAATAAATTCAAGATGCAAAGAATTAATGAATTCAGCAAAAACCAAATGAAATGTGCGGATTTGCATATGGACCAACTTTTAAAGAAAGAGATGCAAATTAAAAATTTCCGTTCTTTAAAATGAAATGTTTAAGGTTTTAATTATCAAACCAAACCAGTTTGTAAGAATTGACAGAAAATGAAAGTTACAAACAATGTTATGAAAATTAAAATTCATACAAAATCGGTAAAAAAAAAAAAAAAAAAAAAAAAATCTTTGATTTAATAGAATTTTTTACAGCAAATTTAGCCATGTTTAACGCAAAAGTTTTCACCTCAACCCTGATACCAATGTGGCCCTATCCTTCCATTTTTATCACAGAACATGTTTAGAGTGCTATAGGTATCTTATTTATAACAACAGACTCCATTAATTGTCAATAAAGGATAGTTAAGAAAGCAAATTTCTGATCATTTTTGTAGAAAAAAAGACATTTGGAAAAAAAAAATAGCACATTTTTACGTTGACGCTCGGTGCAAGAAAACCGGTCACTCGATTTTATTTCTAAGAACAGTTTTAAAAATGTCTAACCCTTGGCTACAAAATGATATATAAAAAGTTAATTTTATTTTATTTCTTCATATTTTAATTTGCGTTTTAAAATGCGCGCTTTTAAAAAAACACCCTGTATTATTTAATTACTTAGCATTAAAAATACTTATTTTGGTTATAATTTCAGAGACTACTATGATGAAGTAAAATGGTGCTTCTGTTTCTTTGATGACCGCTGTAATAATGCTACTCAAGTAAAACCAGCTTTATTGACTGCGTTAGCTGCTGCATTTGTGGCTCTGCTCATAGCAATGCAGTATTAAGACGAACATCAGTGGCTTAAATGAGCTGCATATTTTATAAATAATTGATATTAACAGAAAAAAATAACAACTAACATTAAGAATATACAATTCCATCCATTTATAATTATATATATCGCCCTTGTTGTATCCAAAGAGTGTACTTGCATTTCATTGTCGACTTACAAAAGGTGTACTTGCATTTTTATCCAGTACCACAAAGGTCATACTTGCACTTGTTTTTTTTACACAGGGACCGGAACCGCTACCAATTTTTTCGGTTCTTAAGAACCGCGGTTCCTAAACAAAAGAGGTTCTTAAGAACCGATTTTTGAGAACTGGTTCTTGAAAGCGGTTCTTGGAAACGGTTCTGATAATCACTTGGTCAGGATAAAACATCTGTGTTGTTGGCTTACTCCGAAAGGGATTATAGCGTCATGATATGTATGTATGTATATAATATATATATATATATAGGCCTATATATATATATATATCGTCGTTGTTCCGCTCTATTGGCCGATGTCCACGTGGTTCATATTTTTCTAATGGCCGATGTCCACTTGGTTCATATTTCTCTAATGGCCGATGTCCACTTGGTTCATATTTCTCTAATGGCCGATGTCCATTTGGTTCATATTTCTCTAATGGCCGATGTCCACTTGGTTCATATTTTTCTATTGGCCGATGTCCACTTTTTTGAAAATGAACTATTGGCCGATGTCCATTTTGAACCAAAATAATTTTTTTTAGTTAATCGATTCTATATTCTATTTTACATATGCGTGGTAATTTTTGTATCGATATCTTAAAAAATCGATTTATAGTTGCAATAAATCGATGTGTACAACAGGAAAAAGCTGCCACATGGCACCACGCCACTCTATGACCACGCCGACCTCAGTATTATCGTGCAACAACTTGCAGTTTTGTCAAAAAATCGGACTTAACACCTTTGTATAATTCAAAACTCAAAATTACTAATCAGAAATTCAAGCAATTTCAGGAGTTAAGAGTTACAACCTTGCTTTCCAATATGAAATATCAAAGTTTTACAATGATTTTTACCATACACAACGAATTAACATTTATACTACTTTGCGTTTCTATTACTATATTATTAATAATTAACAAAAGAAAAAATAAACTTACTAATTGTATTCAATTAAAAAAAAATATTTATATTGGTGCAAATAATATTTGTTTTAATTTTTATGTCCGCCAACTATGGCGAGTAATCTTATCCTCTTATATTAATTATATTTTTTACAATTTATATTCAGTAAAACCACGTTATAACGAAATTCCAGGGACCTCGTGAATCGCTACTTCTTTATAACGAAATTGTATAGAAAAGTACGTGCCGTAAATACACACATGCCTAATTTATAAAAGACGTTAAATTATGTCAAAAATTGGTATTTGCTCCACGAAAGCATATTGAAATAAGTATTTTATAAGTTGTACTTGAAAGAAAAAAGACCCGATTCAATACTAAAAAAATGACATAAATAAATACAGTCCTAGAAAATTACCCCGCGGTGGGAAAAAAATACTGCGCGCCTGTAAAGTATGCAACTTTGCAACGTTACGCAATAAAGATAACTACTGGACCTTTAAGCAAAAATTGCTATTAAAGCATGAGAACTATTGTGCTATTACACCTCAAAAGTAACAATACCTACCCTATAGCCTCACGAAAAAATTGTTGTTATTAAAATGTTTCTGTTATTATTAAAACAATTTATATTGCATAAGGCGAAACGTTATATTATAAAGATTTTATTAAAACCGGTCGCAATTATGCAAATAATCAACAGAGATAATTAGTTTTTTGTCTCTCCTGAAAAGTGAGAAAAGTGGACATCGGCCATTAGGAAAATATGAACCAAGTGGACATCGGCCAATAGAAAAATATGAACCAAGTGGACATCGGCCATTAGAGAAATATGAACCAAATGGACATCGGCCATTAGAGAAATATGAACCAAGTGGACATCGGCCATTAGAGAAATATGAACCAAGTGGACATCGGCCATTAGAAAAATATGAACCACGTGGACATCGGCCAATAGAGCGGAACAACGACGATATATATATATATATATATATATATATATATATATATATATATATATATATATATATATATATATATATATATATATATATATATATATATATATATATAGGTATATATATATACAATAATAATAATAATATCATCATCAACCACTATGGTTAATTTTCCTTAATTTTGCATTCAATTATTTGCTGCAAAAATATATTTAGTTAAACAACACACAATAAAACGTTAAGGGATGATATGGATTTTCATATTATTATAATATATAAAAGATGTTAAGAAATAAAAAGTAGTTTGCCAGCCTGTCAGTTATTTTTGTGTGATAATTATTACTTTTAATGCAGTACCATTGCTCTAAAAAGTGTGAAGTTTGATCTGAAGTAGGAACATTTTAATGTATTTGCCACTTTTGTAGTAATGTTGTAGCTATAGCTGAACAACAAACGACTCTATTAATGTTTTTTTAGACAGCTTAATAATTTTTTTCAGATATTTTTATTTTATTATAGTTACGTAATAAATCAATTTTATACAATTAACATCAGTATTTATTATCATTTTTCAATCATTAATTTTAACTCATTTGATAATTATGTACATTAACGGCTGTTACTCCCAAAAAATTATTATATGAGTATCTCATTTAAATTTTTCTGTCAATGTTAATAATAGAAAATTGTGGGAGCACTCCTTTTTCCACAGTGTCTGTAATTGGCTAGCTTACTAGGCCGCAGTTACCTTCATTAAAAGAGAAGAATGTAGGAAAACATTGCAGCAATTGGCTTAATTGTTGAGATATGTACTATATAGTTCAGTAAAAAAATTTGCTAGCACAATTAAAGTGCTAAAAAAATAATATAAAAAAAGAAAATGGATAGCACTTGGCATTTGCACCTTAATTCTTTAGTTCTTACATAAACTAATTAACTTACATATTAGTCAAAATATTACTCCCAACAAAAAGACATTTGTGCACATGTACTCCTGTGCTCTTGGAGTTTGTTGATGAAATCTTCCAGTGTTATCTTTTAATATTATCTGTGTTCTTGGCAAGATTTTTCACAAAAACTGTAGCATATTGGATATCTCTATTACTATATTTGGTAAGCCCATTGCTATTTTCCTTTCCATTTCTATGTATCGTAAACAAAATGCTGTTTTTATTTTTCTAACATTTTTTATTATTCTATCCAATATTATATATATATATATATATATAGGCCTATATATATATATTATATCAGTTATTCCGAATAGAGATGTCACATTAGAGTTTTTTTGCCATGCGACTGAGCTCTATGAAAAGAACAGGTATTCACAGATTCTGAAGTTTTTACCTTATAGGCCGTTTTTAACATTGACTTTTAAACTTAACATGCCTTTCATCATTAAACTATTGAAATCCAATACTTTTCCATGCACCGGCTATGCATTTTTGCTTCAAGTAAGAAATTATTTTCTGTGCTTAAAATATTGTATTGTTATTTTAACATTTATTGTGTACAGATTTTTTATTTTTATTTTTATTATTATTTTGCACTCCAAACTCCAAACAAGAACTATAAGATTAATTTTGATACCCAAATTTACTATAAATAAAGTTGAAATCTCCTCAATCAGTCGATAAACTTTCTTTTATGTACTAAAAATTACAACTAATACACAAACAGAAAATACCAAATCCATGATGTATTATTTAGCATTACTTATTTTCTTAAAAATTTATTTAGATAATAAAAACCTGAATATTCGGGTCAGGAAACACATAAAAACCATGATATTTTGAGTGTATATTCCCCAAAATTTCTTGCGGGGGGAACGGCCCCCCGCACCCCCCCCCCCCTCTGCCGAGTTATGACAGCTAGCTCGGTAAAAGAAAAAATCTACTTTAATTAAGCCCTTATATATATATATATATATATATATATATATATATATATATATATAAATATATATATAATTATATATATTAGTATTATTGTTCTCGCATACTTGAAAAACTGATTCAATCTGTTAACAGCATCAATGCTCTCAGGAAATTTTAAACTGGCAAATGTTTCATTTTCTACGGCCCATGTTTAATTTTTATAGTGCTTCCCATGTCGTCGACTTTTATATGCATGCAAACCATTTTATACCCAATAAAGTTTTCGAAATGTGATGGCTCAGGAACTGCTCAGGAACCTAGACTGATACAAGAAGGCAACTTATTTAAAATATAATAGATCCATAAAGCTATATACTGTGGCTGTGGCTATAGTATGGCTATATAAAGCTTTACTCCATCAAAGATCCATGAAATGTCCCGTACGTCTTCCAACCAACTCCCTATCCTATAATATAGATATAGAAGCTGAACATTGCAGTTCAGGTGTCGCGTGCGATGGCGCTAGTGTTGCGTGGACAACAAAAAGTGCCCGGAGTTGGAAGACATTTAAGGGGGAATGGGTCATGTAGAAGTTCAAGCAGGTGGCGCTGCGATCGAATTTATGTTTAATAATTTTTTAAACCATATTCTGAGGTGTTTAAGAAGTTTTAAACTAGTGGGTGCCCGAGATAAACATCTAAGCTTTAAGTCAAAACAATAAAAACGACGATATTTTATTTGGTTCAGTTTTTGAATGTGACGGAAAGAAATTAAATGATGAGCTCATTTTCAACTCCTTCCGTCACATTCAAAAACTGAACGAAATAAAAGATCTTAGTTTTTATTATTTTGACTTAACTAAGATGTTTATCCAGGGCACCCACTGGTTTAAAACTTCTGAAACACCTCAGAAAATGGTTAAAAAAATATTAAACATTAATTCGATTGCAGCGCCACCTGCCTGAACTACTACATGACCCATTACCCCTTAACTGTGAGGGACATTTTTTACATG
The DNA here is from genome assembly GCA_949318235.1 of Ecdyonurus torrentis. Classification (NCBI taxonomy): domain Eukaryota; kingdom Metazoa; phylum Arthropoda; class Insecta; order Ephemeroptera; family Heptageniidae; genus Ecdyonurus; species Ecdyonurus torrentis. The sequence goes on along the minus strand of OX439128.1, from coordinate 10,424,777 downwards.
GAGATCCCTATATGGCCCACAGTACAGTAGATGGTACAGTATAGTCCATCTCCTATAGCGGGAACAGAGCGGGAATGTCAGATCGAATGCGCGCCATAATTCCGACTGGGTGAAGGTGACAGAACTAGAAGCCGTAATTTGAAGTAATGTTACGTGTAGTTCTGACAACTTCACCCAGTCGGAATTATGGCGCGCATTCGATCTGACATTCCCGCTATAGGCACAGTATATTATACGTAGTCCATCTCCTATAGACCGCTTGCACTCATATTTAAGAGCCGCCATTTTGTTGGTCAGGAATACATAGGCCAGCATAGGAAAAACATCATTTTTATTTTTTTAATAGCAAAAGAAGCTTCAAACCTCAATCAAAGCCTTATTTCTAGCTCCTAATAAGCTCGAAGGGTATGAGAAAAATTTGTTGAGTTGAAATAAACGATTTTTTATGTGAAAAATTAGGAAAAACGAAGTTTCCCCTATGCTGGACAATGCATTAGGCACCACAAACATGGCGACAAAGCGCAAGGATGTGCAAGGGGTCTATAGCGGGAATGTCAGATCGAATGCGCGCCATAATTCCGACTGGGTGAAGTTGTCAGAACTACACGTAACATTACTTCAAATTACGGCTTCTAGTTCTGTCACCTTCACCCAGTCGGAATTATGGCGCGCATTCGATCTGACATTCCCGCTATAGGAGATGGACTACTGTACCATCTACTGTGCGCTATAGGGTGTATGCGGATGACGTCATATTTATTGCGCTTGAAGGCCATACTGGAGTAGTGAATAACATTGCTCACAGTAAATTATACTGTAGTCCATCTCCTATAGCGGGAATGTCAGATCGAATGCGCGCCATAATTCCGACTGGGTGAAGTTGTCAGAACTACACGTAACATTACTTCAAATTACGGCTTCTAGTTCTGTCACCTTCACCCAGTCGGAATTATGGCGCGCATTCGATCTGACATTCCCGCTATAGGAGATGGACTACAGTATAATTTACTGTGAGCTTTGAATTTACCGGCATTTTACAATTCGAAAGGAAAAAAAAAAAAAAAAGAATCACAATTCAATCAAATTCACATCTTCAAGTCAAATTTCTTTGAATTTTATTTGGCAATTTTTGCACATGAATTGCATATTTTAAAAACACAAAATCTTTTAGTGTTATTCCTGATATTTGATGAGATAAAGACAATGTGAGTATCTTTAGAAAAAGCTAGTATTCTTTAAAATATTTTAAATGCATTTCAGCAATAACTAAAGTGGAAAGTTTTCGCTGTGCCGTATGTATGATATCATAAATTCATTCATATATGATAATGATACATACATACATAAGCCGGGTTATTCATAAATAATGTTATAAACAGTTTTGTTACACTGCAAAACGATAATTCATTTGTTCATTTTCTATATAATTAGTTCACTTTCTATACAAAGTGGTCCAAATTTTCACTCATACACTGTATGTATGTATGCATATGTAATAAATTTAGGGATTCAATTCATCGCTCCAAAAGCTATACATATGTATAGGTATCTTGTATTATTATTTAGTCATTAAGGAACACATATTTGTTCAAGATTGTAGACTGTATTATAATTATTGTATCCTTTTAACAGTGCACACCATGTCTGAACCACTAGTAGATGCAGGCCGTTTGGTCAAAATGGAAGTAGATTACAGCAGTACCTGCGATGAGAAGATTCCTGAATGTCAGAAAATGGCAGCTGCAGGGCAGCTCAATGAGGCTTTAGAGACGCTACTTAGTCTTGAAAAGCAAACTCGTACCGTAAGTTTATCCTTTATAATATGCAAACTTTATTAAATATTTGTAGTATTCAAAATTTTAATTATTAACTCGCCAAGAGCAGCTGCCGTTGGAGCAACCCCTAAGCTACGTCACAGCTAGAGTTGCTCTCACATTGGCAAAAAGCTAGCCAAAAAGCCATTGTTGACTACCCCTTTCAAGAAGACTTTAGGATGCCTTGTTCTGACATGCTTAAAAAAAATATATATATCGGGTCTTCCGGATAGAAATGTCGTATTAGAGGGTTTTTTTTGTGATGCGACCTTGAATCTTACCTGTTCTTTTCATAGAGCTCATAGTCGCATGGCAAAATAACTCTAATGCGACATCTCTATTCAGAAGAACTGATATAAAAATAAATTATGTATAGGGTGTGTGCGCATGACGTCATTCTGAGTGCTTTTCGATGCTCTTCTTGAGCAATGAAAAACATTACTCAGCCTAGGACAAACCAAAGAAACTAAAGATAACGTAAGGCATCGACTGCGCATTTCGTGCGTCTGCTGCAAGATTTAAATCTTTATTTCCGGTATTTTTCACGTTTTGATGGCGGCAAAATATTATCGTGTGTAATTTTTTTTGAAAAAATGAAATTTTACCGGAAATAGATCTCTTTGATCGGGAAAATTCGGAAAAGACAAACGAAATTCGCAGTCGTTGCCTTACGTTACCTTCAGCTTCGTTGGGACAAACGTAGTTTTTGGCTATTTTCTTTGGTAAATTTGCTATTTTTTGGTAATTATTATTTTTCTTGCATACTTGAGGTACTAATTCATCCCGTTGACAACATAGATGCTCTCAAAAAAATTGCGAAGTATTTTTGAACTGCCAAAATGCGCCATTTTCCTATACCAGCCAATATTATTTAGTACCTACTCACTTATGACGTCGACTTTTAACATGATTGAAACCACCATGAAATATATAGCATCTTTATTTGTATTGTTTACTTTTATTGTTACATACATACATTACACATATCAAGCAAACAACATATGTGCATACACATATTCTCACAAATGTGTGTACAACATACATCTAAACTTTCAATAATTATCTAATTAAATATAAACTTATAATAATATCCAAATCATAACACCTAAATAATAATAATGAAATTTATTACTATTTATTAAACATATCATAAGTACATTGCTACACATCTACAGTTTTGCATAATGACTTAATGACAGAGTCCGAGACGGACAGTGAAGTAAGTGGTACCTAGTACAGAGGCCACCACATAACATACATACACATTTATCACTACAATCATGATATTCTTTAATCTGACATTACATGGTGGAAACCATGCACCGCATAACGGGTAATGACATGCCTGTCTGTACTCTGTACAGTTTGGGCCTTTCCACCCATTTATATTACCAGTAAATGTAGGGGTATTATGGAAGGCCAGGCTAATATCTTCAGTTTTACTTAATCTCTCCTTAACAAATTTAATATAATTATCTGTTTCCCATATGTTTAGGCATATGAGTAGGGTGAATGCTGTTGGTATGAGTTTTCTCAGAAGTATGTGTGGTAAAACAAGATTAGATAGGGTAAGGAATACTTGGGTAATGGAGAAATGTGGAGTAAAAGAAACTGTGACTGAGAAGTATGAGAACAGTGTATTACGGTGGTTTGGTTATGTTGAGAGAATGGGTGATGAAAGAATAGCAAAGCAGGTATTTCATAGTAGAGTGGATGGAAGGAGAGATAGAGGCAGGCCTAAAACATCATGGTCTGAGGTGGTTGGAAGATGTTTGAAAAATAAGAATGTACGCAGTATGAAATGCAAAAGGAAATGTATGAAACAAGGTATGAGACTGGCGGAAGCAAGTGAAGTATGTCAGGATAGGAAGTTGTGGAGGTCTATCACTGGGTCAGGATAAAACATCTGTGTTGTTGGCTTAACCCGAAAGGGATTTATAGCGTCATGATATGTATGTATGTATGTATGTATCTGTTTCCCAACATTTATGAAAAATATCACAGTGGCTTAAAAGTTTATTTAGATTTCAAATATGGAAGGTGCTGCACAATAATGTTTAATGTCCACTGGGCCAAAACTTTATTTTGCCTTAAATAACCTGAAATGGAAAAATAGAAAAACTTTAGATTTCAAAATTTAAATTACTAAAGCACTGAAAACAAAAGCTGTTACAACGACCCGAAACCTATGTCACAGCTAAAGTTGTGTGACAAAAAACAAGATACATATTTTGCTACTGGTGACAAAAAACAAGATACACATTTTGCTTAGCATGACAAAAAACTAGATACACATATTGTTCGCAACAACATTGATAAACATGTTGTGCGTGCTCTCATCTAGCATGTCCAGAACGCCAAAATACGCATAAAATACTGCTCAAAAATCAAAAATACTTTAATCTCTCGTGAGCGCCCATGCTAATATATATATATCGTTGCTGTGGCGGCTAAAGTGCTAATCTGCAAAATCAACAAGGCTCATTATCAATACAAAAACATAGAAAAATGACCTTTGTTGATTTTGCAGATCGGCACTTTAGCCGCCACAGCGACGATGTGGTTAAATATGGTTTTGTATTTAAGCAGGAATATCAAGAGAGAGAAAGAGAGAGAATTAAAACTTTTTTTTTTTTTTTTTTGAGCAGTGCATGCATGCAATGCAAAAGTTAATGATTTTTTATTGTTAGAAATTTGCCCTGGATGAAAAATAAATGGTAAAATATACTACTTCAATGATGTGTGTTAGTGAGTACAGGAGTTTCACAAAGTTACATTTTTTCTCTACTTTTTTGTTCGAATATCAGAAATCAAGAACCGTTTTCATTATTTACATATTACCAAATCACAAAGGCAGCAAAATAGTCCTCTAAGCATTTTGTACTGATACTTGTGTCTTGTGTATGTAGGGTGCAGACATGGTGTCTACAGGACGAGTCCTAGTTGCCATTGTGCAACTGTGTCGTACAGCAGAACGTTGGGATCTCTTGAATGAGCATGTAGTAGTATTGGCAAAGAGACGCAGTCAGCTGAAGCAGGCAGTAACTAAGATGGTACAACAGTGTGTTGAGTATGTGGATCAAACTCCAGACAAAGCAACTATGGTAAAACTCATTGACACGCTGCGCTCAGTCACCGAAGGAAAGGTACAGTTATAATTGAAATAGGAAATAAAATGGTGTAAATTAATTATTGGCGTTTTAAGTATGCTGAACATAAACAAGTATATTGACGTGGCTGCGGCCAAAGGTTGTATGTGCATTTCAAGGTAACCACACAAAGGGTGATGTGCAATTTTGCCCAAAATGATTTTATTCAATTTTTTAAAAAAGGTTATCATTTTACTTGATCCCTGAAATGTTTATGTTGTTTCGACAATTTTTTTTTAAGTTATAAACGAATATATTCCGCGACTTCTGTGGAGAAATTTTGGCTAACCAGCAGTTTTTGTGTCTCCTGTAAAATTATGAAAAATGCACATACACCTTTTGCTGCAAACTAGCCAATTGCACATAGGCCCTTTGGCCATGGCCACATCAATATATATATATATATATATATATATATATATATATATATATATGTTTTAAACTTCAAATGATATAGTTTTCCTTACTACACATAAGTGTAGTTCAGACTCCACGAGATGGCGATATATATATCAATATATATCTCCATATGTATGTATCATATGTATGTATATATGTATCTCCAGTGATCAGGAATTCACTCAAGGGCGTATCTCCAGTGATCAGAAATTCACTTGAGGGCGTATCTCCAGTGATCAGCAGCATTTTAGGGCGTATCTCCAGTGATCAGCAATATTTTTCAGGGGCGTATCTCCAGTGATCAGCAATATTTTAGGGGCGTATCTCCAGTGATTAGCAGCATTTTAGGGCGTATCTCCAGTGATCAGCAAAATTTTTAGGGGGGTATCTCCAGTGATCAGCAAAATGTTAGGGCGTATCTCTAGTCCAGTTATACAAATAAATAAATATTTGTACTAGTTAAATCTCATGATTTTTCCCACAAAAAAATAAGATTAGCGTTGGTTTCATCGCGCTATCTTAATTAGGGAAAAAGTTTTAAAAAATGCTCGAAGTCACGTGATCGTAATATTTGCATATTATTTTGTTGTTCTTATATATGGGAAGTAAGCTTGTTTTTTTTTTAACAGTTTTTTTTCAATAATTTTTTTGATTAATCCCACGATGCAATATATCAATCGATAGGAAATTTAATGGGGATCACTTATATATGAATTCCATTTAAAAATATTTTAAAATTACCGAGATAATTAAAAAATACTAGTTGCAGCACGTCACATTTTGGTCACATATTATTCATACGTATTTTGCACTCTATCTCATGATCCCGATATAATTGAGATAAATATGTAAACCTACTTTCATCCTAATTTTTTTCACAAAAAAATGAAATTGGCGTTGGTTTCATCGCGCTATCTTATTTAGGGAAAAAGTTCAAATAAAAACTCGTCACGTGTGATCGTAAAATCTTATACGTATACTGAATATTACGATCACGTGACTTTGAGGTCTTTTTTGAACTTTTTTCCTAATTGAGCTAGCGCGACGAAACCAACGCCATAGTTATTTTTTTGTGAAAAAAATTAGGATGAAAGTAGGTTTACTTATTTATCTCAATTAGATCGAGATCATGAAATAGGGCGCAAAATACGTGTAAATAATATGTGACCAAAATGTGACGTGCTGCGTCTAGTATTTTTTAATTGTCTCCGTAATTTTAAGATATTTTTTTAATGGAATTCATATATAAGTGATCCCCATTAAATTTCCTATCGATTGATATATTGCATCGTGTGATTAATCAAAAATTTTAGTGAAAAAATCTATTAAAAAAAAACAAGCTTACTTCCCATATTTAAGAACAACAAAATAATATACAAATATTACGATCACGTGACTTCGAGCATTTTTTTGAACTTTTTTCCTAATTAAGATAGCGCGATGAAACCACCGCTAATCTAATGAAAGTAGGTTTACTTATTTATCTCAATTAGATCGAGATCATAAGATTGAAATAGTAAAAATATTTATAAGTTAAAATTTATTTTTCTTTTATTATATTACTTTGCGACTTGTTATGTGACTTTTGTTATCATAAATATACAGTTTATTTATTTCATTACTATATACTTGGATTTACAAAACATGTATTTGATATGTAATTTGTATAAAAAAATATTTATTCATTCGTATAACTGGACTGGAGATACGCCCTCACATTTTGCTGATCACTGGAGATACGCCCTAAAATGCTGCTGATCACTGGAGATACGCCCTTGAGTGAATTCCTGATCACTGGAGATACGCCCTTAAGTGAATTCCTGATCACTGGAGATACGCCCTAAGACGATTTCCTGATCAATGGAGATAAGGCCTTTTGACGCGACCAGGACGATATATATATATATATATATATATATATATATATATACACACACACACACACACACATATATATATATATATATATATCAGTGGCGGCGCTGAGGTTGTGCTAGTGGGGGTACTGCGTAAGAAGGAGATATGCAACATATATTGGGGGGTTCGGGGGGCCGTGCCCCCCGACCTGCGCCGCAGGCAATTTTTTTTCAGATTTAGACCTTTAAAAACTCATAATTTTTCCACCGAAAAAAAAAATTTTTTTCTTTTAGTGATACTAATGGATAATGGCCACAGTGGTCAATGCTTTTTAGCAAAGATAACCATGGTCAGCACCTCGGTTAGTAAGATTGAATTCATATAAAAGTTGACGCCATATGTAAGCACTGAACATGGGCCGGTGTAGAAAAGTGACACATTTTGCCAGTTTAAAATAGTAAAAACACGAGTAATATTTTTGAGGCACTTATTATGCAGTTAATATACTTAAATTAGGTTTTCAAATATGCGAAAAAAAAAAAAATAAAAATATTAAAAAAAAAAAAAAAAAAAAAAAAATATTTGTCCAAAGAAAATCTCAAAAAAATAAATAATAATAATAAATAATAATCAATGACATTCATTGCTCTAGTATGGCGTCGAAGCGCATTCAGGTGCATCCACATCCTACAAATTTTATTCTCAAAAATCAAGCGCCCCGTAATGAGCATCAACTTATGTGTGCCGGAATGAGCATAGTTCATATGTCATACACACACTAGATGCATAGGGGTGGGAGTAGAGCTGCAAGTAAATGCAGTACTCTCGCTCATCTCTATCTCGCATAGATATTTTAAGGGAAAGTAGGGGAAGCAGAAAAATGTGAGATTTTTTTCTCAAATAGCCATATAGTCGCAATGTTAAAGCCAAGAACTGCAAAGGTTTGCTGTACCTAGAAGCAAGTGAGGGATGGATGTAGAAAGTGGGAAGGATTTTAAACTGCTTATTTACGCGAGGCTGTAACTTATTGTAATATAGTCATAATAAAATAATAGTTTTTTTTTTTTTTTTATATATAATATTAAATTTTTGAAAAAATTTTCTTGAAATTTTTGGGGGTACTGCAGTTCTGCAGTACCACGCTATAGCCGCCACTGATATATATATATATATATAAATAGGCCTATATATATATATATATATATATATATATATATACCTATATATATATATTTAATTTTATTATTATTTTTAAAAGAGCACATTTTACAATTTGAAAGCAAGTGCTGCAAGTTTTACATATTTAATTGTCTTGTCCCTTCATCTTAGATCTATGTGGAAGTAGAGAGAGCTCGTCTGACCCATCGCCTTGCACAGCTAAGAGAGAAAGAGGGAGATGTAACAGCAGCTGCTGATATTATCCAAGAGCTGCAGGTTGAAACATATGGATCAATGGAAAAACGTGAAAAGGTGAAACAAAACACTAAATTTTGTATTTACAGGCAGCTCGAATTTATATTCAATGCACAATTAGTTTTAAGTTGCAATCTCAAGTATGAGTTTTTATTTGATGTTATACATTTTTTATGTCTTGATGTTAAATATAGGTAACTGTTCTAATATTTTACCTACAGTACTATACTTTGCTGCAATTAAATACTTTATAAGAGAGATTTGGCAGAAGCAAGTGAAGTATGTCAGGATAGGAAGTTGTGGAGGTCTATCACTGGGTCAGGATAAAACATCTGTGTTGTTGGCTTACCCTGAAAGGGATTATAGCGTCAAATATATCACTACTGTACTGTACTGTATTATATCATACAGTACATTATTATGCTAGTATCTCATACCAAATTAATACTTGATGCTATTTTAGTTATTTATTAAACACAATGTGTATACAACATTGATACAATACTTGATGCTATGTAAGAAATGAAAAGTTATTAACAGAAGTTTCTTTTGAGCACAGGTGGAGCTGATCTTGGAGCAGATGCGCCTTTGTCTGGCAAAGAAAGATTTTATTCGGACACAAATTATCTCCAAAAAGATTAACACAAAATTCTTTGAAGAAGAATCTACCCATGACCTTAAACTTAAATATTATGAGTAAGTTCTATTATTATATTGGCACCCTAGCAAAAAAAAAAAAAAAAAAAAAAAAAAAGAAAGAAAAGAAAAGAAAAGAAAAGAAGATCAAGAAGAAGAAGAAGTTTTAATAAGTTTGAAATTCACAGCATCAAAAGCCATCACATACTTACACGTAACTAAAATATAAAATTTAATGGAAAATAGTAGGAGAGAGATTGAATCATAGCTAAATGTTGTTGAACACTATATGTTATACACATTTTGTCCTATAAGCTCAGGATATTGCAGTGGTGAGTGGTAAGTAATTATGCAATAAGCTTTGGAATCATCAGCAATGGAGATGACAGCTTGTGCTGTTCACTCTACTGGTGTTGCAATGCAATAGGCTTGGGAGACATGCCACACACCAACGTTGTACAACCTTTTTGTAATATTGCTTGGACATTGGCACAGCTAATGTAAAAAAGATGTTGAAAGAACAAACTTTATTATTATTATTATTATATGAATTTATTGGCTTATAAAATTGGCACTGTGGATATAATGATATTTGGAAAAAAAAAATGATTATTTGTATTTGCAGACTGATGATTGAATTGGATGGTCATGAGGGTAGCTACCTTTCTGTGTGCCGACATTATCGTGCAGTCCTTGCCACACCATCAGTACTTGCAGAAGCTTCTCGTAGAGACGAAGCTCTTCAAAGTGCTGTACTGTTCTTGCTGCTGGCACCCTATGACAATGAGCAAGCTGATCTGACCCATCGTATGCTGGAGGACCCCTTGCTAGATCATGTGCAAGACTACAAGTGAGTACACATTAGTCAAATCATTTTGTGTGATTTAATTATTATTATTGTGTATGTCTAGTTAAATTTTAATAAAATAAAATCCTTAAAGGAATAGACCAGAGAAAAAACACAAAAGCATTTATATTACAAAACACTTGATGGGACTTACATAAATAGCTTTAGTTTGTCTCAAAACCCAACTATAGCTCCGTAACAGTGATCAGAAATTTTGACTTATGCAACCCGCACAACATTTTCATTTTAATTTTTGCATGTTTCTGACGTCACAAACATGAATAGTCACGCAAATTGCATACTTTACAGTATTTTTAAGTTCTCTTGGGGGGCTACATTAACATTCCAGTAAAAATTTTCATCAGTATTGAAGATCCCATTTCATGTTTATTCATTAAAAAGCACACGTTGTTTTATGTGGTCTATGGCTTTAATTTGCACGGTGACCCCCCAAAATTTTTATATATTTGAAATTGTCTCAAGCTAAAGTATCATTGTGCAAAATTTCAGATTTTTTTGACGAGAAAAGTTTGAGTCTAATGGCCGACGTCTTTCCCCTACTCCCTTAACGCAAAGCGAAATTCTCTAATTTTGATTGTTAATGGGAGAGGGATTCAAATTAATTCACTAGCCATTGCTAGGACGTTTTTTTATGGAAAGAGTTTAAAAGAACAGGATATTCTGTGCAAATACAAGTCACAATACATACCAAATATCAACGTATGATCCAAAATCTCAATCTGGATAGACGCATTTTGTTCATATCTGCCCCGAATATTGTAAATGAGTATATTAAAAATGATATAAACATTGCGGGTCTCAGGCACTCTACAGCAGCCCACGGCAGTATAGTATGCTCACACATACCAAGCATCACCGCTGGACACGTGTGGTTCAAACTATATCTCTCATTATCACATGGCATAATAGTATGAACCACACATATCCAGGGGCAAATCCAGGGGGGGGGGCGTTGGGGGCGACCGCCCCCCCCCCCCCCCAAATGGCCCACGTGGGTGGAAAGAATGAGCCAAAATTGAAAAAAATTTAGTCCATAAAAAAACAAACAAAAAAAAATTGCCCCTTCGGCGCAACTTTTATTGCTGCCTTAAAGCTCGTGGATGAAGCGTTTGAATCCTGAATATAACACAAAATAATTTGTCTAACATCCCCCATGATACAATAAAGATAGATATGCTCGACCGATGACGAGTTTGCGCACGCTCTGCGCTGTCCTCTGAGTGACGTCACTCAGAGGACAAATACATAGCAAGGGTCCCCCTATACCCTGATGGAGCATTACTTCCATATAGTTCTGATTAAACTTCAGAAAATTGATGCCCTGTTCCACAAAAACGATCTCGATTTATTAGGAACTGCTATCTTCGATTAAAGATATTTTCTTTTGATTTCCCGCAATTTAGGGTTAAAATGCAAAACACTCTCCGATTATTTCTTACAGGTGCTAGGAATCAATGCGCAAAAAGTCTAGCAAGCGTTTGCGCAACTCCGGTGCGCCTGAAAGTTGACAAACGGCAATCATGCGCAGAACGAGAGCGAGGTGAGAAACTCGTCTCTGCGCAGGTAGCTATTAAAAAGTAATTTTGCGTACACTCTCGATCACCTCTTGATGATTTTGCGAATACACTCTGATCTGCGCTTGAGCACCCCCTGACATCCCCTATAGTTGTCATATGATCAGGGTAGTATGTCAGAGGTATAGTTCTGTTAATACTTGGACAACCATGAAATATTTTGCTCGCGATAAGAACTAAGATACTTTTTTGCAAATTTTATAATTTTATCTCAAATATTAAATATTTTTACATCCAAATGTAAGTTATGTTTTACATTTCTTATAATATTAATAGCTTTAAAAGTGCAAAACAATTTTTAATGTTTATGAGTTGAATGTTTAGATGTATGTTGTACACGCATTGTGTTTAATAAATAATAAAAAAACAAAAATAGTACATAATATAAATTGAAAGAAAAGGATAGGAGAAAACCAGCAAGGGCCTTACCTGTAGAGGAAACCGATTCCAAACAATACAGACTCCACCACTGCCTATCTCAACACCATCAAGAAAGCATTTATTAATAGAGGTTACCCACAATCACTAGTCCACAAACTTAAATTTTAACTTAAATTAAAAGAGCTGCACACAACACCAACCCGAAACCCAAACCCCCTCCCTCTCTCCCTTTTGTCACAACCTACATCCCAGGGGTGGATAGAGAAGCCAGGCTAATGTTATCAATGGCACACCCCATCCTTGCTTCCGCAGCAGAGACGTCCCAACTTTTACCCAAAATTCCCACTGTTGCCCTCCGTGAAGCACCAAACATCCAAGCACTCTTATCCCATACAGATCCCACACCAAAACCAAAACCTCCCCGCAGTGGCTCATTTCCATGTAAACACAGCCAAACGACAACAAAACGAGGAAGACAGTGTGACACTTGCAACATTCACCCTCCATGCACGACATTCACCAGTCCATCCACCAACATCACTTACCCCATACGAGGCCATAACACCTGCACAACAGAAAACGTTATCTATATGCTAGAATGCAAGTGCCCCATCACCAACCCACTCACAGGTCGCGAGGAAAAATGCTCTGCATTTTATATTGGTTTAACTAGCCAGACGTTGAGGGGACGCATGAATGGTCATAGACAGTCAGTCAGTGACAGGGAAAACAACATGATTGACAAGCCTGTGGCTGAATATGCGGCCTCTCATAACAAGAAATTCAACGAATGCTTCACAGTAAAAATCATAAAACACATTCCGGGCCCAGCTAACAATGCAGTATTACGACAATGGGAATTAGCGTATCAGTACATTTTGCAATCCAGGAAGGCAGCAGGTCGACCTGGGCTAAATTTACGTTAACACACATTTAATCATCCCCTCCTATCCCCCTCCATATTCCTTATTTCACTTTCCCGACTCCCTTATTCTTCTGTTCCCTCTCTTTACTCCTCTGTTCCCTCCCTCCCTTATTATTATCCTTGCTCATCATATCCTACCAAACTTCCCCCACCCTCACCACATCTCACAAAGTAACACCAGCAGAGCCATCATTCATAGTTTCTCTCTGAGTCTGTAAGGACTGATGAAGGCATAACACGCTCCATATCTCTCTTGGAGTCGATTGCCGAAATATTTCCAATGTGTTAGTTATTTTATTTTATTTTATATCTATGCTAGCAAGATTTTCACCGAACTATGGGACTCTCTTCACTATGTTAAGGCCCTTGCTGGTTTTCTCCTATCCTTTTCTTTCAATTTATCATACCTAACCGCGATGGCTTATTTTCCTTAATATACGTACATAATATAAATATTATTAATAATTTATTTACATTTTGCAATTTTTTTTTCAATTTTTTTTTTTTTTTTTCAATCAAATAACATTAATTAATTTTGCAAAGAGATCAGAAAATATTTCAGAAATTAGTTTGTCTAACTTTTACTTTTCTTTTTTTTTGCTCATAAAAAAAAAAAAGGAAAAATCTACCAAATATTTTTTTTTTACAATTATAGAATATTTTTTATAAGGATACTATTTTTGCATTTTTTTAAAAAGGGGCTGGCGGAATAAAATTTTACGTCTGCGGCGCGCTACCCCCCCCCCCACAGTCCTTTATGGTTACTTTCCTAGGAGATTGCCCCCCCCCCCCTCCCCCCAACGAAATTCCTGGATCCGCCCCCTGCACGTATCCAGCGGTGATGCTTGGTATGTGTGAGCATACTATACTGCTGTGGGCTGTTGAAGAGTGCCTGAGACCCCACAATGTTTGTTGTTTTTTAATTTATTGATTTACAATATTCAAAGCGGGTACAGACGAAACGCGTCCAGTCAGATTGAGATATTGGACTGTGTTTTGATATTGGGTATGTATTGTGAATTGTGACTTGTATTTGCACAGAATATCCCATCCTTTTAAATTCTTTTCATAAAAAACATCCTAGCAATAGCTAGTGAATTAATTTGAATCCCTCTCCCATTAACTATCAAAATGAGAGAATTTTGTTAATTTTCAAAACACAGTGCTCTAATTTCTCTCCCCCTATTTCTATCCTATTATTTTAGTATTTTTAAAGACATAGACAACATGAAAACATTTTAGCATTTTTATCACAAAACACTTGATGGGACTTATATAATAAATAACATTAATTGGTCTCAAAACCCAACTGTAGCGTCATAGTAGTGATCAGAAAATTTCAATTTATGCAACCCTCACAACATTTTCATACGAGTTTTTGCCTGTTTCTGACGTCGTAAACAGAAATATTCACACAAATTGCCTACTTTACAGTTTTTTCACATTTTCTTGTGGGGCCATAATATCATTCTGGTATCATTGTGTTTTAGAACGTGTTTTTTCATGTTTTCTAGATGCCTTTAACCACAGTTTTTTTTGTTTTTTGTTTTTTAATTTTTTTTTTTACATATATTTACAACTACCGGTACTAAATATTAATGTCATTAGTATTGTACTTAATCTCAAAGTTTCGTGTTTACAGGCGTCTACTCAAGCTGTTCACAGACACTCAGCTAATCAAGTGGTCAGGTTTGTGTGAAAGCTATGAAGCAGGATTGAGAGGCGGGCAGCCAGGAGCTGCTCCCGTTCATATCTTTGACAAAAATTCTGAGAAGGGAGAGGCTAGATGGGGTGACCTTCGCAGTCGTGTGGTTGAGCATGTAAGTATTTGAGCTTTATTCACACTTTACATGCGACTAATAAAATGTACTTGTGTTTGTAGAACATAAGAGTAATGGCTAAATACTACACGCGTATCTCACTGGCACGTATGGCTCAACTATTGGATCTACCTCAACAGGTATGTTCACTAAATTCTTCTGATATTTAATGGACTGTACCTCACTCTTACATCCCTTTCAAAATCCTTGGCTCATTTTTTTTTCTTTTTCATTATAGACATATTTTGTATTTGATTAAGACTTCTTAAATTAAATGAAGTCTCCATTTAAATGCATTATATTCATTGAAGACTGTGATGGTTGTCTTGAACAATGAATTGTACAATTGGAACCCTTTATTTGTCTTCGACTGTACAAAACTTAACTATGACTCATCCCTTGAAAATTAAGTATAAATCATATGGCATATAAATTTAACGCCCTGGGAGAAACTGACAATTATATGAATTTGCAAATTTCATGCGAGTTCTCATGTTGAAAAATTACGGAAATTGAAAGACCGAGCTTTGCTAATATTAACATATTAACCCTTTCACATAAGCAATTATTGATGGCTGCAGGTGTGCTAATGTAATCATCAAACACAACTGTTCATATGCATCCATTGCGAGCAGTCATTTTCACGGATAGCTACAGATAGAAAGCTGGGAGTTGCTAGCTCTGACCATCAGCACCTGTCAGTATCCAAGATAGTATAATAAAGATAGGCTCACCAGGCTGTTTGACATCACGTGAATCATTTTGCCTGTATAGTTAACATTATTGTTAACTGACATGCGACTTCACAGCAGCTGATAAGCCCCCCCCCCCCCCACTCAGTATCCAAAGATGTCTGTCAGTTTTAAGACCAAATGTTATTTAAGGGTCCAATTTTTAACATTGCTGAATCTTTGTTTGTTATTATTTTATTTATTAAACACCAAGGTGTACTTATACATATATAGGTCTACATTTTTGCATATTGACTTAATGATAGGGTCCGAGATGGACACTGAAGTAAGTGGTACCTAGTACATAGGCCACTACATAACACACATACACATTTATCATTACACTCGTGATATTCTTTAATCTGACAGATTACATGGTGGAAACCATGCACCGCATAACGGCCTTAACGGGTAATAACATGCCTGTCTGTACAGTTTGGGCCTTTCCACCCATTAATATTAAATGCAGGGGTATTTTGATCATAAACTTATCAATAAAACTTATCTTATTTATTTATTATAGGTCTTATTTATTTATTATAGAAGGCCAGGCTGATATCTTCAGTTTTACTTACTGTTAGTCTATCCTTAACAAATTTAATGTAATTATCTGTTTTTAACAATTTAAATTTCACTTGTAGTTCCATTACAAATAACTCCTCCCCTGCTAGCTCATAAACCAGCCTTGACGACGTAAATTTTGACAAGCAAAGTACCCGTTTTAAGTACCGAGACTTAACAGATTCTAGATTTTTGAAGTCTGTTATAGACATGAATGACCAGAAAATTTCAATGCCGTACGAAGCAACTGGAGAGATTTTCAGGTGAAACAGTTTAATAGTATGTTTATCCGTGGTTTAATAGCTGTTTCCAAAGATAACGAATTTAGATTTGAAATAGCGAATGAAGATGACAGTGCATTTCGACAGCGTTCTTTGACATGTTTAGAGAAAGATTTCCCCGTCTGTTGCATAATAACCCCCAGATAATTAAAAGAATTTACAAACTCTATCTTTTCTCCATTACAAGTTATTACATCTGACTTTGCTAAAGGGCCACCTCTCCTGAATTTTACAATTTTTGTTTTCTTAGCATTAATTTTTAATCCGTTCAGATTAGCCCATTCAATAAGTTTGTCTAGAATTTTTTGAAGTTTTAAAATATTATTACAAATAATAGCGATGTCATCTGCATAGATGCTGATAAAGATATCAGGATCATTACAGATGAGGTCAACTAAGATATCCAAGATGTCATGTGTTAGGAGGTTATACAAGAGGGGGCTACTCGGACCACCTTGTTATTAAGATTGGGTCAGATAAAACTAAGCCATCATTGATTATCACAAAATTGACTTCAAGCAACATGGCAATAGAAATTAATAATTCTTTAGGCAGCTTTCTAGTATTGATGAGCTTATGCATTAACAATTTTCTATCCACCATGTCAAATGCTTTCAAGAAATCAATAAAAATTACATAAGTATGGCCTGCTGGAACTGAGACTGCTTTTAAAATATGATCATGTAAGTATCTAACAGCTTGAATTGTGGATTTCTCAGGCATAAACCCAAACTGTACATCAGGGATTAAATTACGAGTTAAATTTTTCTATCCTTTTCTTTATCATTGATCCTAACCGCGATGGTTTTTTCCTTAAATTGATTTATTACATGCAAGCTTATCAAACATTTTTAACATAATAAGACAATTAGCAATACCCCTGTATGAATTTGTGTCCAAAATATTACCTTTGCCTTTGTATAATACAGATATCAGCGGTGTTTTCCATTCTACAGGTAGTTTTCTATTTTTAATACAAAGATTAAACAAGTCTGCAATATATGATGAACTACATTGCATGCTAAACGCTGCAATGTGTTCTTTAGTGATACAATCTGGACCAGGAGACTTATTGTTTTTCATCTTCCTAAGAGTCAGATCCACATCTACATTATTAATAAAATCATATAATGAATTACAAGATATATAGTTTGCATCAACAAATTCACACAAATTAAGGGATTGGGAATTCAAAAAATTGTTATTATTGAGAATTGATTTGAAATGTGTTTCCCATTTATCCATTGGAATTGGATATTGCAATTTTTTAACCCTGTCCTTCTTTAAATAGGTATACGGAGTATTTTCTGCAGCGATGACTAATTTCCTCTCTATTTCTTCTCTATATAACTAAATTTTTGTTTGAATCAAATTCTTACATTCCTTTTTAACAATAGCAAAGTGCTTTAAAAGGTCTTGGTCTCTAAATTTAATTTGCTTTAGTTTGTGTAAAATATACAAGGAGTATTTTTTCAGTTGATATAACTCATGATTGAACCATGGTTTTGACTTTCTACTATATAATTTTTTAGGGACCGCTGAGTATACAATAATTGATTGCAATAATTTATGGATTCCATCGATATTTTGATCTTCAAATAGTTTATTTAACAATATAAAATTTTGTTCATACATAATATTTAATCTCTGAAGATCTAAGATGTTTGAAAGTTTGAATCTTTGTTTATCCATCAACCAACTTCATATTTACAATCCATGTAAATAATACTTAAAAGAAAGTCAGGGCTGTAAGCTGCAACCTCTAGTTAAACCTTAGTTATCTTTTTTTAATTGTTGCAACAATCAAAATAACAACTTAACTACGGTTTAACTAGTTAGTTAGCGTCGCAGCTTACGGGGGAGGGAATTATGTTTTCTTTTGCCATAGCTACTCGGACAAGTATTGTAGTTTATTATATTCAGAAATAATAATTATAATAATAGTACAGGTAAATGTCCCTTGACTGCATGAGAGAGAGAGAGAGAGAGAGAGAGAGAGAGAGAGAGAGAGAGAGAGAGAGAGAGAGAGAGAGAGAGAGAGAGAGAGAGAGAGAGAGAGATAGAGAGAGAGAGAGAGAGAGAGAGAAGAAAGAGTAGCAATTTGTACGCGACTCTTACTTTTGCATTGTATGCATTGCACTGGTAAAACAAAGTCTTAAGTTAAAATCTTTTACTTGTAAGTAGTATAATGAGTAATGTCTAAGTTTTACATTGCATTGATTGCAGGAAACTGAAAAATTCCTCTCCAACTTGGTAGAGAATGGTACAGTCCGTGCCAAAACTGATCGTCCCTCAGGAGTGGTTAGCTTTGCACGTAGTCAGGATCCAGAGAGCGTACTCAACAACTGGTCAACTCAACTCAATGAGTTGATGGCACTTGTCAACAAAACAACACATCTTATCAATCGTGAGGAAATGGTGCACAAGCATTTACTTGGAGTGGCCGCGGGTGTACCTACTAAACATGCAGAGTATGACATGGCAGAGTGATTTGTGATACCTCGATTCTTTTTGTATTCAAACAAAAACTCTCCCTGTTTCTTGGCTTTATGAACAAGCTGTGAGAGTCTTACATAAAAGCATTTGTCTATTTTTTATTGATTACTAGGTGTCTGCCTCTGTTACAGTAATTATATAATAATAATACAAAATAATCTTGATAACAGTTAATGATTTTTCATAAATTTCAATTTTGTTTTACGTGTGTTTAGTGTTAATACAATACTTTTTTTTTTCAAGAATTTAAATTAATTTAAGCAATAGAAAATTAGCTGCGCATCTATTTTTAAGGATATGAAATTTAGTATAAATATGATTTATTTCTATTAAAATTATATAATATTAAACTATAAATAAAAATCCATCCCTTGTAGTCTTGAGCGTTATTTTTTATCCTTCATTCCTATTCCTATCTTCTTCTTCTTCTTTTTTTTTTTTAATATTTCTAGAAGCTTTAACTCTAAATACATATTAGTATATAAATATACTATAATACATATATATAAATCTAAATACATATAAGCTGTTATATTATTATCATAAAAGTTTGCCCTTGGGTATATAAGTGAGCAGAATCGGAGCTGTATAGCTTTGTTCGTTAAAAGTAATTTTTCATCTGTCTATGGGTGAACTTTTTCTGATCGTGGGATCAATCAAACCCATCATAATATATGTAATATATGAATGATATATTCTTGGTGGTATCAGATTAACATGACCTAACCAACTGCATTTCCCTGATGCCCATATTTGGAGAAAACGCTGTAATGAGGTTTTTCTGCGACCAGCTGTGTGTACTTTCTTTTTTTTTTCCCCCCGTCTCCTTGTGATGATATTTTATTATGCTATATGGCATGGCTAATCCAAAGTTATTAAAAGTGAGGTAATAAATAAAGCAGATCCTGGGTGCATGGATGAAAATTCTAAGCCAACCTAAACAGAACAGAAGATCAAGATTAAATAACAACTTATTATATTTTTGCGACAATCGACGAATCATGGAAAAGTGAGTTAAACCGCCACCTGCAACCAATAGGGGGATTTCAATCATGTTAAAGTCGAGTCAACGCCATAAGTGAAAGTGAGTGCTAATATATAACATGTCCGGACCAGTAAAATGACTCATTTTGCAAGTTTAAAAATACTTTGCAAATTTTTAATTAACAGGTTGAATTAGTTATTCAAGTATGATGCAAGAAAAATATAATCATAAAAAAAAAGAAGCTATAGCTAAGAAAATAGCCAAAAACTACGTTTGTCCTATACTGAGCCAAGGAGATGTCCCATGTAATTAATGAGAGCAATGTGCAATGTTATTCATAAAAATCATAAATTCATAATTTCATAAGAAGAGCCTGAGAGTGAGAAGAGCATCACAGTAGATGTGAAGAGCATCGAAAAGCAATTCAAAGCAAAGCGCGCACTCAAAATGACGCCTTGCGCACCATGATATGATGCGCACACAAGTAGGAAGGGGGCGTGTCTGCCCTGCTGTTACCTGGTGGTTGTTGCTGTTGAGAGGACGAAAACACCAAAGGATGTCTGTGTATTTAGCCGCAATAATTGGTGGATATATAGTGTCATCAGCAGTCCTGTTTAGATATCCAACTCTGTTACACAAAAAGAAGAATGTTAAATTTGTATGCCGCCACATAAGCCATCGCGGAGGTGGGTATAATGCAGGGATAGAAGTGGTCAAGATCTTATGACCTTATGAGGGGACAGGGGACCTGTAAAATTGAATTGTAACAAGCAGAAGGGGGTCCAAGGGGGGCGTAGCCCCCCTTGCGGGGGGTCAAGGGGGCGGAGCCCCTTGCGAGGGTCAAGGGAGCAGAGCTCTCTGCGGGGGTTAAGGGGGCAGGGCCCCCTTACCGCCGGAGGCGCGATTTTTTTTAAAAGAGCAATGTTTTTAGCTTGTTTTACAAACCAAATTTGATAGCATTAAAAAAAAAAGTACAACATATTTTTATATTTTTGCGTATCTGTATCAGAAATAAACATGTATAATTTTTGAATGCTCAGGTTTGCATATCTCATGTACTTCCAGAATATTTATAATAAAAATAAAATAAAAACATTTTCTGAAGTCATTTTTTCTTCTTATTGAAAGATTTTTTTTTTTACGCGTTTACTAAAATTGGAATGGAATGAAAAGCATAAGAAACCGATATTTTTGCTAAAAAAATTTTTTTAGCACAGGCCAACTGTAATGTGTCCTAAAAGTTATAATTTTTGTTAATTGTCTTTACCTTTCATAACAATGATAGAAAATTTTAAGTTGAATGTCAAGTGTAAATTCACTTTTTTAAATTCGCAAAATTGCACTCTGTGTGGAAATTTTTTGCAACTTTGTTGCTAATAATCAGATTTTGATCCGGCTTAAAAAAAAAAAAAAAAAAAAAAAATGCACAGCACTAAAAGAAACGCTTTCTGAAAGAATTTTAAAAAATGAAGGTATCCACGG
This sequence comes from Ecdyonurus torrentis, assembly GCA_949318235.1. NCBI lineage: Eukaryota > Metazoa > Arthropoda > Insecta > Ephemeroptera > Heptageniidae > Ecdyonurus > Ecdyonurus torrentis. The sequence goes on along the minus strand of OX439128.1, from coordinate 10,403,405 downwards.
ATATATTACGTAAATTTTCTTTCTTTGGTGAGAAAGGTATAAAGAATAAAATAAGTTGCTGTTTGCTAAAATAAATGTTGCATAAACATCAGTTTCTTATGCTCTTAGCATTTAATTCCAATTTTAATAAACGCATAAAAAAAAAAAAAAAAAAAAAAGCGACTTTTCAGAAAAAAAAGTTATTTTATATTTTTAGTATAAATAAAATATACTGTCAGATTTACAGATATACAAAACCGTCCAAGTATTATAATATTATCCATGGTTATTTCTGATACGAGATTTGTCTAGTATAAGGTATCGATATTCAGAAAGTTTATTGTGTTATTATATGTATATTATGTTTTGGTTCTAAAGAGATTAATAGAAAATAAAATGAAAATAAGTTTTTGGTGATTTAAATAATTGATTGTGTAAAATAAAAAATCGCTTTTTGTTATAGCTCCTACACATTTAAATATTTGAACCATGAAATTATAACAAATTTGATAACAGACACAATTTAACAGGCATTTAAATTAATACTAGCTGTAGTTGAACATTAATATTTCATCTAAGAGATATATTGCTGCATTTTTCCTTTTTATTTTTTTATTCTACTCTTACAGTACGTACCCAAAGAAAATGAAAAACTTGCACAACAATGGGGGTAAATTCCAATATTTCAATGCATTCTTTGCCACCCACCGCACCCGCTCTACATCTTGGCCTGTATAATCTACAGTATATGGTAACGTTGCATATTTACGATTTTTCCATAAGCGTAATTGGTACAGCGTAATTTATATTGCAAGATGTAGATTTCAATTCGGTACATGCATTAGATACATTGCTAAAATTGTATGATAACAATTAAAAACAAACTGAAAAACACACTCAATATATGATATTTTATTTCCGTAGATAATGTGTTTTTATTACAAGTTTTTCGTATTTAAAAATATTTATAAGGCAGCAAAAACTAAAAACAGAACTCTCTCTCTCTCTCTCTCTCTCTCTCTCTCTCTCTCTCTCTCTCTCTCTCTTTTTTTTTTTTTTTTTTTTTTTTTTTTTTTGCAATAGAAATTTAAAAGTCAATTTCTTGTAAAAACAATATATTTTTATAATTGCAATCAACTAAATGAAGAGGGACCTAGTCCCCGCTGACTTTCTTTTGGGGGGACTAAGTCCCCGAAGTCCCCCCTCACTTCTACCCCTGGTATAATGTCTGACTCGTCAAACTCTGTGTTGGTTTGTTTTGATCATGATCTCGTTATATAAACTTTTTTTTTTAATTGCAGGGGCGGGCGAGCATTATGAAAATACAATGGCAGCTTTTCAAAGGCAAGTTCATATTACTGAATTATTTGCATATTATATGTGCTGTCTGCTGTGTTCACACGTGAGCTTATATTTTTATATCATACTGCATAATTGGAATTGGATCAAAATAACATGCATGCATTTTATGGAGCTCACGTACATAAACAATTCCAATTAAAGCTCAATGTGAACATGGCATTATGTATGGTGCACTCAAACCGTTAGTTTTTAATTAAAAATTTAAATTATTATGTTATTATGTACACCTATGTCATGACCTATGTAATGTGTATCTCTTACCATTAAATTATTTTGCCTTTATATAAATATGATATCATATATATATATATATATCGATGTTCTCGCGTCAAGATGAAGCTACTACACTTTACAAATTTCCGAAGAATGAACGATCTACACTTTACAAAGTCACGGCTACCTGAAGCTTCTGCTATGTAAAACAGGTAGGTGAAGCTCCAGGTAGACGCAAATTTGTAAAGTGTATATCGTTCATTCTTCGGAAATTTGTAAAGTGTAGTAGCTTCATCTTGACGCGAGAACATCGATATTATATATATATATATATATATTATGTGTTATGTACGTGTTATATATCATACATATTAAATGACGACAAGATGAAATATATATACAGGGTGTCTATAAAGTCCTTGAGGGTGTTTAGGCGTTAATAAAAGACATAAGACTTAACATAAAATAAACTTTTTATACATCAAATTAAAGCTTAGATTTTTACAATTTTGAAGAGATAAACGGTTTTAAAATCAAATAATTATTAACTTTTTTATAGGAAAAAAAGCAAAAAGTTAGGTTTTGTCAAAAAAATTTTTTGCTTTTTTACGTTTTTTTTTTTTTTTTTTTTTTTTTTTTTTGAAACCTTGCAATATGGTATCTTTACGTGGGCATGGTTTGTTGCACGACAGACTTCCAGATGAACCCCTAGCTTGCGCCACACATTATGGAGCATTTTCGGTGTGATGGACTGGATGGCGGCGGTGATATCCTCTGCTTCAGCTTTAGCACGTAGCACGTCAGTCACTGGTGTTTTTGAAATCGTAATCCTTGAGGTATCCCCTTAGGAATAAAATCTGAGGGAAGGGGGGGGGGGGGGGCTGAGGTTAGGTGATATTGCGGCCTATGCCATAGGTCCATCTCGAAAAAGCCAGTTTGCTGGAATAGTGGGGTCATGATCTCATCTTCGAACAAAAACAGTGATCCACCACATTGGGCACATAATGTCAGACACGCTGAATAAAAAAATTCCAGGTAGATGGCTTTGTCGAGATGGACCTATGGCATGGGCCGCAATATCACCTAACCTCAGCCCCCCCCCCCTTTCCTCAGATTTTTTTCCTCTGGGGCTACGTCAAGGATTACGATTTCAAAAACACCAGTGACAGACGTGCTACGTGCTAAAGCAGAGGATATCACCGCCGCCATCCAGTCCATCACACCGAAAATGCTCCAGTCCATAATGTGTGGCGCAAGCTAGGGGTTCATCTGGAAGTCTGTCGAGCAACAAACCATGCCCACGTACAGATACCATATTGCAAGGTTTCAAACAAAAAAAAAAAAAAAAAAAAAAAAAAAAAAAATCGTAAAACAGCATTTTTTTTTTTTTTTTTTTTTTTGACAAAACCTAACTTTTTGCTTTTTCTCCTGTAAAAGAGTTATCCTAATAATTATTTGATTTTAAAACCGTTTAGTTTTCCGAAATTGTAAAAATCTAAGCTTTAATTTGATGTATAAAAAGTTTATTTTATGTTAAGCCTTATGTCTTTTATTAACGCCTAAACACCCTCAAGGACTTTATAGACACCCTGTATATATATATATATATATATATATATATCAGGGCTTAAAGTAAGCCGGAACGCACCGGTACGCCGTACCGGTAAGAATTTGTCTGCCGGAACGCAGTTCCGGTAAGAAAAATTTGAGGTAAAACAAATATATTCAAATTTATTTGAGTTTTCGTGAATTATTTAGTTCAGTTTTTTTTTTTTTTTTTTTTTTTTTTTTTTCATACATCTACTGAACCCATTGCGAGATGACATATGAAATATCACCAGAATCAAACTTATATTTCCATTGGTTTTCTATAAATTGGCTTTTTTATATAATCAATTTATTTTATAATATTTTAAAATTAAAAGTGATGTTTTTTTGCTGAATGTATAGATTAATTATCAAAAAAGTAATCTATAAATTCTATGAGCACCTGCAATCTTAAAAAATAAATAGGATAAAATGTTTCTCAAATTTCACTCATAAGTCAGCATATTTTCATCAAATAATCAATCAAAATGATATGGCATTGCACACTCATAATTTTAATATTAACCATTAACCTTTGAAAATATAAAAAAAATCTTGTCTTTTGTTTTCCTAAATTAAATTTGAAAAAAAAAAGTTGTTTCAAAATAAAAATGTATATACAATTTTTTTCATGCATTAAAAATCAAAATAATTTAAAAATTAAATTAATTACAAGTAGAGACCGGATTTTCAGGTGAAAATTTTGATAAAAAAATGTCTTGCAAAGGTGATTTTTTAGCACAAAAAAGGATAAAAAAAAAGGTGAAAAAAGGTGATAAACCTGAAAAAAGGTGATAAATTCAGAAAAAAAGTGATAAAATTAAAAAAAAAAAGGAAATAAAATAAAAAAATGCCTTTTTTTTTTTTTTTTTTTTTTTTTTAGTGTATGCTATACTGCCTATAGGTATTTTGTGGTATTACAAGTACAACCTACAACAACAACAACAAATTATGATTTAAAAATAAATTTAAAAAAATGTTACTATAGATGACATACAATAGTGTTGCTCCTAAAATGACGATTGCCTTTGGTTATTCAAATGGGATGCGCATTTTTTGGTGTAACAGAACAGGGTTTACGAACAGCATTATTGAATCTCTGTTTTAAAAAATTGCAGTAAAGAAATCATTTTTTAATAAACGTTTTGTAAATTCTTAAAAAAAAAAAAAAAGAAAATCCTCATTTAGGTGGAAAAATTTGATGAAAATTAGATGAAAAGGTGAAAAAAAGTGAAAACCTAAAAAAAGGTGAGAAAAAAAGAGTTGATCTCAAACGGCTCGAAAGTTGCTAGTTCGTGGACATTCTTATAAAAAAGGAACATATATTATTCATAGCAACAAAAAGGTGATCACCTGAAAATCTGGTCTCTAATTATAAGCAATTTTATTTTAATTTTTTAAACCTAGCGAAAAAAATTTAACTTAAAATGAAGCAAAAAATAAGAATGCCACGCCCCTTTTTCAAAATTTGTTCGCCTGCGCCGGGCAACTGGGGGGCTGCGCCCCCCAGACCCCCCGATGGGATGTGGAATCATCTCACTATTGCGTTCCGGTAAGACTTCAGATCTACTTTAAGCCCTGATATATATATATACACACACACACACACACATATACACACACACACACACATACACACACACACACACACACACACATATTGCATAAAATTCTGAGTTCAGAAATGTTCATTTTCTGGCTTTCGATTTTTCTATTTTGACTACATAACTATATAGTTCTGGTCAAAATTCAAAGACCAAAACTAGACATAAATGTTTACACCGGGTTTTGCTTTTTGCAAAATGCTCAAAACTATATAGTATTGTTCAAAATTTCGTGACCAAAAGCCGAAATTTAATATACTGGCATTCCGGGTTTTTGTCAAAAGCGACGAACCACAAGCCGAAATGAGCAAAAATACCTAGTTTGGGTCAATTTCAGTTTTTGATGCTAACATATATAATATATATAATATATATATATATATATATATATATATATATATATATATATATATATATATATATATATATATATAAATATATATATATATATATATATATATATATATATAGGGCCGGCTTGGCATAAGACCTTAGTCCGGGATCCCGGACCGGGCCTTTGCTTTTGCGGGCCTTTTATTTTGGGGAAAAAAAGAGAAAGAGAGAAAAAAAAAAAGAAGAAAAGAAAAAAAAAAAAAAAAAAAAAAAAAGAAAAAAGGAAGGAAGAAAAAAAAAAAAAAAAAAGGAAGTGTAAAGTTGATTTGAAAAGATGTGCACATTTTTTATTTTTTATTTTTTTATTTTACTATTGTTTAAAAAAAAAGAAAGAAAGATCATCGTTGTTTCCTGAAATTGTCACTTTTAATTATAATGTATTTTTTAAACCTGTCGTATTTTTGTTTCTTCCCTTTACTTCTTGTATATTATTATATTTTTGAAAGCTTTTCAATTTAATATTAATTTTTTTTTAAACGATTTAAGCCCCACGCACGCTGAATTCAATGGCTCACATCAGCATTATTCCTTCTTTTTTTTTTTTATAATATGTGTACAATATTGCAGCTGCAATTTAAACTGGTTCGAGCTCCCAACCGGGCCAAAATCTTATGATACCCTTAAAAAATTTGTTAAACAAAAATGGAGCTGTGGTTTTGAGCTTTTAGCTCAAGAACGAGCCAGCTCCAGTTCAACCCATGAAAGGCTCGTGCAAATTTCTTTAGAATTTTAAAGTTCTTTTTTTTTTTTTTTAATTATTATTTTTTTAATTTATAATTGACGACTTTTGACTTTAAGGTACTACTTTAGGGTAGGAGTGTATTTTTTTTATTATGATTATAAACAGAGATTAGGCTGTTGTACCCAAAAATGAAATCCAAAAAATTCTATTTCAAAAACTCTCGTCACAACAGAGCGTCAAAGTGTCGTAAAATGCCACGCCCCCTAATGCTAATGAATATATATTTGAACCCCAATTTTGACCTATTTTGAATTTTTTTCTGGGGTTTAAAAAAATACTAGCTTGTTCTTCGTGTTGATTTTTAATGAAAAATGATTTTTCAGATTTTTCTAGAAATAATTTGCTGAGAAAAAAAAATTCGCAAATTGACCCATGTTAATTGAATAGGCAAACTTCTGTATTTTTTTCTCCGTAAAAATCTCGTAAAAATTGTTTTAAATCTCAAATTCATTAAAAGTTGATCTGTAGATCACGCTAGTATTTTTTATTGAGAAGTTGGTCAATTCAATTTTGCACACTGTGAGCTTGAAGTTTTGTATCTTATACATGCTAAAGGGGGCGTAGCCCAAAAAAACCCAACGACTTTGCCGCTAATTTGCGGAAAATTGATTTGAGCAAAAACTTTTTTTAGTATAGAAAATTGTTCCTTAGTTTATCATGAAGCTAAAAAAGGTAAAAAGATTATATTTACGACAAAAATGCTACCCTAAAGTAGTACCTTAATATTTATTTATTTATTAAACACATTGCGTGTACAACATACATCTAAACATTCAACTCATAAACATTACATATAATATCAAGATCAAATAACAGTATTATACATGTTGATCAGTGCCCTCGGCATAGTAGGCCATACTTAAATGTCTCCTAGAACATGTGAGGAGATGATACTGTTCACATGACATCCCACACAAGGAGCAGATACAATTATTATTACAAATATGATATTCTTTAGTGTTACAAATTTTGTGATGAAAACCGTGTGCCGCGTAGCGGGTGATAATATTACGATTCCTCTGATTTGAGTTTTTCCATGTATCATTTTTTACAGCTGGTGTATTATAAAATGATAGATTAATATCATCGGTTTTATTTTCTCTAATTTGAACAAACTTAATAAAATTTTCAGTTTCTGGCAAATTAAATTTTAATCTCAGCTCCCGTACATAAAACTCCTCTCCTGAAAGTTCATAAACTAGTCTAGATTTTGTATATTTTGAGAGGCACATTGCTCTCTTAAGAAAACGAGATTTTACAGACTCTAATAAGTTGAAGTCTGTGATGGTTAGATATGACCAGAAAATCTCTATTCCATAAGATGCTACAGGTGATATTTTCAGGTGAAAAAGTTTTATGGCCGTTTTCAGAGATAGCAAATGTACGTTTGATATGGTGAAGGATGCTGTGATGGCACTTTTGCTTCTATCTTTGACATGAGCTGCAAATGTCTTGCCTGATTGCTGTAAGGTAATACCTAGATATTTAAATGAGCTTACAAACTCCAATTTAGTTCCATTACAGTAGATATTTTCCGGAGGAGGGTTTGTTTTTGGGCGGCCACCACTTGCATATTTAAACTTCATTATTTTTGTTTTATTCGCATTTATTTTTAACCCATTTAGAGAGGCCCATTTAACTAATTTATCCAAAATTTTCTGTAATTTTTCTAAGTTTTTACATATAATAGCCAAATCATCAGCATAGATACTGAGAAAGATCTCAGGATCATCTGCTATTAAATTAACAATTTCCTCGATTATAGTTAGTATATCATAGGTTAAAAGGTTGTACAAAAGAGGACTACTCGGGCCCCCCTGCAAAACTCCATTGCTTTGCAAGATAGGGTCCGAGAGAAGTAAACCATCATTTACAGTTACAAAATTGACTTCCAGTAGCAGGGCCAGAGCAACAAGTATTTCTTTCGGAAGCTTTTTAGTTTCGATAAGTTTACTTAATAATAACTTTCTATCAACCAGGTCGAATGCTTTTAGAAAGTCAATGAATAGCACGAATGTACAACTTTTTGGTTCAGCTACATCTTTTAAAATCTGAGCATGCAAATATTTAACGGCTTGAATTGTTGATCTGCCTGGCATAAACCCAAACTGTATATCTGGGATAAGATCCTTAGTGCAATCAAAAACTCTCTTACAAATAACTTTATCAAACATTTTGAACATGATGTAACAGTTTGCAATTCCTCTATAGGAGTTAGTGGACAGAATATTACCTTTACCTTTATACAAAACTTTTAAACGAGACTGTTTCCAGACTTGAGGTAATTTCTTATTTTCAATACATAGATTAAAAAAGTTAGCTAAACAGTTGCCCGAAAGCAAACCCCAGACAGCAATATGTTCCTTTGAAATACAATCCGGGCCAGCTGCCTTATTATTTTTCATGGAGTTAATAACAGAATTTAATTCCAAGGTAGAGATAGGTTTAAAAATTATATCCGATGAATAATTATCTATTAAACTAATTAAATTCAATGAATCTTCTGATGAAAGATTCTTACAGTTTAATATCTCTTTAAAGTGATTCTCCCAATCATGAACAGGAATGGGACATTGGACATTTAGAATTTTGTCTTTTTTAAGATATGTATATGGAACGCTTTCCGCAATTGAAACTAAATTTTCTTCATATTTAATTTGAAATAGATCCCGTTTTACATTGAGTAATTTTATATATTCTTTTTTAACTAAATTGAAATGAGTAAGAAGTTGCTTATCTTTAAATCTACAAGCTCTTAATTTAAATAAAAGGTGTAACACGTATTTCCGGAGAAGAAAAGCTTCCTGATCAAACCACGGTTTTGCTTGCCGCTTAGAATATTTCTTAGGTAAAGCAGAGTTTAATATCAAATATTGAATTTGTTCATATATTTTATCAATTTCCCCTTTTATGAAGAGGTCATTTAAAAGTTTAAAATTATTTTGGATCAGGTACATTAGTTTTTCCAGATCTATTTTATTTGTTATATTAGATAATGGAGTTGTGTACCACTTATTTGATTGCACCTCGTGCAGGAATTTTACATTAAAAATTAGTGGTTGGTGTTTTCTCAGGTGAATACCAGCAAATCTAGGAAAGTAATGAGAGAGTAGTTTGAATTTTGAGGGATCTATGAATAATAAATCAATCGTGCTGGAACCGTTGTGACAGATATAGGTTTTGTCCATAGGATTATTACACAAAATAAAATTTATCTCTGACATGACATCAATAAGAGACTGACCCTTGTCCTTGTCATTGGCATCCATTCTACAATTAAAATCACCTGCCATTATAATTGGAGTGTTACTTTTAAAGCTTAATATCAATCATTATTTTTGTATACAATGAAAAGTTTTTTTTTTTTTTTTTTTTTTTTTTTTTTTGCTATAGGTTCGAGAGCTCATTTTTGAATATCTGCTCAAACATCAAGTTTTAACAAGTTGTAGCTCATTTTTCGGATTTAAGCTTGATTTCAAGCATAACTCGGGCTTAAAGGCAACCGTTCTAAAAAAAATCAAACTTTTCATAGCTCTAATTATAAACTTACATATTATACGTTCTTGCTGTTTTTTTTTTTTTTTTTTTTTTTTTTTTTTTTTTTTTTTTTTTTCACTTTTGCATTTGCATTTTTTTATCTTAATAATTTCTAACATAAACACATAAAAGTATTTCTTTAATGACGAAGTATCTTTTTCTTCTATTATTTATCCATTTTTGTTCTCTAAATTTTTAAAGCTTGCTAAGGAATAATTTTTAATTTCTCTGGAAGAGTGAAAAAATAAAAATTTAGTTCAGAAGTAGCCAAATATCCACGTGCCACGCCCCCTTTTTAAAAAAATTTCGTCTGCGGCGCAAACTGGGGGGCTAGCGCCCCCCAGACCCCCCATTGAGATGCGGGCCTTTTCTTTTTTCTCCCGGACCGGGCTTTTAGCTCCCAAGCCGGCCCTGTGTATATATATATATATATATATATATATATTTTTTTTTTTATTAATAAAAATAAAAGTACATACATAAGTCCCACCAAGACAATGAAGTCTTATCGGTGGGTGCTTAATCAACATAATATAAAAAATTGTTAGTAAGCATAAACCATATTACAACAGTACATAAAAACAAAATCAGCACATTTCATTTCTTTTTTTTTTTTTTTTTTTTATATATTTATATATTTATATATATGACCCAAATTAAGTTTATAATTAAACCTGAATAGTGTTGTTCGTAAACCCTGTTCTCTTGCACCAAAAAATGCACATTCCATTTGATTAACCATAGCTGATTGTCATTTTAGGAGCAGAGAACAGGATTTACGAACTACAAACAGCATTGTTCCCTGCTCCTAAAATGACGATCAGCTATGGTTAATCAAATGGAATGCGCATTATTTGGTGCAAGAGAACAGGGTTTACAAACAGCATTAATGTAAATATACAGGGTGTTTTTTTAAAAGCGTGCATTTTAAAACGCCAAATAAAATATGAAGAAATAAAATAAAATTAACTTTTCGTATATCATTTTATTTTTAAGAACAGGTTTAAAAATTTCTAACTCTTGGCTACAAATTGATACATAAAAAGTTTATTTTGTTTCTTCATATTTTATTTTGCGTTTTAAAATGCGCGCTTTTAAAAAAAACACCCCTCCCCCTCCTTCCGCCCATTTGGAGGCCCCTCAAAAGGCCCTAAAAATGGGCATACTCAGGGTGTTATGTCAACTTTTGTGGCCCAGAGGGTGTTCACAGATGAGGCCCTTTGAGTGCTAGTCAGACCCTTTTGTAAACATATACGCACTGTACGCACACATACTGGTATGGTAAGCTGCGGGGCTTACAGGAGCTGGGCTCTGGTAAAAAGTTCAGAACATTGCGCATATGAGAGCTCTGGAGCTATTTTGATTTCTTAGGCATTTAGCGCTCCGGTAAAATAATTTTTCTACTGCCCTGGCATATATGTGTATGATATATTTATTTGTGAACAATGTGTATATTTATGCATGCATTGTATACAATCATGCATCATGTATATTTGATAATATGGTCTAGACTTGATGCCAGTCAAAAGTGAAAACCTGAACTGTAGAAATAAGATTTCTCAATAACTTTTGTGTACCTCATTTATAGTGCTGTAGCTTTGGGAACTCAAATGCTAGAACTCGACTGTCATCTGACAAAAGATGGCCAAGCTGTTGTGTGCCATGACCATAACTTGCTGAGAGGTACAGGGGTGGATGCTGAAATATGTGATCTGAATCATGCTGAACTACCACTCCTGAAGGCAGAACTACCACTTGATTTTGATCCAGGTATAATTACTCTCACACCCCGTTTATTTATTATATGAGCATATCAATGATGGGGAGCAAAATAACGACCAATGAGCAAACGCCCAAGTTTAGGAATACGAAAAACAAAAGTCTCAGTATTTTTTTTTTTCTATAATAGTTAGAAGGCTAAAATTATTTTATTCAAAACGGCTGGTTTATTAGCTTTCTGGTACAGTACATTAAAAAAAAAATAACAATAATGCAAATTAACAAAGTTAATTAATAATGAGAAATATTTGAGTGCAAAATTTGGTTCTTTTTTACAACTATGAAGTACAACTCAATGTCAAAAGTTTAGTTAACATTGGATTGTAATGGATGTTCTATACAAAATACAACATTTTACAGCATATTCAATGATTTTTTTTTTTTTTTTTTTTTTTTTTTGCAACTTCAAAAAATTAGCAAAGTTATTTGCACGTTTCTAATTATACTTTTTTTGGCGTTTTGGCCTCAGTATTCACCATTAATGTGATTTTTTTTTGGCAAAAATAAATTATTTTTTATAATTTTTTAAAATTTTACAATTTATTTTAATACTTTAGAAAAAATGAGAAAAGTGAAGTCAATGCACAAGAGAAAAAAGAGGAGAAATCGTGTAAGCTACTAAAAAGTCATCTTGCTAATCTAATACGTAAAAAATTGTTGGTTCAAGGAAGTATAACAGCGTCAAATTATCCGTACTTCGGGGACATTTTGTTTGCGTAATTGTTTTATATTTTGCATAATTAAGGGATGCAGTGCCTTTTCTAACAGCAAGCAAGCAGGCAAAAATTTATTATGAGCCAGGTCGTCTTAGAGCACACATGTAGTTGAGGGCGCTCTGCAATATTGATGTATTTTTTCCTATGCAGGGGATGTGCAAGGAGTTGCCGGCATCTTCGGCACATCTCGGTAAACTTGATCTGCACGCGCCTAGTGCAACTGAGGAGGAGGGGGTGAAAAATATAGGCCTAAATCCATTACTTGACTTCTAATTGTCATATAGAATAATGAATGAAATGTGAATTTGAGGTCCTTTTTTTCCGAAACTATAAAATATATTATCAAAGTTTGCCCAAAATGAATATTAAATATTGTTTGCAATTTGACATAATTTTTATTATCTTTGCGGTTTCACTTTGCTATTCCCCCAATTATCCAATTGTCAAGCCTCTTCCTCCACATATAACCTGTGTGCTCATGTTACCATATATATTCATTTTCCACACATACTATTCTAACGCTCAAAATCCACAATCTTAAACATTGATTATTATAATATAAACTATTCATAACAATTAAAAGTTGACAAACTGATAGACCTATAATATTATTTAAATAAAAAATAAATTGTCATAATTGTTACAGACTTTTGTACTGTATATAATAACATTGGCTCGCTCTATTCCCCAACGTTACCACCCTCGTGTCTTTTGGTCTTGCCTTCAAACGCTGCCTGATGGCTTTCTTTGCTTCTAAGCAAGAGGGTGAGCGGGCGGTAATTTCTTTTATTGCACTTCGGCAATCTTCGCTAACAGGCACACATGTATTCATCTCCCAAATAACTGCATTTTTGTGTGAAAAGGAAAACTACCCTGGTAGAGACATCTGACGATTACCACACTAAATAAAAAAAAATGCATTTTGGCTATATAGAGAAATGTAATTAAATAGATATAATAAATATTTATTATCAACGAATTGAATACATATTTTTTTCTAGAAGTCTATTATAACAAGCACTATGGAATGTTGCAAAAAAATGTGCACTATTTAAGGTAGTTAGAATTTTATTACCTTCAGTACATTTTTCTAATGTTATCCTTATGGCAATAAAAAATCATAGTATCAACTAATAATACAGGCGCAAACATTGATATAAAAATTATGTTATCACATTTTGAGATCGAGAATCTTTGTGACTAATGAAAGTAGCAAAAACTTTTCAGAAACATATTATACAAACAAAATAATAAGCGATTTTCAAAACTAAACGAAATGCCACTGCTACCCCATAGGGAGTAGGGGACCAACGTTGTGGCCATTAGACTCAAATTTTTCTCGTAAAAATAAAAATCTGAAATTTTGCACAATGATACTACAGCTTGAGACAATTTCAAATATATAAAAATTTTAGGGGGTCACCGTGCAAATTAATTTTATACTATTTTTTGAAATTTAAAGCCCGTAAGGCCCAATGTTAATTTCAATAATTTTTTTTCTTTTTTTTGAGACGGGCAAACATCATGAAATTTTTATCAGGGCTAGGTGTGACTCTTAGCTACACAATGACACCAAATTTAGACCCAAAACACTTCTAGTTTTTGAGATATAAGGTCAGTACCCTACTCCCTTAAGTTATTTTGTTGATACCATATAAAATTTTGATATTTTGATGCATAAAAATCAAATTACGTTGTAACGGTTGTAACTTAGCACAGTGAAATTTTAATTGCTTACACAATTTCTCCCCTTTTTTCTCTTGCGCATTGTTTCACTTTTCTCATTTATTCTGAAGTATTAAAGTAAATTGTAAAATTTTAACAAATTATCAGAAATAAATTACTTTTGCAGAATTTTTTTTCACTGGTGAATACTGAGGCCAAATTTCAAAGTTGTGGCTTTATTTTAACACTAAAAAAAGTATAATTAGAAATGTGCAAATAACGTTGCTAATTTTTTGAAGTTGCAAAAAAATAAAATCAAATATACGTCGTATTTTGTATAAAAAATTAATTACAATCCAATGTTAACTAAACTTTTGACGTCGAGTTGAACTTCATAGTTGTAAAAAAAGGACCTAAATTCGCGCTCAAATATTTCTCATTATTAATTAACTTTGTTAATTTGCGACATATATATTTTTTAAATGTACCAGAAAGCTAATAAACCAGCCGTTTTGAATAAAATAATTTTAGCCTTCTAACTATTAAAGAAAAAAAATATATCAAGACTTTTGTTTTTCGTATTCCTAAACTCGAGCGTTTGCTCATTGGTCGTTATTTTGCTCCCTATCATCAATAATATATAGTTCTGTGATTTTACATATATTTTAGACTAGAACTGTGCAGAGAGATTAACTATTGCATTTACTCAATATGTGCATTTTATTAAGGTATTTCTTATTAATTTTATTATTATTTATTTGGGTATAGATTTATTGGTCCAACATAGATATAGCATTAAAGGGGTAGTCAACAATGGCCTTTTTAATAGTGATCATCAAGTTATTAAACCTCCTGAAAATGCAATCTCAAATTTTGATTTATTAACGCGCTTAGAGCAAAAGTCGTTACAGCAACCCTGAACCTACATCACAACTAAACTTGCTCACATGCTAGTTTGGCGCGAGCTGGATTTACTATTGTCTTTGCATAAATTATTTACTACGTATCTGTACCCATAAAAACATTTCATATACATAAAATATTACATCAAATAGCGAGATCAAAAGTAAGAGTAACTCACGCTCGCGTCAAACTAGCATGAGAGCTGTGTCGTAGGTTCAGGGTCGCTAAACGGCTTTTGCTCTCAGCTGGTTATTAATTAAAATTTTGAGATCGCGTTTTCGGGAGGTTTAATAGCACGACAATCACTATTAAAAAAGCCAGTGTGGACTACGCCTGTAACATACATCATATTACGTACCGGGTATATGCTTATATATATTATACATACATACATATCATGACACTATAATCCCTTTCGGGGTAAGCCAACAACACAGATATTTTATCCTGAACCTCTATCTCTCCTTCCATCCACTCTACCATGATATACCTGTTTTGCTATTCTTTCATCACCCATTCTCTCAACATGACCAAACCACCGTAACACACTGTTCTCATACTTCTCAGTCACAGTTTCTTTCACTCCACATTTCTCCATTACCCAAGTATTCCTTACCCTATCTAATCTTGTTTTACCACACATATTTCTAAGAAAACTCATACCAACAGCATTCGCCCTACTCATATGCCTACTCTGACATACCCATGATTCAGAACCATATAAGATAGTTGGGAGTAAGACAGAATTGTACACTGTAAGTTTTGCTTTGTTTGATAAAGCATCACTCTTGGCCAATCCTGCCATGCTGCCAACTACTTTTCTACCTGCCGCCACTTTCCTCTCAATCTCCCCATCTATACTTCCATTCTCTTGATATAATCTTCCCAAATATACAAACTCTTTCAGTGCGATAGAAGAAATGTTTTAATAATTAATGTTTTGTTTTACAGGGGTTGTTTTTCGAGGATCTGGTAAACCTGAAGATCGATGTATTGCACTTCTAGAAGATGTATTTCGACAATTCCCCAATATACCAATAAATATAGACATCAAAGTTGATGACATACGTCTTATTGAAGAAGTAGCTAGACTTATTTCACTGTATGACAGAGAGCATCTAACAGTATGGGGAAACTACAGTGATAGTGTCACCAATAAGTGCTTCCAGCAGGTATTTATTCATATGTGTGTGTGTGTGTGTGTATATATATATATATATATATATATATATATATATATATATATATATATATATATATATATATATATATATATATATATATATAGGTAGAGTATATATATGTATACTGTGTATATAGTTTTTAATCTCTTAAACTCATTAAAGTTTGCTGAAAGAATAATGATTTATGTTAATTTGACTGTATAAAGAGACACTGTGAAGAATTTCTGCGATGTGTTGCAATGGAGAAAAATGAAAAATTTCCAAAAATATTATTGCAATTATTGTATATCCACATACAGCAACTGTGATTTGTAATTTCAGAATCCAAAGATTCCAGTGCTGTTTTCAATGAAACGTGTGGTTTACCTAGTTTTGCTACTGTACTCTGGTCTGCTACCTTTTTTCCCGGTGAAGGAAACGCACCTGGAAATTTTTCTTCCCTCCATATACCTTAGGTATTTGAAATGGTAATATATATACTGCATGAAAAACTGCTGTGATATGCATTGTCATTTGTCATCCACTTGCTCACATAAACAATACTTTTTGTAATATGATGATAGCCGGTAGCTATAGTTGATCTGCACTCCCTCTTGATAATATACTCTTTTAGTCAAGTAGTAATAAAAAGATTTCATAGAAAAAAAATAGATAGCTATGAAAAATTGGGGAATAGGAAATAGTAATGAGCTTAGACTGATAAGGACAAAATAATAGAAAAAAAATAGAAGAAAAGTATTTCTAGCCCAGGCTAAATATTAATGCAGAAATGCAATGCATTAATATTTTTTGGCCTGGGTAGAAATGATTTTTTATATCATGGCATCCCTGTCATTCTAAGCTCATTAGTATTATCTCCCGTTCCCCAATTTTTCTTAATCTATCTGTGTTTTTCTATCATTTATTATTATTATTATCATCAATCATCACATAATCGATTCCTTAATATCTTTTAGCCACATGCCATGACAAATTAAAATCTGTCAACATATGAATATAGTTAATTATTTGTAAAACAAAAGGGCCCTCTGATGTGGTTTTTAAAGCTAGCCACCCACAGCTTTCTTTCCTTTGTTATCTGACAAAATGATGGATAACAACAGATGTATTTGTTTGCATTAGCACAGTTCCATCCATGGTCATCCATTAATTATGGTGCATGTGAAAGGGGCAATCAGTTTAGTGCAGCTTGGCCTGTTGGTATCAAGTGAAATTTCTTTACATGCTTAGCATGCTTTCTCATGTGAAAGGGTGCAAAATATGCATAACTGTCAGTTTCCATCCACATCCATTGATAGATGTCAAAATTTAGTTCCATGTGGATAGTACTTGCCCGTAGTCAATTTATTTGTTTGCACATGAAATAAAATGGAGTACATTATATTTGCTAGCAATGCTAGCCTTTATTTTGAATGTAGAATTGCTTATTTTTAGTTGCCTTTATATGATATTTTTTGGGGGTGTAAAACTGCATGTAGTTTATTGGTTACCAAAATTGTTTAAAATTTTCAGGCGCAGAAATAGCCCAAGCGCAGCATACCTTCCTTGCCATGGATTGCTAGTTCGCAGTATGGAATGGCTACTTATGAGGCGTTCACTTTTCCAGCATCTTGAACGCCGTGGTATCCAAGTAAGTAGATAGTGTGGGTAAAGAATCACAAAATTGAAAAAAATTATTGTAAAAAATTATTATTAACATTGCTTGATATTACACCAGTGGCGTGTGGTCCATATATGCAATTAATGGAAAGCATATGAGTTAAATTTTGGTTAGAATGCTATTTTTTTTCCTTTACTTTAACTATTTCCAGTATTCACCAGATACTTTATCACAGTGCGAACCTCAGTTTTGGGCCACTTTTCAATGTCACTTGACATTGTCTCACAAAATCCACCACCAAAAAAAAAACTAATTGCGCTAGAAACTTGAAATTGAGACATGTGACGATCACGTGATTAATATACAAAAAAAAATTGAGCATACAGCTGCCTGATATATGTTAGTCCGAGAACTTTTTGACCCACCCTCGTATTAACATATGGGTAAGTAAAAGCTCTAATGCCCTGTTTTTAGTTGTTGAGTTTGCAACTTTACTACCTGTAACTGTATCAGTCACAGAATAAATATGGAAAGGTGGTATTTTCATATTCTTTTGTGCCTTTACTTGTTTCTGCATAATAATAACAGTTGATGTTTCTCTTTTGATTATTATTTATTCTTTTTAGAAAATATTTAAATACTTCCTACTCAACTGTTTATGTTGTACTTTATATTTTTAGACTTACTTGTGGGTACTCAACTATGAAGAAGAGTTTGCAGCTGCATTTGAACTAGGAGTAACTGGTGTCATGACAGATTATCCTAGTCGTCTCAACAAGTTCTTGGAAAGCAACCCTCAATATAAATAATAAATTTAACCACAAATCCTCTATTTATGAGGTTGAAAACATTTAAATTATATTGGACATTTGAAGCAGTAAATGCTGATAAAAAAGTTATAAAAAAAAGAAGAAAAGAAAACAAGGAAAGAAATGAAAAGAAGGGGAAAAAAGGGGGGGGGGGGAGAGTAAATATAAATATTTTGTGTTTTGCTTGCAGCATTTGTATGTTGTGAAAAATGTCTTTTTTCAAGTCATAAAATTATTTACTAGATATTATAATGATGTTGCAGCTATATTCTAAAACAATGACCGACTTTATCTAAATGTGCATTATTGTATAGCTAGCACTCATATATGTATCATACTCATGTGTTTATCTACTTTGTAACTTGTATTAGACTAGCAACTTTTCCTCACTTATCACTAGTTCTCACTCATTAGAGCATAGTTGTAATAGGACAGCACAAAATATTGTTAATTAAAATAAAAATTAATGCTTAAAATTTGATTTAAATGTAATGTGCTTAAAATATATTCAGCATTACAAATAAATAAATTTAAAAGATAATAATAATAAATTAATAAAAATTTATTGAAAACTAAATGTAAAAATAATTTAAGTCATATATTTTAGATCCAATGATCTCTTAATCCCAAAGATATTTATTCATAAAAAAGTGTAATTTTACTGGATTGATAATTGTTACAATATCAACAATTACGCATGCAATATTTTACGATGTTATATAATTATATGTTGCTCTGGCAGGCCGAAGCAATAAGTATGCAGATCCAATCTGATTTACAAATATTTTTGATTTTATAATGAAATACCATTTTTTATGTACTTGTTTTATTAACTGTGATTTTAGATATTGATTGATAAAAAGATGAAGGAATAACACATAGATAGGTTTGAAAAATAGGGGGAATGAAAAATACAGCTGTTAATTGACATTTATATGATTTTATCATTTGTGATTACATGTCGCTCTGTCTGCGCCCAAAGGGCGTACTTGCATTTGGCTACTTTTACAAAAAGGGCGTACTTGCATTTGGCTATTTTTGATGCTGCTGGCGCATCTGCCATAAGCTTAACATGTATAACCAAGTGCAAGTACACCCTTTGTTGTACTGGACCAAAATGCAAGTACACCCTTTGTTGTACTGGACAAAAATGCAAGTATCCCTTTTGTGAGACGACCTTGAAATGCAAGTACAACCTTTGGGCGCAGCCAGAGCGATGTATTGTAAATTATTAGTATTTACAGCAAACACTTGAAATAGGCTTGTTCATAAATCTTGTTTTATTATTATTTTAGGTCACGTAATGCTTTTTAAATATTAATATTAATGTTAAATTTAAATACATAAAAGACAATAATAATAGTAAGCAGCTGTTAATTATTATTATTATTATAGTATAATATGTAGAACAATTGGAGCACATTATAAATTGAAAATTAATTAAATGCAAAAATTCTTTAATTTTTAGAGTGGTGATTTAGAAAAGGGATCAAATTTCTAGTGTAGATATGCTAGAATAAAGGTTCAATAAAATGTGATGTACAGCTCTGGCCAAAAGTTCCCGAACGGGGCAGCGGCGGCCTCTGCGTTTTCTCATAAAGATAACATAGTGTGGTTGCGGGTTGCCTATGCAAATCGTTCGGGAACTTTTGGCCAGAGCTGTACATACCTAGAATTTCACGTCCTCCTACTCAAAGGTTGTACATATGCTTCATCTTGTATGCTCCAAATATTTTAAAATAATAAATCAATTCAAAATAAAGAATAGATAGGATGGGGGTTGCTTGCAAAAAAAAAATAATAATAATAACAATAATTCAACTGTATATCAAGAATAAGTAACATTTCTTGACGCTATGATATTAATTTTGAATTTTTATTGCTTACTGTTGCATGGTAAATCAATTTAAGGAAAAAAACATCGCGGTTAGGATCAATATTAAAGAAAAGGATAGAATAACCAGCAAGGGCCTACCACAGTAGAAGTTCTATGGAGAGGTCGAAGTCTCGCATGGCACAGTGTTTTGTTATAAAAAAGTTCATTTTATAACTGCGAGCTTTTGTCATATATTAATGACATTATCAATCAAAGAAGAAAATTACTTGAGCGCATCACTAAGCAGTGTCTTGTCTTGTACTGCCGAGTTGTGCTCTTGCTGGTTAGGAGTTGGTATGGAGGGGTGGGGGTGGAGGAGTGGGAGTGGAGTCATAGGAATTAGGGAAAGAGTGTGAATGAAGGAGTAAGGGAAGAGGTGGGGAGGGAGCGGGAATATTTTTAAAAAGGATTTTTATTAGCGAATCAGGCAGCCCTTGGGCTTTTCTGGATCTTAATACAACAAAACACTGTACCATGCGAGACTTTGACCTCTCCATAGAACTTCTACTGTGGTAAGGCCCTTGCTGGTTATTCTATCCTTTTCTTTAATATTGATCCTTACTGTTGCATGTGAAAAACAATTTTATTTTTTAACAGTGTGAAAACAGGGTGTTTTAGTTTACTAATTGATGAATTGTGAGCGAACTGTTTGCGATAAAAATATGAAATTAATAAAATATATTGTCAGATATATAAGCCGAACGATAAAAATAATTTCAATTTTTTGTGAGTTTTTATTTTTCAACTATAACGATTCAAACTTGAAAACACTCAAATTTCTAATCTGAGGTTTTCATATCAGAGTTTTGATTTGTCAAATTTATACTCCCAGAACTCCTGCAGATCCATTCACTAATGAATGGGTAATTTAGAGGATCATAAGTGTACATCACATTTTATAATCATATAGTAACCCATCCTTTAAATACTATTCAATAAATATTTAAAATAATTTATAACCGAGCATATAGAGCATAATTATGCTAGAAAATTCATCCCAATGGAGGTTATCAGTTTAAAAAAAAAATCTGAAAAAATTTCTATGGTTTAAAAGTTAAAACACGTAAAAGTATGTCTAGTATTTCTCATATAAATATCTCCAGAATCAGTGGAGTAGTTTTCTCACAAATTGCAAAGAACATGTTTTTCCCCATAAGCGTAATGTTAAATTAGGGGACCCTTTGCTTCCCCGCGCGCTAAACCGATAAGCTCCATTAACAATCTACAGATTAGAGAATGTTGATGTTTAATGAATTTTCAATTTCAGAAGCTTTAATTAGTGTTCTGCATACTACTTTATTTCTTCTTTTTAACATCAATATATCAACCTCACATTTTTCTCCTCTCGAGGGTGCTCCGTTATATGTCCAAAGTCCAATTGATCTTGAAAAATAAAATTTCAACCAATCTACGGCAAATATTGGATGCTTCTATTTTTTATCATTTGTAGCTAAAAGTATTTTTCTAGGTCAATTGGACTTTGGACATCATATAGCGGAGCACCCTCTATGATATAGATTCAGGAAAATTTTAGTTAACATGACAGTTTTTGATTAAATAAATTATTATTTCAGAAATATTGTACATCCTTTCACTCTGTTTTTTTTTTTTTTTTTTTTTCTTTCTCTCTTACTTGTTTTATATCGTCCATGGACCTCCCTCCAGACGTATCTTTGCATGCGTTTGGAGGGAGGTTTGATTGAGGCATGGACGATGTGTCTTTTATGTTTGTTTTGTCTTTTTGTATTGTTTTGACTCTATTATATTCAGTGTATTTGGACTTGCTCTGTTGCTGAATAAAGAACTAATTTGAATTTGAATTTGCTCTAAAAGGCTGTGTACTTGCATTTGGACACTTTTTTGTAAAGTGCATACTTGCATTTGAACATATTTACAGTTGCGAGCACAAACCTACTGCAAGACTGCCCTTTGGGCGCAACCAGGGCAATATGAAGTTTTATTATTATTTGTGAAGCAAAGGAACAGATTTTATGAGCAAATTATCATTTGTTTTAAAATTGTGAAATGTTGTATTCCTTCATGTGAATAATTTTTCTTCAGAACCTGCCATGATATTTCATAGCTTGTAATTTATGATATTAATTCTGTTGTTAAAATGTTGATTTTACAATTAACTTAACTATTTTACAGCCTAGAGTTTGAAGTTAATATTTTGTCCCATTATTTTTCTTTCTTTAGACATAGATTTTTTTTATGTAGTATAATTTTCAACAGCGTGATTTAATTTTTAAACTTTATACAAATTTTATTTTCTTTGATTTTCATTGTATACTAACTACACAATGTTTTTTTGTTTTGTTTTGTTTTTTCATACTCCTATATTTATAGTAATATTCTATTTACTATCATCATGATAATGTTTTTAGCTGTTATCATAATTTAAGTAAATGTTGTTTGCAAATTGTTCATAAATTAATAGCATTATAAGTACTTTGAGTCTAAAATTGTGATAGTTTTAAAACTTATACCCATGTTAGTTCTATGTTACAGTAATAACAACCTTATTTATTATGATTTGTATATTATTAGCATCTGCAATGCATTATAATATTTCATTATAGGAGTGTTGCAATTAAATTAAAGTTTTTCAGAAACTTATATAACAATCATAAAATCTATGTTTGTTGCTCTCTTGTTTATATTCCTGGATTTCCTGGTAATAATTTAGTGAAAATATCAGTTGTAACCATGTGGTCCAACATGTAAATTTAGCTTCCCAGGTACCAGAAAGCTTTCCTTCGGAAAGCCCTAGGCAAGCCTGAACCTTTCCCCGGGCATTCCCAAAATCCTTTCCGAAATCATTGCCTAATGTCCGCAGTTGGGAAAGGATTTCCGGAAAGCTTCAGGCATGCCTTGGGAATACTTGAAAATATTTCTTTTTGTCATTTGTGCTCCTTGCTCTTGTTATGAATAGCAAATCAACTTTCCAACACATTTTTGTGTCCGGAAAGGGTTGGGAAAGCTTTGGGAAAGGAGGCGCTAATTAGCATATGTAATTTGCATGAAAAAAAATTATTTTTTGTGTTAGTTTATTGATTTCTATGTATACATAACAGAAAAATTATGTTAAAAGGGTTTCAAAAATTACCACGGTGGGATTCGAATCCAGGACCCTGAGATTAGAAGTTTAAGGCGGGAAATCAGCTACTGCGGGATTTGACTAAAAAGTTTTAAAGACAGAAAAATCTGAAATTTTGCACAGTGATACATTAGGATTAAGTATCTTCAAAAATGTAAAAATTTTGGGGGGTCACCATGCTAGATTTTGAATTATGATTTTTTAAAGTTTTAGTCCCATAAGAGCCCATGTTAATTTCAATAATTAATTTCTCTCTTATCTGATGGTCACGGGTTCTGAAAATTTTATCATAGGTAGCTGTTACTATTAACTTTTAATTGGCATCATAAAATTTGGAAGTTTTTTTTTTTAGATTTTGAGATATAAGCCATCTATATACACTCCTTAACCAATTCTGCCACCGAAGCTCTTAAGAAATATAGCTGTAAAACATTAATTTATATATTTTTATTTACAATTTATCTTAGATCGTTTGCATCCATTTTAAGAAATAAACAATAAATATATAAAAATAGGATATATTATATAATTAGCATTTATAATTAATAAATAAGGTAAAATTTTAATTAAATTAATAATTTTTACACAAATATTTTATCGGAAAGCATCAGGAACAATTCAGGAGGTGGGACAAGTTTGGGAAAGGCTTAGGAAAGTTTATGTAATTACGTTATTTATGTAATATAACAAAAAAATTTTATAAGAAACATGTAGTTGTGTTGATATATCTAAATTATATTGTATAAAATCTTTTTTTCTTACCCCGGAAAGAGTCGGGAAAACTTTTGGGAAGCTATAGGGAAAACTTTGGGCAAGGTTTAGGAAACGAACCTAAATTTGAATATTTTTAATTTTTGTGCCAAATAAAATTTTGGGCAATGTCAAGGAAAGGTTTCGGCATTTCCCAATCTTTGCCCAAAGATTGCCGAGTTCCCACGGAAAACTTTCTGGTACCTAGTGGGTAGGCTGACCAGACGCCCCGATTTTCCCGGGACAATCCCGATTTTGACCCCTTAATTGTCCCGGCTAAAAATTGAAATGTCCCGATTTCTCATGAAGGGAAAAAATACAAAAAGCAATTTAAAAAAACAATTTAAAATACAATTTAATAAAAAAATTAATGCTATTATATTATATTTATTGAAATTACAATTTTTGGAGCAAATTTTAATGACGCTGCGTAACAAAAAAAAAAAAAAAAAAAAAAAAAAAAAAAAATCGTTTTTGAAGCAAAAAAAAAAGTTTTTTTTTTTTTTAAATTTATGGTGACAAAAGAAAAAAAAAAGAAAAAAAAGTGAACGTAGCTCTTTACATTGTTTTCTATACACGATGTTCCAATTCGCGCACGGCCGCTGCCATCTTGCATCCGCCATTACGACCGTGGCCGATTTCGCGCGCGAACTAAAGATCTGGCTTAGAACATACGGCAAACACCAAAGCCGCTATTTATAAATTGCAGTTAATTAATGAAAATATTAGTGTCAGAAGTCCTAAAACTGTTGACTTGCTTCTCTGATATTGTTATTTCTATTATATGTCAAAGAAAATGTTTTATTGTAATATTTTCCTTCTTTTCAACGTCATTGAAATTTAAAAATGCGTGGGCGTGGATGTGATCGACTATCACCACATGTGTACATCAACGTAACAACATGAGAAAATCTGAATAATAGAATACAATTAAGGTAAGCTATTAGTGTTGTTACACAAAATTAAATATAATATGAAGCAATATATTTATATCTTATATTTATGAAAAGAATAAAGTTATTATTTGTATTGCCAGGTGCGCATACCGGGTATAGATAGCGATATGTTTTTGCAGTAGAGAAATCTCTAAAAACTCGAATGTAACATAAAGTAATGTATATTACAGGGTGCTGTAAGATGTCAACATCATCAGTGAAGAAACACAAGAATGTCATCGCAAGTACGTCTGAAGAGAAGTTTGTCCTGTGCCATAGAGGTATATATGACGTATAAATATGACATAACGCAACACCTGTATAAACCTATGGATTATCCTCATACATAATATAATTGATGCAAGCGATCGAGTTACATCATATTAAATATTAATTATATATTGTGCTATAATTAAACTTTTATTAAATATATATTATATTTATATATAATTTTGATATTATATAATATTATTATACAATTTTAGTATTTTATGTAAGATATTAATGCAAGATAGGCAAGAAAAAAATCAATAATAATTCCCATTTTTTAATATAAAATATTTTGTCTACTTTTATGAGTAATCAATGAAAAAGAAACGTAATGTATGTGCGCATGCATTGTTAGTATATATGTATTATTTTTCCGTACATATATTATATATTTCTATCTGGGATACAATTCAATTATTATATAAATTTTTTTTTTTCAGTTGGTGGTCATGTTATGAAAATTCAACATGCGGATTCTATTAAAAATTGGACTGATGATATGAGATTATGGCCAGCAATAGAGACTTTGCACGTCAATAACTACCTTCTGCACTCAAAAGCAATCGACGAAAGAGAAACGCTGGCGTATAAAGCAACTGAAGCCTATCAATACTTGGAAGCTGGTTTTGTGGATCAGATTCTTATAGGTAAAATTTCAGACAAAACACACAATGCTGACGTTGTGTATTTAAAAGGTGATGTAGATCCATCGCAAAGCACAAAAACATTCCACACTGCATGGGTTGCAGTTATCGTTGAAAAAGATTTGACAGAAGTGTTAACAGGGGAATGTTCATGTATGGCTGGATTAGGAAAGGTGTGCAGTCATGTTGGAGCTGTACTTTATAAAATTGTAGAAGCAAATAAAAGAAATTTAGTAGGTTTAGCTTGTACAGATGAATCATGCAAATGGAATGCAGGCACTAAAAATAATTTAATTCCATGTGCAACAAATAATATACAATTTAGTAATAAAGAAACAAAAGTAAATGAAAACAATCAACAAAATTTACCTTTCAAACAATATCATTCTAGAGCGGAATTTATAGATGGAATGAAAAACTCTTTGGTATGCGATTTATTAAATGTACCTGGAACCATGTTATATAATGCATATCATGTAAAAGAGGTTAACAACAATGAGAATGATACAAGCAACCCCCCCATTCTCTCCGTCGTCAAATCAAAACATGTTCACATTAACTATGATTCTATTTCAGTAAATAATGGCAATCAAAATACTTTGTGCACTTGCATGCATTTTTATCATAAATTTGTTGGTATTTCCTATGATGCTATAGTTAGACTTACAGAAGCAACAAAATTACAGTTTGCTAGCTCATCGACACTATACACAACCAGCCGCAGCATAAGACTTACAGCTTCAGAGGTAAATAAAGTACCAGTCAGATCAACTACTTCCTCGAATTGCTTTCTTGCTGGTAAATATGTAAAGCCTTTTCGAGGTAACAAATACACACGTCATGGAAATGAGTATGAGGATGTTGCTAGAAAGAAGTTTGAGGAAGTAACTGGTCTGAAAGTTACACTATGTGGTACTTATGTGCATAATTGGCATCCCTGGTTGTCAGGTAGTCCAGATGGTATTATTGATGATGATACCATATTGGAAATAAAATGCCCACAAATATTAGATTACAAAAAGGCAGGGATTGTCAGCACTTTCTCAAGCGGAGGTGCAGAAATATTAAACCTAAAAAATAATTCCCTTGGTTACTTTTATCAGATTCAAATGAACTTAGCATGTTCTAATAGAAAAGTATGTAAGTTATTTGTCTGGTCGAAGGAAGCTTATGTAGTTGTAGATGTACCTAGAAATGAAAATTTCATCAACGACAAAATTTCTATGCTTGAAACTTTTTATTTCAATCATGTATTGCCATTCATCTATGACAGACACAATAATGGGGAGCTAGAGATAAGTGAAGAATATACTGAATTTATTGCAGACCACCATCACTAGTTCCCCCCTCTTTTCCGTCTCCTTTTTCTTAATTAGTAGTGAAGTATAATAAGAACTTTTTAAATTAAAATCATTAAATGAACTAAAAGGTATAGAGATTAGATCACAAATTATGTTTGATATTATATAATAAGGAATTTAAAAAAATATTGATTATTAAAAATTCTAAAATATTATTACACTGTAAGTTTTGGTTAAGTCGTGTGAAGGACTGTGGGATTTGACTAAAAAATTGTAAATAAAGAAAAATCTGAAATTTTTCACAGTGTTACATTAGGATGGGGGGGTTGTTGGGGATGTTGGGGGGTCACGATGCTAGATTTTAAATTATGAATTCTTGAAGCTTTAGTCCCATATATGAGCACATGTAAATTTCAATAATTATTTTCTCTCTTATCTGATTGTTATGATTTCTGAAATATTTATCATAGAGCTGTTATACTATTAACTTTTAAATGGTATCATGAAGTTTTGAAGTTTTCTATTTTTGATTTTGAGATACACGCTATCTATATACTTACACTTTCTTGTATTAAATTTGTAATACTTTGATGATATATTTTCTTTAAATTTTTCATGCATCCCTTACTAGATATTATAAATTTTTAATGATTATAAAGGAAGGGGGTGATGTTAATAATTTTGTCTGTATTTTATTTATAAAATAAATTACTACTTATTTATGTTGTTTGCAGTGTATATTTTTAATACGAGAAAAGCCTCTACACCAATAAAAGGAAAATAAACCATTTTTTGTGTTTTCTCTCCCTCTCCCCCTCTCTAATGATTTTTTATTTCCATAGAAAAACAAATAATGCATAACTTTAAATTGTTAAAAGGAAAATAAAATAAAGTTGTAAGGTATGGTAAATAAAAGATTTAAAAAAAAGAAGAAAAAAGTATATTATAACATTCCAAATTGATAGAAATAATTTAAAATTATAGGTCATTTTTTTTGCTCTCCAATATTTAAGAAAGAAATTTCATACAATTTGAGGAAACAAAAATAAAGAAAACTTTTCCCATAGCAATAACAACATTATATATTTATTATTGTACATCAATATTTCCAATATAAACATTTTAATAATAATAATTCTACAACTTTAAGTCTAACCTTTATCAATCCAGCTTATCTCTTATAAGCATGCTTTGAAGGTTTGTAAGTGCAGCACAACATATCACAATATTATCTATGGATTTTACACTTTTGTTTGGAAAGGTAAATTTTAAAATTCTAAAGTTTTTTATTCTATTTATTGAACGTTCTACGTGTATTCTAACAGAAGAAATCCTACGACCTCTAGTAACAGCAGTGTTAGGCAGACGGGGGAGACCTCGGGTAAAGGCAGGAATATTCAGATAAGCACCTAAAGCTTGGAGCTCAGATTCAATGGTAAATCCCCTGTCTGCCATAACTTGCATGCCTGGTTTAATGTAATTATAAAACCCGCTATCAACACAAATAAACTTGTCACTTGCCTTACCTCCGTAGGTCTTAGATACAAACATACACTGTCCATTAGGAGCAACAACAACTAAGAATTTAACTGTGTTGTGTTTCTTATAATGACTAAAAGTTAATGATCGAGGTCTTAATCTACGAGATCTCTGAATGAAGACCTCCGTACAATCTATAATGCATGTAGTCTTGGGGTAAGTAGTTTTAAATGAATTAGGCATGAGTTGCTTAATTACATCATTAGGGAGCCAAGTAATACAATCATTTAATACTTCTGTTGCTATTGGTAACAAAAGATTAAATATTTTTGATGCTGTGCTAGAAGATAGGTGAAAACGTCTGCCTAAATCCATAAAGAGCAATCCCAGCCTAAGCCGCATGAGAAATAGCAGTACTTTATCACTAAATGGCAGCTTTGAAGGCAAATTAATGTTAACTCTTTTTTTTATACTTAACACAAGTTTGTTAAAAACTGGTAACGATAGTCCAGTATAGAACTTACAATCTCCTGCAGACAAATTTTCAGCACTAAATTTAATTTTTTCTGTTTTATAAATTGTTTGATAAACAACCTTTACACTTGGCTTGCAGTATGTGTGATCAATATCTATACTGTTACTGTCATTACCTACTGACAAAGTAACGATTGGTACCCCAGCACTACTGTTAAATAAACTGTCATCACTACAACTAAACGACATTGATTCTGAAACATCGCTACAAGAAATGATACTATCTTCTGATACAGTACATGTTGGTTCATAAATTAACTCATCTACTGTTTTATTCCCATCTATGGATTTACTACATACTCCGTCAGTTACAATGCTGGTGCTAACACTACATTCAATTACATTTAACGCAGGGTTTATGTTATCTAATTCTGACCATTGTGTACTGCTTTCCGAGACTAACTTGCTTTTACCTAACAAATAGGATTCCAGTACTTTGCATGTGGAGCACTTACATAGTGCGACAATTTTCAAAATTTGCTCTGAGCAGATTTCGTTCTCCGAATCTGTTACCATTTCCGGATCGTTATTCTCACCACTCTCGTTGGTGTCCATGGAGGGAAGTGACTCACTTGTAGTTGCGATGACTGATGGGCAATCGACTTCAGATCCAGGCAAATCGGGCAGTCCAGATGATAGCTGTAGAAGATTACAACAATTAGTTGCATATTCTTAAAGCCATAGACCACATAAAACCACATGTGCTTTTTAATGAATAAACATAAAATGGGATCTTCATGTCTGTTGACAATTTTTACCAGAATGAATAAATAAAATAAATAAATAAGTTTATTTATCAGAGGATTACAAACAGTAATATAGATCTTGTCCAAGGAAAAAAAAAAAAAACACAAAAATAATATTTACAGAATATACAAAATAGTCCCTCCTGTTAACGTAGCCCCACGAGAGAGCATGAAAAAACTGTAAAGTATGCATTTTGCGTGAAAATTTATGTTTATGAGATCAGAATCATGCAAAACTTAGTATCAAACTGTTGTGCGGGTTACATAAATTGAATTTACTGATCACTTCTACGGGGTTACAGTTGGGTTTTGAGACAAAAGAATGTTATTTATGTAAGTCCCATCAAGTGTTTTGTGATATAAATGCTTATGTTTTTCTCTGGTCTATTCCTTTAAACACCCACAAAATATCAAAGATGGTATATGTGCAGCTTCAAAATTAAGTACAGCTCATATCAATTAATTTTATTCCCTGGTCGCGAGGAAAAATGCTCTGCATTTTATGTTTGGTTTAACTAGCCAGACGTTGAGGGGACGCATGAATGGTCATAGACAGTCAGTCAGTGACAGGGAAAACAACATGATTGACAAGCCTATGGCTGAACATGCGGCCTCTCATAACAAGAAATTCAACAACTGCTTCACAGTAAAAATCATAAAACACATTCCGGGCCCAGCTAACAATGCAGTATTACGACAAATGGGAATTAGCGTATCAATACATTTTGCAATCCAGGAAGGCAGTAGGTCGACCTGGACTAAATTTACGTTAACACACTTTTAATCATCCCCTCCTATCCCCCTCCATATTCCTTATTTCACTTTCCCGACTCCCTTATTCCTCTGTTCCCTCCCTCCCTTATTATTACCCTTGCTCATCATATCCTACAAAACTTCCCCCACCCTCACCACATCTACATATACCACAAAGTAACACCAGCGGAGCCATCATTCTTAGTTTCTCTCTGAGTCTGTAAGGACTGATGAAAGCATAACACGCTCCATATCTCTCTTGGAGTCGATTGCCGAAATATTTCCAATGTGTTAGTTATTTTATATCTGTGCTAGCAAGATTTTCACCGAACTATGGGACTCTCTTCACTATGGTAAGGCCCTTGCTGGTTTTCTCCTATCCTTTTCTTTCAATTTATCATACCTAACCGCGATGGTTTATTTTTTTTAATATACATAAAACAAAAGTATGTCTAATATTTCTCATTTAAACTGTTTCGGAATCGTATAGTGGGTCGTTTTCTAAAAAAAAAAAAAAAAAAAAAAAAAGTTTTTCCTCATAAGGGTAACATTAAATTAAGGGACCCTTAGCTTTCCCCAGATTGTAAACCGATAAGCACCTCAGTGCAGTAGTTTCTTTCATTGGGTAAATAATAATAATAATAAATTAACAGTACTGCGCAATAAAGGATAAAAAATTAGAAATCTACAAAAAGCTTGTTCGTTCTGCGCAAGCATCATGATTTGAGTTATCAAGTAATAACAATATAATGATGAAACAATGATGCAAGGCACGAGCAAGATTAATGTACATAACATACATACTGTATACACTTTATCTATAACTGCTGCATTGTATCGCTAAAAACAAATTGCATGATTAGTTATATACTATTATCCACTATTGTTTATATATACCTTAAGCAGTTCTTGTGCAGCATCTACCCTAGTGAAAATGAAGTATACTTATTATATTTTTTAAATACTTAATAAATACTTTAAGTATACTTTCAAAAATTATACTAGTATAAAAAAATTATAATAAAACAATACTTTTTTAATACTTAATATACTTTTATTGGACGTTTTAGTATACTTGAGTATACTTTTTTTATACTAGTATACTTTCTTCAAAAGTATACTTTTTTCATATTAAAATTAATTTTAGCTTTGAAATATACTAAAATTATACTTAATGTATAATTTTTGTATAATTTCTATTGATTAATTTTGTGCTTATTTTGTATTCAAAGTATACTTATTTCGTGTTCAAAGTATACTTATTTCGTGTTCAAAGTATACTAATTTCGTGTCAAAAATATACTAATGTTATACAATGAATATACTATTTTTATAATAAATTCAAAAGAATTATACTTTTCTATTTGTTTATTACAGATCAATTTTATACTTCTAGTATACTTTTTTTAATATAAACATATTCAAAAATATTATAATTATTGTATACTTCTATTAACGCTTGTGCATCAAATAATTTTGGCTTTTCAAAGTATACTTTTAAATTTTAATATAAAAGTAGTTAACACTTATAAGCATTTAAAATAATTACACACGAAAAATTACAACAAAAACATGCAAATTGGCGTTTTAATTATTATATTTTTAGGAAAAACGTCTGTGGACTCGAACTTAAAAAAAAAATCATGCATGATTATAACATTTATTTTTTAAAAAAATAAAAAAATATGGAATATTTTTAGTTGGATGATAGAACGGGCTTAAATATAAGGACTAAAGTTTATATTTGCTTAAATAATTTTTTCATAATAAATGCGAGACAGGTAGACGGCCATGATCTATACTCAACATGACATTTTATTATATTAATATTTGCTCGCTGTTTTTCTGTATCTATCATTCTTTGATTTAAAATCTTTTTTTATCAATTTTGAGTTTGGTTTTAAAAAAAATAGACACTTTTAAATCATTATAATATATGTGTCACAGATACAAATGGCCAAACATTCCCTCATGATTTGCGAACGAAACCCACGTACAACCACACTCTTAACTTTATGGGAAAATGCATTGGCCGCCGCTGCCTCATTTGGGAACTTTTGTCCTGAGCCGTACGTCATTTATACTTCCACAAAAGTTTAGATTTTTAATATTGACTTTTGAGCAAGTAGCATGATTCATTTTAAAGTAATTTTTTATTATCATGCAAGTATATACCATCATGTTCGTGAACCATTGAAATGAAACATACAAGAAAAAAATTAAAAGCATACTCCCCTATTGAAAATTTCTGATATGTCTGACATGAAATTCTATTAAGAAAGCTGAATTTCTTAAAGGAAATGACTTGTTTCTTTTACGAAACAAAAGTTTCTATCAGGAAATCGTTCTTTCGTTTAAGAAATGCTATTTTTCCTGTAAGAAATAATTTTTTCATGAAGGAAAATTTTTTTTCCTTGAAGAAGCTATATTTATTAGTTACACGAATATACTTTTTCTTACACGAAAACACTGCGCGCTATACCCCGTCTCCTCCTCCCAGTCCTTCGTAGATATTTTCCTTGCAGACCACCCCCCCTCCCCAAACATAGTTCGACATCCTAGATCAACCTCTGAGTAATCAATAAATTAAATAATGCGTCAATTTTTTTTATTTATTTAGAATTGTTTGTACTTATACATTAAAGACGTAGAACACCTTGAACAAAAAAGTTGGGTAACATGCTAACATTGCAAACCTGAAAATCAACGTTGATTTGGCCAAAATCATTGATTTCTAATTTATTTTCCATTCACAAAAAGACACGGGCGGTAACTGACGTCACATCTCGCCTGGTCCATGCGCGCGTAAACCGGGTGAGCTGTGACGTCATTTACCGCCAGCGGCATTTTGTGAATGGAAAATTATAATGAATTAGAAATCAATGACTTTGGCAAAATCAACGTTGATTTTCAGGTTTGTTAGGATATTACGCAACTTTTTTTGTTCAAGGTGTTCTACGCCTTTAATATAATTTTTTTTATTTAAATTTATAAAAAGTGAACAAAATTGATATATATTTATATATATATTAAATAAATATTATACAAGGTGTACATATCTCACGGAGTCTTATATTTTAATTGATCAAATACACTTTATGCTAAAAATTTTGCTGAGATTTTATGATATAATTACAGTATTTTGTTCATATATGTTTGAATAATAACAAAAATATCTCATATTATTATTTTATATAATAATTAATAACATATATTGCCCAAAGAAGGAATAAAAAAAGGTTCCCAATAATTTTTGAAAGCAAAAATAAAAAATTATATTATATTTTCTGAATTTAAAATTTTTTCCTATGTATGCAATACAATTTAGTGTCTGCATTACATACTTTAAATCAATTTAAAGTTATAATTTAATAGTCTTTTTTAT
This sequence comes from Ecdyonurus torrentis, assembly GCA_949318235.1. Taxonomy (NCBI): domain Eukaryota; kingdom Metazoa; phylum Arthropoda; class Insecta; order Ephemeroptera; family Heptageniidae; genus Ecdyonurus; species Ecdyonurus torrentis. The sequence goes on along the minus strand of OX439128.1, from coordinate 10,369,559 downwards.
CAGTGCGCGTTTACTCAGCGTTGGTCGAGTTCAAGTCTATCTCACTTATCGTCACTCATTCGCGCCACCAATATTTCAAATATTTTCGCGGTATTTTTAACGAATTTATTTCTGAACATCTGGCGTAGAGTGTGAATGAATTATTGTGAAGTTTTTCAAGTTTATGCATATTAATAGAGTTCAACTTGGATCATCTAATGAAAAACCAAAGACGGGAAGTAATATTTATTTATTCAAATGTATATTTATAGCGAGAATGTGTGTACTTTGTGTTTTATTTGCGTTTTTCAGTTCAGCATTGTAGCAGCGTTCATTTACCATTCTGCACCACTTTGCGATGAAATCAACCTACTTAATGGCTTTCAAGCTTCGCATCATTTAAAATAAAGCAGACTTGTTAGTTTTCTACTCAATGGTATGTATTTTTTTTTTTTTTTTTTTGACTAAAAATGTACATAAATTCTTTAAACAATTACCAATAATATACCGGTATTCACAAGTAAATAAGGATGTTTTTGGTGAGCCCAATCATTAATAGTTGTAATATCTGCTGCATGCAATATTTTTGTCTTTATATATAGTTAGGCATAGTGTATTTGTGTGAGAGTACGCAGTACTATTGTAACGTTACAATAAATTACTGTACACTTCTTGTAATATATGCTGCATGCAATATTTTTGACTTGTTATATAGCATAGTATATTAATTTGTGTAGAGTACAGTACTATCGTAACATATTACAAGTAGTACTATGTACACTTTTTGTAATATCTGCTACATGCAATATTTTTTACTTTGCGGTTAGGCAGTGTATTATATAACTTGTGTGAGAGTACAGTGCTATCGTAACATATTACAATAGTACTGTACTTTTTTTGTAATATCTGCTACATACAATATTTTTTACTTTAGTTAATTAGCATATATATAGTATATTAGCATTACGATAGTACTGTACTATATAGTACAGTACTATCGAAACGTTACAATAGTGCTGTACTAATGTAGAAATATCTGCTGCATGCAATATTTTTGACTTTAGTTAGCATAGTGTATTATTGTGTGAGAGTGCAGTACTATGTTATTGAAGACAAAAAGGGGCCACGATAGTAAAAATAATAATAATAATCAATAAATGTTCTCTATGTCTTAGGATATTGTCCTGGGTGAGGGTGACTGAGGGGTGGTTTTACGAGTTAATGAAGCCAACTCAGTAAAAATAAAAATACTACAATTTTTTCTATATATGTTTCAGGATATTGCCCTCGGTGACTAAGGGGTGGTTTGAGGAGGTAACAAAGACAAAATAGTGCCACGGCAAAAAAAAAAAAAAAAAAAAAAAATTAATAAAAAGTTCTCGTCATGTTTCAGGATATTGTCCTCGGTGACTAAGGGGTGGTTTTACGAAGTAACGAAGAAAAAATGTTGCCACTTCAGTAAAAATTAAAATAATTAATACATTTGTTCTATGTTTCAGAATATTGCTCTGGGTGACTAATGGGTAGTATTTTGCTTGCGGAACTTTTCATGTCAGAACTTTTCATGTCAGAACTTTTCATGTCAGAACTTTTCATGCCAGACTGTTTCTTTTAAGACTTTCTTACTAGAACTTTTCAATTAAGAATTTTTATTTCTTTTAAGAAAATGGCCCAATTTCTATTAAGAAACCGAAAAAATTTCTATTAAGAAATTTCATGTCAGAAATTTTCACTAGGGTCGATTTAAGTATTAAAATTTTATACGTAAAATTCAGAATGTACGTCATTTAATTGTTAGAAGTACGTTTAGTTTATGAGGTACGATTTTTAAATCTTCAAATTCTCAGTCATTTTTACTCAACCGTAAATCATGTGTATTTTATACTTAATGTATACTTTTCTAATACTTTTAATTTTTTTTATAATTAATATATAATTTTTTATACATTTTATAGCATTTTTTAATAGGATTTTAATTTATAGGATTTAATTAAGATTGTTTCAATAATTAAATATAGAATTATATATTTAAAACTGACATATATGAATTCAATTATTATTGAAAAGCAAAATTAGTATAAAAAAGCATATATTTATATTTACAAAAAATTGTGTAAATTTTCCCTTTTTATATGCTAAAATATTCCATGCTTATTTTATTACCATTGAACTGAAACTTGCAAGGTAAAATAAGATCATATATTCGATTTATGTGCTTATAACAGTATAAAAAATAGAATATTTATATATTTTTTTTTATTACATTTATTTTATAAGCGAGTTACGAATTTTAAAAGTCGAGTCCTCAGATATTTTTACTCGACTGTAAGAAGTTATGTGTATTTTATGCTTAATATATACTTTTTTTATACTTTTAAATTTTTTTTATAATTATTATATAATTTTGTAACAATTTATTGATTTTTTTAAGACTTTTTTGATACTATTTTGGTAAATAATCAATTATTTTTAACTATAAATAATTGACACTGACATAATTATATATATATATATGAAATCAAAATCATTATATTGGAAAGCAAAGATCATAAAAAAATCATAGATATATATATATATATATATATAAACATGTGTAAAATTTCACACTTAACAAAAACATGCACTTTAAACAATGACAAAATTATAATGTACTGCATACAAACCATAGAATATTTTTAAATATATTCTATATAAAACATGCATTATAGTACTCGCCACTAAGTGTTTCGTACAACCTCTTGCAATTAAAAGTAGCTGCAGTAACAGCTTCAAAAGTAGATCCAAAAAGACTCGGTATATTTATGCGATGCATATAAGAAGGAAGCAGCGCGTTTGGAGTTCCAGTCATGGTCTCATATCCAAGTTCCAGGCCAACGATGCTCCAAAAGAAAGCATCGATTTTTCATGAAAAAAAATATATTTCCATTAGACTTAATACAATAATTTAAAGCAGGAACGCTACTTTAATTATTTATTTACCTGGAAGACACCTTACTGCTAAAATTCATCTAATCTGGGCACTTTAAATAGGCACACTCTCAGTTATCAACTTTCATCACAAACAACATGGCGCCTTTACGCTATAATGTAGCGGTATAGCGATTCCGTATTCGTGCGCGCTTAAATAAATGAAATACTTATTTTTTATTTACAATGGTTATTCTAGTTTTTTTAATATTTAAAAAACATCCTGTTTTATATTTTTTTATTAATATTTGTAATGTATATTTTTATATTTACAAATTAAAAAAATGTATGTGGTACTATTTAATATCTCGCGGAGGAACAAAAAGTCCCTCTTTAAAGGTTGAACTTAGTAAAAAATTTTATATATTTTTTATAATCCGCAATGCGATTCATTAAAAAATAAATTATTATTTTTTAAATATATTTTGTGCATGAGTTACGATTATTATGAAAAGACTTGATTTTTTATCTTTTTTGTATTGCATATAAAAAAAATATTGATTTTTTTTTATCATTTATAGAATAAATAATTTATTTATTAATGAAAGCAAAATGAAATGTGGTTATAAATAATATATATGATTATACGCACATATTATCTATAAAATCGTCTTATATGTTTTGCTATTTTTAATGCAGATTATATGAAGAACTGTCTTATAGAGGACATAATAGAAGTATACTCTAAGTATACTAAAATTATAAAATAAGTATAAAAAATATATGACATCAAAAGATTTAAAAAAAAAACAATAATAAAAGTTGAATAAAGTTAAAACGTAAATTAATTGATATCATGTATATATATTTATGAATTATATAATGATTACCATATATTTTAAAATATATACTATTATTTTTTTTAATTATTACTATATATTTTATTACAAACTATAATTTTTGTATACTTTTCATATAATTAAAGTATATATTAAATAGTAAATCATGACAGGAAAGTTTTTTCCTGTCATTTTTTATGTTTTTACTTTTTAAATAAAATAAATATATATATATATATATATATATATATATAAGCTTGTTATGTAACGTACGTGTATAGTGAATCTCAAAAATAGTGATAAACTGACCAACAAAATAAGACACATGCATTGGTTGATCTTGTTTTTTGAGCCGATAAAAGTGCATGAGTCGCATATGTTTCGTATGATGGAACTTTTTTTGTGGGATTATTTCATTTTTATCACGTTCAAAGTTCTAAAAGAAGAAATAAATACCAATGATAGACCATATAAACGTATAAAACAGGTCACAAACAGGTCATTTCAAAAGTTTTTTTCCCCGTTTTTAACAAAGGAACATTTTCGAAGCTAGCTCAATATTTGTGTGTAGTTTATAGAACGAGCTATGATGTTGGGCATATGGTACACAGCAGTTTTTTAATTATAAATTTTGCATTAAAAAAATTACACAGTTAGTATAATTAAAGTATAATTTTTTAATTACAAATTTAGTATAAAATTAAATTATAATTATAGTATAAAAATAGTATTAAAACAGTATACTTTAAGAAGTATACTTAATAAAAGTATACTTTTGCACAAAGTATAATTCAAAAGAGTATACTTTTGAAAAAAGTATACTTGCTTTTTCACTAGGGTAGTCTATCTTCCTCGTGATTTTGTACGTTAGTTACTACAGTACGTAACGGTGTTCTAAGACGCCTACGCTTTTGTTGGGCATCTCCCAATTGCTTGACAATAACGCGCCTTCCAGCTACAACCTGCAATTAAGTCAGAATATATATTGTTTAGAGTCACCAATAATCAGTAATACATTTAACAACTGCATAACTAAATTGCTTCAATGTGTATACAGTATTGCTAAATCCAGACCCAGAGCCATACATAAAATAACACGTGTATGTATATTGTAAACAAACTAGGCACTAGCTCACTATCATTAATAATCAACAAATGATGATGTAACAAAATAAGACTGATGTACTCGTGTACAGTACCACTAATATTTATAATATTACACCAATTAAGCTATTTGATTGATACGATATTCTCTATCTCCTTTTTTTCGGAACTTTATACATACTGTATTGTAGCAAAAAGAAAGTCACAACACATGTATGATACCGGTAATTTTCACGTGTGAAATATTTAAATCCGTTCCAAATATTTTATACACTTTACGGAGTAAATACAAGTTTTTGTGTAATGTGTTTTTACCTTATTGTTGTAACCAAGGTGCAGCTGTGGCGTTGGGTTTTCTTGTGTGGGTGCACCGTCGATAAAATGCACAGAGCAAACCTGAGATGAAATATGATACACAATTAGTCACCAAGAGGTTTTAAACCTATTTTCCTTAAAAATAATGCAAATTAAACTTACCACTGACTTCTTATTAGGAACAAATTCTTTGCGATTAATGCGAGAACACCACTCGTTCCTTAAATTTGGAACTTTGGGGAAACTGTGCATGGTAAAAGGACGTAAGCAAGCGCACACTTCATGAGTTTCACCTGGATGCAAATGGCATAGCGCCTTTTTCCATGCTTTAATTTTTCCATAGCTATTGTTGCAGTTGACTACAGCACAAAATTGACTACTTCGAGGCATTTTATGAGTCTAATAATAATAATTTGCGATCACTCTCAATATGCTTTATTGGACAAGGCCACGGTCGTAATGGCGGCCTAGCAGACGACAAAATAACAATTGAGCATCAAAATAAAAAATTAGAGTGGGGGAAGTCTTCTGAAAACATCGTGTATAGAAAAATTAATTTTTAGATTTTTTTTTTCAATAATGGCTACTTAAAAATCGATCAAAATACACTTAAAAATCGGGGACCACGCCCCCTTTTAAGAAAAATTTTTCACCTACGGCGGGGCCTCCGCCCCCACGTCCCAAGTTGCCTCTCTTCTACGATCAAAAGTGTCCCGATTTTGCATCTCAATAATATGGTCAGCTTACCCTTGGTACGCCTTGGTCGAGACCAGCGAAATACATATATAAGGCCCTTTCGCTTTGAAAAATTAACATTGTTAAAATTGTTGAATTTCAAAAGTTTGTTTTTTCGCCACGAGATGGCGCGCACGACAAAAACTTTTCCCGCTTAAATTTGAAAAGTCAATAAATTTTAGAAATTTCATTGGTTTCTTACAGAAAAATTGTTATAACTAGACTGCAAAACTACCTAGAGTCATAAAAATTAATACATAGGTAGATCAATACTTAAGTAATTAATTACTAAAAAGTCAATTAACTAACCCACCCCTAAAGGGTGAAAAAGGGGTGGTTAACCCTCAAAATAAAATATACTCCCATTTCAAAGCTTTTAACGTTGCTCTTAGGGTAAATTTTCCCGCCTAAGCAGACTGTGATATTAATTTTTGTTGATTTCCACCCCTAGCTGACCTAAGGGGGTAGTTTACCCTCCAAATAGCATAAATTGGAATTTGTAGGTTTTCAACAAATAAAACGTTGTTTCCAGGGTTTCAGGACTTTCTGAAGACAATGGTGCACATTAAAAATTTCTAACTTCAACCCCTAATGCGTCAGGGGTTGTTTTAACCCTAATTTCTAATTATATCAAAATCGAAAATAAAGTTGTTGATTCTGGTGAAAAATAAGGTTCCAAATATGTTAATGAGATTTTCAAATTTTTATTTTTAACCCTTTGACGTTCTAGGGGGTAGTTTTCACCCCTATATTAAATAAAATCAAGCCATCAAAAGTGCCATTTCTGCATGGGGTATAATTAGAAAAATATGCAGAAGCGACGATAGTGATCGTGCAAAAAAAATCAAATTGCAACCCCTAGCACGATAGGGGTAGTTTGACCCTAACTTTTGGGATAATTAGTATATAGCCTATATAGGTGTTGTTTTGGATCAAGTTGAAAACTCTTATAAATAGACGATAATGACACTCATATTTTTAAACTTTAACCCCAATGCGTGCTAGGGGTAGTTTTTTAGTTACTAAATTAGTAATTTGGCAAAAAGTCTTTATACGAGTTTTCAACTTAAGATCCAAAACAACACCTATATAGGCTATATACTAATAATTATCCCAAAAGTTAGGGTCAAACTACCCCTATCGTGCTAGGGGTTGCAATTTGATTTTTTTTGCACGATCACTATCGTCGCTTCTGCATATTTTTCTAATTATACCCCATGCAGAAATGGCACTTTTGATGGCTTGATTTTATTTAATATAGGGGTGAAAACTACCCCCTAGAACGTCAAGGGTTAAAAATAAAAATTTGAAAATCTCATTAACATATTTGGAACCTTATTTTTCACCAGAATCAACAACTTTATTTTCGATTTTGATATAATTAGAAATTAGGGTTAAAACAACCCCTGACGCATTAGGGGTTGAAGTTAGAAATTTTTAATGTGCACCATTGTCTTCAGAAAGTCCTGAAACCCTGGAAACAACGTTTTATTTGTTGAAAACCTACAAATTCCAATTTATGCTATTTGGAGGGTAAACTACCCCCTTAGGTCAGCTAGGGGTGGAAATCAACAAAAATTAATATCACAGTCTGCTTAGGCGGGAAAATTTACCCTAAGAGCAACGTTAAAAGCTTTGAAATGGGAGTATATTTTATTTTGAGGGTTAACCACCCCTTTTTCACCCTTTAGGGGTGGGTTAGTTAATTGACTTGTTAGTAATTAATTACTTAAGTATTGATCTACCTATGTATTAATTTTTATGACTCTAGGTAGTTTTGCAGTCTAGTTATAACAATTTTTCTGTAAGAAACCAATGAAATTTCTACAATTTATTGACTTTTCAAATTTAAGCGGGAAAAGTTTTCGTCGTGCACGCCATCTCGTGGCGAAAAAATGAACTTTTGACCGTTATAGGAATAAAAATTCAAAGAGAAAGGGCCTTATATAAATATTTCGCTGGTCTCGGCCTTGGTAGTAAGGTCACCGCCGTCACCGCATTTTTCTTATGTTTGGGGGTGTAACGGAGGCGTAACCAAACTTTGTATGCCTGTGATTGGCGTAGAGAAAAAACCGCTCTGGCAGCCAATCTCGGCCAATCTGGTGTAGTGGTGCGCGTTGATCACGTTGATGATTGATGATTTTTATCATGATATAATTAAGACGGTAGCCGCAATGCTATAGCTAACGCATAGGGGGAGCTTTGACGGCTGGCCGTCGGGTTTGCTTGCTCTCGCCAGCTCTTCGCGCGCTTCCCATTTCGATCGGATTTTAAAATTTAACATGGGAAATTTTCGTTTTTATTTTTTGTATTTTTTCGTAATGAAATGTTAACATTCATTTTTTCAGAACTTTATCATAATATGTTTCCGGTTATTTTGCATATAATTTTATTGCGAAATTCACTTTATTAACAAAGTTACATAAAATGCATATCAAAAGATCCGGATAATTATGCTGATTAATTTCATAAATTTTTATAGTTAACATTTCATGCGTTCAGAAGTTATTGCAGTTTTTGTGCGTTTTCCCTATGCTTATACATAGGCGCTCGATCGAAATGGGAGAGCGGGAAATTTTATTTGAACCCGCTAGTGCGCTAACACGACGCGGCGCTATCACAGATACAGAGGCCTGAGCTTGACTACCGTCTTAATTATATCATGATTTTTATGAATATTTTTTATTTGTTTGTAAACAGTGGTCTGGGCACGGTAACGATGGTAATTGGTAACATGGTAACACGGTAAACAGAACACAGAACAGACAAACTGACCAAAACTGACACTGACACAGACAAATTTTGCCTTGAATGCTCGATTGGCTGATGAAGTGAGTGAACTGTGCATATCAGGTGCATATCATACAGACATATATCATACATACCAGATACATACCCTGGCAAAAAGGATTGAAAAAGAATTTGTGTGTTCATTTAATAATGGTAAGTTTAATCTATGTACCGCAACAGGGCCGGGCTGGCCATAAGACTTACCGGACCGGGCGATCGCCCGGTGGGCCCCTGCTAATCACGTGTTTACCGGGCCCCTTGGGGCTCGAGATATAAAAATATTTAGTATAAAAACTATGAGAAAGAAAAAAAAAAAAAAAAGGAAGCAAGGAAGGAAGGAAGAACACAGCACACAGCATTAGTAGTTTGCAAATTTCAATCAATTGCTCGATCTCATATGGCTTTTATCCTAGAAATTTTGGTAGATAAGAGGATAAAAGACTGGTGCATATCACTTCAGCATTAATTAAATTCAAGCAATATTTTTGTTTTAATAGAAATGATTTAGCTCAAAAATTAAAACAAATTGCAATGTGTACTATTACCATATAAAAAAAGAAAAATAATTATTTTTTTTAACTAGAGGGGTCCTCTGGATTTTGGGGCCCCAAGACAAAGCCTCGGCCTATCCTATAGACCCCTTGCACATCCTTGCGCTTTGTCGCCATGTTTGTGGTGACTAATGCATTGTCCAGCATAGGGGAAATTAACTTCGTTTTTCCTAATTTTTCACATAAAAAATTGTTTATTTCAACTCAACAAATTTGTCTCATATCCTTCGAGCTTAATTATTAGGAGCTAGAAATAAGGCTTTTTGATTGAGGTTTGAAGCTTTTTTTGCTATTAAAAAAATAAAAATGATGTTTTTCCTATGCTGGCCTATGTATTCCTGACCAACAAAATGGCGGCTCTTAAATATGAGTGCAAGCGGTCTATAGAGGCAAAAAAAATCAAAACGCGGGGTAGGGTAGGAAAAAAGATAGGTAGGGTAGGGAAGAATTGAGAATAAAAAAAAAAGAAGAAACAAATTTGTAAATTAATTAATAAATAAACGTAACTTTAATTCAAAACGTTAAAACAAACTACACTATAAAGCTCAACGTAGTTGCAATTTTTTATTGAGAAAAAAAAAAAAAAAAAAAAAAAACGCTGTTCCTAAAGTTTCAAATTATTACAACACCACAAACTTTACACTATATAATCAGTATAATTTGATTTTACCATGTACTCATCAAGTAATATGCGATACAGTATTTTCAGACTAAAAATTAAGACCATGTCTATAGGTTAAGAAAACTTAAATTAACCTTTTAGGTTTATATGCAGCAGGAGTTTTTTTTTTTTTTTTTTTTTTTTTTTTGATGAAAGTAGCTAAGAAATTGATTGTAAAAATTGATATGATATTGCTTGAATAGAAATTTTAAAAAATTGTTCCTAAATTAGTCATCAAATTTTCCAAATTAAATACTAATTTTATTGTATTATGAAAACTTATGAACATTGATAATTACAAATATTAAAAAAAAAAAAAAAAAAAATGACGAAAAACAATAAATGCCATGCTAGCACGTATCACTAAAAATTGTAAAATTCAAGCTATAAATTGTGTTATATTTTCTCTTTTATTTTCAAAAATTTTCAAGCGGCCAGGGGGGGCAAGCCCCCCTGGACCCCCCGTAAAGGGGGGTTAGCGCCCCCCTTAAACCCCCCTTGTATGCGGGCCCTTTCTCTGGGAATCGCTCGCAGGGCCTTTACGTCCCAGCCCAGCCCTGTACCGCAACAAAATCATAAATTTTCACAACTATACACTGAAATGCATTACTAAATTTGAAAGTTATTCATTTCGTTTCGGTACATTATGCATTTCACATTTGTATAATGTATGTATGTATGTGTACAACTGTACATACATATGTCCTGGTATAATAATATATAATATTATATGCATAGATTAGGTACCATATTACATATAAGTAATTACATATATATATATATATATATATATATATATATATATATATATATATATATATATATATATATATATATATATATATATATATATATATATATATATATATATACATATATATATATATATATATATATAATATATAGGGTTTAAAGTAGAAAAATTCTTTTACCGGAGCTATCAATGCTAAAAACCTCAAGATAGCTCCGTAGCTCCCATAAGCGCAATGATATAATTTTCAACTTTTTACCGGAGCTCAGCTCCGGATAGCTCCAACTTACTTTAAGGCCTGATATTGTCACATATTGCTACTTATATGACTTAATCATATGTTTCGCATGGGTGACGACTGCCCGCCAGTTCAGCCACTGTCTTATCGAAGACAATCCCGCTTGCTCACCGCTGCCTCACCGGTATAACATCAGGCCAGCGGCTCGGCTTTGCCGCTGTACTATTACACACTTGATTATTGTTATCACTTTACTATAAAAGGACATACCTGCAATGTAACAATGAGAAGGGAGACAGAGAGTGAACTTAACTACAACTTCAATCTCATTCGATTGTTACATCTGCACGTATGTAAGTATTGTAAACTTATTATATACCTATTGTCATCTTTTAAATAATTATAATGTAGAACTATTCATATTAATTATGCAATTAATAAACCAAATTACTCTTATTTCTAAATAATGTGGTTGTAAAATAATTCTTTCGATCCCTAACATTGTCCACCCCCAGGACACATGTTACAATATATATGTACATACATTTATATGCGTTTTATTTAAAATATTGCATATTATACATATGATATGTAAGTATGTAACACCAGGGAAAAATTCAGGATTTGCAACGGGAGGGGTCCAGCCTATAGTGAGCATAGGCAAAGGGGGAGAACCACCCCCTTTTCCCATGCTTTTTCGGACCTGACGGGGGGGGGGGGGGGGGTGTCCGGATTTCTGGATCCTGAAAACAACCCCCTGAACATGCCCATGCAACGCACATATCCGTAATATGTTATGTGCATATATACCGGTACCTATACATATATATATATATATATATATATATATATATATATATATACTGCAATAAGTACATACATACTGTATGTACCAAAATGAAATGAATACCTTGCAATTTTAGTGTTGTATTTCAGTCTTTATAGTTGTGCAAGTTTTTTATTTCCATCGCGGTACATGCACATACATTTATGCATTAAAATAAAGTGCGCTGTTTACAGTGCAATAATATCATATAGACCACTTCCGCTCATATTTAAAAGGCGCCATTTTGGTGGTCAAAAATACACTGGCGAGCATAGGAAAAACGTCATTATTATTTGTCTAATTTATTTTATTTATTAAACACAATGTGTGTACAACATAATCTAAACATTCAATATTCGTTCACTTAATTATAAACATATAATAATATCCAAATCATAACATCTAAATAATAATAATGAAATTTATTATTATTTATTAAACATATCATAAATACATTGCTACACTTCTACAGTTTTGGTCTTGCATAATGTTTTAATGACAGAGTCCGGGGACGGACAGTGAAGTAAGTTGTACCTATATAGTACAGAGGCCACCACATACATACACATTTATTACTACAGTCGTGATATTCTTTAATCTGACAGATTACATGGTGGAAATCATGCACCGCGTAACGGGTAATGATATGCCTGTCTGTACAGTTTGGGCCTTTCCACCCATTTATATTACCGGTAAATGCAGGGGTATTATAGAATGCCAGGCTGATATCTTCAGTTTTACTTAATCTCTCCTTGACAAATTTATTATAATTATCAGTTTTTAGAAGTTTAATTATTTCTAATAGCAAACGAAGCTGCAAAACTCGATTTATGCCTATTTCTAGGTTCTATAATAAGCTACAAGACTATGAGAAAAATGCTTTCTGTTGATACATATAAACTTTTATTTATACGAAAAATGAGGGAGAAATGACGTTTTCCCCTATGCTGTTTAATGCATTAGGCACCACAAACATAAAGTTAATTTAAAACGCAAGCATGTGAAGTTTTTTTTTTTTTTTTTTTTTTTTCATAAAAAAAATCGGAATATGTACCTACAATAAAAACAAATGTACCTGACCATAGGTATTAAAATATGTTTGATTATACAAATATAACAATAGTCTGAATTGACTAATAAAAGTAACAACTGTTTTGTGGCTGACTTTAATTGAGTGATTTTTTGCTCACATCTGCTTCTGTTTCTACTTACTACTTATGCGCAGTACGTCGAAACAGAAGCGGATGTTAGCGAAAATCGCTTAGAGTCAACCTAAAAATAGTTGTTCTCCTTTATTAGTCAACTTTTGATTCAAATGTTACACAACCATCACAACAACATATGTATACGTACATACATATTAACATGGTGCATCATACTAGTGTGCATATTCCATATAATATTTACCGGTACTGTTTATCTTCATACAAAAGGATTTATTTATCCCTCTTTCATAAAGGTTGGTAACGTTTATGCTTATGCATTAATTGTAGTACACCTCTGGCCAAAAGTTTGAGAACGATTTGTATAGGCAACGACCCGCAACCACACTATGCTATCTTTATGAGAAAATGCATCAGCCGTCGCTGCCCCATATCTATGTATGCATAACATTATGTATGTATATAACATAATTATAAAGGGCTACGTCAGAGCTTAAAGTACAACAATTCTTTTACCGGAGCTATCATTGCTAAAAAAACAAACACAATAGCTCCGGAGCTCCCATAAGCGCATTTTAAATTTTCAACTCTTTACCGGAGCTGAGCTCCGGATAGCTCCGGCTTATTTTAAGCCCTGGGCTATGTGTAGTATTTCAGTGCCAAATTTACATTCATTTTTTTAGTACCCCATCATATGCATCCCCAGTAAACCACAGCTTGCAATCTACATATGTGAAAAAGATGTGGTTAACTGGGTGATGACTATAACAAATCATCTATAATAGGGAAGGAAGAGCGGTCAGTGTATTCCAAAGGCTCATAAAAATTCAAAATTATGCATATACCAGTAGTGACCCCATCCCCACCTTAACACGTGTTTACATCTAGGTATTACATTATTGGGATTTTTCTCATGTTTAAGTATGATTATGTATTCAAATTTTTAGATTTTTTTTTTGCCTTTGTGGCTTTTGGTTTTCTCATCACGGTTAGGTAACTATATTGTATTAAGATGGTATCTCAAAATCTAAAAAGAAAACTTCTAAAATTTACAATGCTATTTGAATGTTAATAGTAACACTAGCAGTATAAACAGTAGTGATAAAATTTTCAGAACCCTTGACCATCAGATAAGAGCACATGTTAATTATTGATATTAACATGTGCTCTTATATGGGACCAAAACTTCAAAAAATCATAATTTAAAATCTAGCATGGTAACTTGTATTTTTTTTTTTTTTTTTTTTTTTTTTTTTTTTTTACACTTTTGAAGATACACCTTATCCTAATGTGTCACTGTAGGATTTTCTGATTTTTCTTTCTTTGTATCTTTATAGTCAAATCCCGCAGTATAGGTTGTATCCACATGATATCATATTTAATGCGCTTGGAGGCCATACTGGAGTAGTGAACAACATTGCTCAGTAAAGGACAAACTTCGTTTTTGGCTATTTTTTTTAAGGAAATCGGTTACTTTTGTTGCTATTTTTATTTTTCTCACATACGACATACTGTACTCATTTAACCTAATAACAACATCAATGCTCTCAAAAATATTGCAAATTATTTTTAAACTGCAAAATGAGTTATTTTCCTGTGCTGCCCGTGTTATTGAGTAATCCAACATGGTGTCAACTTTAACATGAATGCATAGACTTTATAGCTGATTTCCTGCCATAACATGGCCAGTCTTAAAGGCGTAGAACACCTTGAACAAAAAAGTTGTGTAATATCCTAACAAACCTGAAAATCAACGTTGATTTGGCCTGAGTCATTGATTTCTAATTTATTTTCCATTCACAAAATGCCGCTTCCGGTCACTAACGTCACTGCTCGCCTGGTCCACGCGCGGCCAAATCAATGTTGATTTTCAGGTTTGTTAGGCTATCTTGCAACTTTTTTGTTCAAGGTGTTCTACGCCTTTAATAGTTTTCTATACTCCATAATGTAATAGGGTGCTCGTCAGTGGCGTAGAGATCAACAGCTTACAGCCTTGAGAGTGCAACAACAAGCAGAATGTCAAGAGCTTGCAAGGACTGAGATTGACCGTCGTGGAGAAAGCCATCGCACTGCAAGACTTCAGCTTGCTGAACAGAAAGCAGCAGAGAAAGAACAACATGAAAATCAGGTAAATTTTTTTATCGGACAAAAAAAAAAAAAAAAAAAAAAAACTAGCAATTATATTTGTAGAGATGAAAAGATCATGACATATGTTTACCAGTTTTTATTTACGTATACACAAGCATAAATTTGTGATGCAGGAAAGACTCTGCAAGGAACTGAAATTGGCTCAAATGATACAAGTACAAAGCCTTGCCTTGGAACAAGAAAAGGCAGCAAGGGAAAAAATGAAAGAAGAAAAACTTAGGTTTGTTCACCTTAATACTTTATATCCATATGCTTATACCTACAACATACTTTATATGACTAATGTCTATTAAAATGCAATTGAGCAATTGCTCTGTGAGCATTTAGTTGGTAAGCGCAATAGTAGAAACCTGGCAACATCCTGATTTTTTTTCTTTACCTTTTGCTTTTAGACAACAAATTAGAGAAAGCAGTGTTGAACTCAGAGATTTACGCGCCAAATTACGATGTGCTTATGTAACCAAAGAATTGACTCTTCAACTCGCAGAAAAAGAAGCTGCAAGGCTAGCTGAAAAGGTGGGCAACTTAATATATCTCCTAAAATTATAATATATAATAATAATACAATGATCTTTAATGAAAACCCTCTCTATTGTTATTATAATTTATAGGCAACTATAATGAGGAAGACTACACAAAATTTGAGGGGATAATTTTATTTCATATTCTAAAAGAAGAAAATGTCCTGAATCAATACATATATGAATTTCTCATTTTTGAGTTTATTGTGTATTTTTAATAACTTTTTAAAAGTCGTGAAATGATGTCACAGGCTGCACCTTATGCATGTGAGCATAGGAAAAAGTTGCAGCCTGTGACATCATATCGCGACTTTAAAAAATCAATTAAAAATACTTAATGAACTCAGAAATTAAAAACTCACACACATGCATCGATTCAGTACAATGTACTCTTTTAGAAAGTGAAATAAAATTACCCCCCAAAAATGTTTAGTCTTCCACATTATGTATAGCATATAGCATATATTATCCAAGCTCGCATCATTCTTTAAAGAAGTATACCCAGGGGGGTGATTCTGTAACTTTTTCGTTTTGTTGCAACAAATAAATTTGCATTAGATATCGAATAATTTCGTTCGTTATGAAGTTACAAAATCAGCCCCCACGGTTTAAAAAAAAAAACGTTTTTTTTTTTTAAAAAACCACTGGGTAGGGGTTTTATTTTATTATTTTTTTTTAAACCAATAAAACCCGTTTTTTTTTTTTTTTTTTTTATATTTAAAAACTAATGGAAGCCATAAATATACATAAAATAACCTCTAATTTTGTCAAAAATGAAAATTCTTCTGTTTTAAAAGCTACGTATATCATTTTATCTTTAATGATTTTCAATAAACTATTAATAAAAGAATAACAAATTTATTTACAAAGATTTTATTTTTCGTACCGTAATTTACATTAGGCTACATTATGGCTAGAGCACGGATTTTTGGGTGATTGATTACATTTTGAAAAAAGTTATTAAAAAAGGTGATAATTTTACAAAAAAGGTAGAAATTTAAAGTTTCACTTTTATTGTTTTTCACTTTGATAAAAAATAGGCGATTTTTTTTGCTTTGAAAAGGGTAAAAAAAAAAATTAAAAAAAAAAAAAAAAAAAAAAAAAGAGGACGAAAAGTTGAAAAAAGGTGAAATTTTTGCAAAATAAAGTTGAAATTTTGAATATCAATTCCATTTCTTTTCTTTTGCTAAAGAAAAGTGGGAAAGGTTGGAAAAAGGAAAAAAAAGTGGTGAAAGTTGCAAACAAGTTGGTGTCAAAAGCGTTGAAATTTTATAATTCTTGCTCATTTTTACTCTAATTTTTAAAAAAAGAGCTACTGTTTTTTTTTGGGGGTTTTTTGCTGGGTTTTTTTAGCTGTTTTTAAAAAAAAAAAAAAAAAAAAAACGGTGGGTTTTTTTGGGTCGTTTTTTTTTTAATGGAACCCTGAGTATACCTCACATTACTCTCTTCTTGGCACTGAAATATTAATTTTTTACTTTTCTTATTGGAAAGGTAAATGAAGCAAGAGCTCATGAGCTGCAAAGAAAGGTCTGGGCAAAACACGACCAAGAGGAGGAAGCAAGGAAACTGAATAAAATGCAAGCTCAAGCTGAACATTTGAAACTGTTGAAGCAGCAAATTGCTCAGGCTGCAGTGGTAAGGCAGCAAGCATACAAGCTATTTTTATTGGAAAAAAGAGCACTTGATGAGATTGTGTTGAGGCTACAAGAAGAGGATCAAAGGTAAATAGAATTTTATCATTTTTTATTTTTTATTTATTAAACACAATGCGTGTACAACATACATCTAAACATTCAACTCATAAACATTACATATAATATCAAGATCAAATAACAGTATTATACATGCTGATCGGTGCCCTCGGCATAGTAGGCCATACTTAAATGTCTCCTAGAACATGTGAGGAGATGATACTGATCACATGACATCCCACACAAGGAGCAGATACAATTATTAGTACAAATATGGCATTCCTTAGTCAGTGAATAACACATACATACAACTTTTTGGTTCAGCTACATCTTTTAAAATCTGAGCATGCAAATATTTAACGGCTTGAATTGTTGATCTTCAAGGCATAAACCCAAACTGTATATCGAGTGCGAGGAGCAGGGATACGACCAATGAGCTAGCCAATGAGTTTAGGAAAACGAAAAACAAAAGTCTTAATATTTTTTTCTATAATAGCTAGAAGCTAAAAATTATTTTATATAAAACGGCTGGTTTATTAGCTTTCTGGTACATTTTTAAAAATAAAATTATGACGCAAATTAACAAAGTTAATTAATAATGGGAAATATTTGAGCGCGATTTTTGGTCTTGTTTTTACAACTGTGAA